>JAINUW010000384.1:0-471533 GCA_020205615.1 Panax quinquefolius | reverse complement strand
TGATTATTATGGAGTATTTTTGAACTTGGATAAACTGAAGTATGAATCCCTAATTTTTATCCTTTAATCTCACTGGATTCGTTTCTTAAAAATATTTTTCATCATCCTCTGTCCTAAATGATGATATAACTGAATATCTTTGGCCTGTAGTACAAAGATGAACGATTACCTAATGAATATCTTTGGCCCGTGGCGCAAAGATGGACATGTGTTGAGATGAACATGACCAAATGGTGATACGAATGAATATCATTGACCTGTAGTACAATGATGAATATTTGATTCAGGATGTGTATTGATTGATGTTACAGGGATAAAATATTGATGATAAAATTTTAAATCATAGAAGATAGTAGACTTCATTCTCTACTTAACTCTTCTAATGAATTGTTATTTCCGCTGCGAATATTGATCTAAAACTTGTTGTCCATTATATTTTATTTGATTTATTGAAGGCTAACGATACTTTTTTTCCTTTTTGTTCTATTTTTCTTCTCAGGAGGCAAGAATATAGAGGGACCTAGTCGGGGTGTGGAGTGATGTTTCAATACAGTTGTTTTAGCAGTCCTCACTATTTTGTAAAATAGTGTATCAATAATTATAATGAGGACTTATTTGAGTTTGGATATTGTCTAGAAGATAATATTTTTATTTAAACTCATAGCATATGTGCTGTCGTATTTTGCACGACAATTGTAATAATGAAGTTGTAGCTATTTTCTGTACCATGTATTTGGCGACTCAGAATGGGTTGTGTGGACCTATTTTGGGAGCCATCACATTGAATCCCTCCAGACTCGTCAAGATAATCCCAGCACCACTAACATCCGAAGTAGAAGACCCATCAACATATAACGTCTACGAACTCTGCACCTGCTGAAGCACGGTAACTGCCTTCTCAGATCCCTCAGCTTCATTCAAACTCCCATCAGCTTCAGAGAACGAATATTAACCCACAAAATCAGCCAATGCCTGACCTTTAATAGTTGTCCGAGGATGATACTCTATAAAGAACTGAGACAACTCCATTGTCCATGCAGCGAGTCTCCCCAAAACTTTTGGCTTACCCATCACCTTCTTTAGTGGCTGATCTGTGTATACTATTATCAACCGACCTTGGAAATATTGCCGAAGCTTTCGACTAACTATTATCAAAGCAAAGGCAAACTTCTCAAGGTTCGGATACCTTGTCTCTCGTCCCTTAAGGCATGGCTCATACGATGGCAAGGGTCTTGCTTACCCTCGATCTCCCGCTTTTAACACCGCTTCTCATCGCCAACAAACTTACCGCCAAATACAAGTACAAAGTTTAAGCAGGAACTGGCTGTAAGACCCCAAATTTTATGAATATAGATTAATTTTCTCGATTTTTTTTTGAATATTATGGTGTGGATTTGATAAAATGTTATAGTTGTGGGTAATATTTATAAATTTTGCAAAGTAAGCAAGTTGTTATAAAATATTTGATTGGTCGGGAAATATTCGTTTTAACAGGAAATATTCGTACGACGACACAATCATTGGTGGACCCCACAACGAAATTATTATCGGAGTTAGAAAACGACAGAAATATCTTTTTATAAAAATAACGGCGAAAGTTTTACCGTTAACTGTCGAATTACCCAGTGATGAAAAGTGCGATGTACGTGTGGTTGCATAGTAACACACACGATTTGATGCTTACGTGAGAAGTCACTCGGTTATACTCAATTATTACTATCTGATATTGCAAGATAGTATCTCACATTATTGATTCTATTATTGTCACAGTATCATCTATACAATATTTTATATTATTAAATCAATAATTGAGATGACAAGTTATTCATATTATTATTTGCATAATTAATAATGTCTAGAAAGTTCGGTCGAGGAAAGGGGTTTGGTCACCTAATTGCGCACCAATAGGGAGAAATCCTTATCGGAATGCCCCCTCTTTCCTGGGAACGATCTGGTTGTTAATATTGCGAGTTGTAATAATGATGAATAAATATTGTTAAAAATATTACAGTGATTTTTATAAAGTATTTGTTGCAAATTTTGGCGTATTATTGGGACTCCCACTTACCCATTTTTTTCAAAACTGTCGATATAAGTTATCTCAGTTTTGTTTTATATATATATATATATATATATATATGTGTGTGTGTCTGTGTGTGTGTGTGTGTGTGTGTGTGACGCCCCCAAAATAGATATACATCACCCATCTTGAGTCGCCAGATACATGGTACAGAACTCAACTACAAACTTAATAATACAACTGTCGTTAAAAATACGACAAAACATAGCTGAGAGTTTAAACAAGAATATTGTCTTCTAGACAATATCCACACTCAATGGAGTCCTCATTACAATTATTATCACACTATTTTATAAAAATAGTGAGGACTGCTATAGCCACATCTCGGACCATCACTCCATTCCCCGACTTGTCCCAGCTATATTCTCATTTCCTGAAGAGGACAATGAAAACAAAAGGGTGAGCTCAACTAGCCCAGTAAGAAATATTATGACTAAGATAATGCAGAATAAATTATCCTTAGCCTTCAACAATATAACAACTGATAGAATATAATAAACAACAAGTTTTAGATCAACAACTGCAGCGGAATAAGCAATCAATTAGAAGAGTCAAGTAGAACATAATGTCTACTATCTCCTCTAGATTAAAAGTTCACCGTTTATATTTCATTCATGTAATACTCATCAACAGTTCTTTGTTATACCCAAGACAAAAAGAACTATCATCACTTGTCTTCACCTGAACCACCAAAGATTATAGTTAAATCCATAATTCATATTTATAATCATGTAAATCAACAGTTTCTCCTTGCCACAAAGGCTTAATAGAACGTTTACTCAATATCCTTACCCCAAAGGCTAAAGATATTCAAATGTAATAACAATGATCATACCAATCAGTTGTCTACCTTTGCACTACGGGCCCAAGATATTCAACTATAAAATTAATGGTCATGATCATGATATTCAATTGTCTGTCAGTGCACTACGACCAAAGACATTCAACTGTTAACTAATGGTCATGATCCTCCCAATCATATCATCGAATTATCCATGCACTACGGGCTAAGGATATTCGTTATTATCACCAGTGGTTATGATCATGTCATACACATGTCCATCTTTGCACGTAAGACAAAGATATACAACTATAAAACCAATAATCAACTGTCCATCTTGGCACGTAAGCCAAAGATATACAACTGTAAAACCAATAATCAACAATCCATCTATGCACGTAAGCCAAAGATGACTTTCATCACACTATAAGCATGAGGATGATGACAATGATATAAGCATTTATCAAAACAAATCAAGGATAAATATTAAAGACTTTAAATTTATCCAGAGTTTAAAAATATCCAAATTGTCAACATGATACTGCTTTGTGGAGTAAAATTCAAGAATAATATTCATGTACCAAAAATAATTTGGACAGAAAAGAAATATATTTTTTGGGTAAATAATACCCCGTGAATAGTATCTTATGAATAATACTTCGAGAATAGTACCTCGTGAATAGTAACCCGGCATAAAAATTACCCCAAATATCTGAGTGAATAATATTCGGATGAATAGTAATTAGATGAATAGTAATTCGTGAATAGTAACTCGTGAATAGTACTTCGGCATGAAAAGTACCCCGAATACCCAAGTGAATAATACTAGAGTGAATAGTAACCGGGTGAATAGTAACCCGTAAATATTAACTCATGAATAGTATTCCGGTAATAATATCCAAATATTATCAATCACTTAATAATCTCATAATCTAATATCATTAATATTATAACAATATTTTAATCATTTCTTAAACTTATAAATAATTTATTTTAATTGTTTACACTTAACTAATTAATGCATTTAATCATCCAAAAATGCCAAACTCATAAGATTTCATCACCAATAACCAAAACTTTCATCAAATCTTTGTGTATACCTTATATAGCATTCCCAAGCCATAAAATCCTATTTTTCAATTTTGTTACTTTACATAACATATTTAATTCATTTACTCATAACTAGTTCATTTTCATGAAAAATACCAAATCAGTCCCAAAAATATTTAGACATTTATCATAAACTAAACTTTTTTCCATAAATTCTGAAATTTACAGGGTATACTGATGTTATATAGATGTACTCCCAATAAATATTTCACCAATTTTGGAGTTAACTACAAGGAGTTATAAGGGTTTACTTTTAAAATAGTCTTTTCTCATAAAATTCATAACTCTTAATCTATACATCCAAAAATCGCCATTTTTGGACACAGTCTAGAAAACTCATCAAATTATCATTTCAAATTTTTCGAAATTTTGAGGTCATAAAAATTACGAAAATCGCCTCAAGCGAAACCCATTACTTACAATTGTTGAGCGAAAATAATATTCCTTACTTAATATTGAATCGAAAATAATATTCCTTACGAATATTAAACGAATATAATGAATATTGAATGATAATAATATTCATACGAATACGAAAAATAATATCTCTTCAAAATATAAAAATAATAACCCTTACCTCAGAAGAAGACTGGATACTGGAGTAGTGAAGTAGCAAACTACTCTTCTTCTTTCTCTCTATAGCTTCTCTCTCTATAATTGCTCTTGTGAGTTAGTGAATTGCTAAGAAATGAAGGAAAAATGAGCTTCTATTTATAGAAAAATATAGTTTTAATAATTGCACATTTTGGGGCTCAAAATATTACAACATAATACATTCCTCTTTTTCTTCATTTTTAATGTAGTCCTGCAAGAATTATCAAACTTGCACCACCTCCCCTAATAGTAAATCATGTGAATCAATAGTAAATCATGTGACTCAATAGTTCTAAACATGTGAAAAAAATTAATTATAGTATAGTACCTTCATCTATACCTCTATTTTTAATTTAGTCATGCAAGTATTATCAATCTTGTACCAACTCCCCTAATTGTAAATCATGTGAATCAATAGTACACACATGTGAACACATAGTTATAAGAATTTGAATTAATAGCAATTAATTGCTCATTTATCCGATTAATTACCTGATTGGTCAATATAACTTATAGACATCAATTATTATCGAAATAAATGTCGATTTTCACTAACACTAATAATCCCAACACAATGGAACAATCAATTTCATCTTTAATCAACACAAACTTATTCATCATTAATATTATAACTCACAATATTTAACAACCATGTCGTTTTTAGGAAAGAGGTGACATTCTGATAAGGATTTCTCCTTATTGGCGCGCAATTAGGTGACCAAACCTCTCCTTGACAGAACTTCTAGACATTGCAAAATTGCAAATAATAATATGAATAACTTTGTCGTCTCAATTATTGATTTAATAATATAACATATTATGCAGATGATACTGTGACAATAATTGAATCAATAATATGAGAGATATGATGCATCAATTACTGTAGCAATAATTGAGTATAACTAAGTGACTTCTTACGTAAGCATCAATAATCAATACCATGTGCTACTATGAAACCAATGCGTATTACATCGTATTTTTTATCACCGATTATTTTATGACAACTTGCTTACTTTAAAAAAAGTTTCACATATCACCATTAACTTTAACCTTTTATCAATTTAACCATTTACTAAATAGAATAATTATAAGAAAATTGAATACTTTTATTTCATAAAATTTGGGGTCTCACAATCTTCCCTCCTTATGAAATTTCTTCCTCGAAATTTACGTACTTTGTAGTTCGAAGAGATGAGAATACCTTACTTTCTTTTCGGATTGTACCTTCCCGATTATTTCCTCTTTATCATGATTTTCCCATTTCTCATCTCCTCGTATTTTATATCATTCTAGAATATAGTTTCAAAATAAGGGTTAATTGACATATCACATATTATCCCTATACTCTGACCGACCAATTAAATATCAAATAAACTTAAGTAGGTCATACTAGTGAAGGAATTCACCATCTCTCCTCTCCTAGTTTTTTTGTCTCACATCTCAGCCAGTGATCATATACCTAAGCTTTGATACCAACTGTGACACCCCCAAAACAATTATACATCACTCATCTTGAGTCGCCAGATACATGGTACAGAACTCAACTACAAACTTAATAATACAATTGTCGTTAAAAATACGACAAAACATAGCTGAGAGTTTAAACAAGAATATTGTCTTCTAGACAATATCCACACTCAATGGAGTCCTCATTACAATTATTATCAAACTATTTTATAAAAAATAGTGAGGACTATTATAGCCACATATCGGACCATCAGTCCATTCCCCGACTCGTCCCAGCTATATTCTCATTACCTGAAGAGGACAGTGAAAGCAAAAGGGTGAGCTCAACTAGCCCAGTAAGAAATATTATGACTAAGATAATGCAGAATAAATTATCCTTAGCCTTCAACAGTATAACAACTGATAGAATACAATAAACAACAAGTTTTAGATCAACAACTGCAACGGAATAAGCAATCCATTAGAAGAGTCAAGTAGAACATAATGTATACTATTTCCTCTAGATTAAAAGTTCATCGTTAATATTTCATTCCTGTAATACTCATCAACAGTTCTTTGTTATACCCAAGACAAAAAGAGCTATCATCACCTGTCTTCACCTGAACAACCAAAGATTATAGTTAAATCCACAATTCATATTTATAATCATGTAAATCAACAGTTTTTCATTGCCACAAAGGCTTAATAGAACGTTTACTTAATATCCTTACCCCAAAGGCTAAAGATATTCAAATGTAATAACAATGATCATACCAATCAGTTGTCTACCTTTGCACTACGGGCCAAAGATATTCAACTAACCAATGGTCATGATCATTCCAATCAATTGTTTGTCAGTATGGTCATGATCCTACCAATCATACCATCGAATTATCCATGCACTTATCCACGCCAAGGATATATTCGTTATTATCACCAAAGTGGTTATGATCATGTCATACACCGTCCATTTTGCACGTAAGCCAAAGTTATACAACTATAAAACCAATAATCAATGATCCATCTTTGCACGTAAGCCAAAGATATACAAATCATAAAACCAATAATCAATAAATATCTATGCATGTACGCCAAAAGTTGACTTTCATCACAATATAAGCATGAGGATGATGACAATGATATACGCATTTATCAAACGAAATCAAGGATAAATATTAAAGACTTTAAATTTATCCAGACTTTAAAAATATCCAAATTGTCAACATGATACTACTTTGTGGAGTAAAATTCAAGAATAATATTCATGTACCAAAAATAATTTGGACAGAAAAGAAATATATTTTTCGAGTAAATAGTACTCCGTGAATAGTACCCTATGAATAGTACTTCAGAATAGTACCTCGTGAATAGTAACCCGACATGAAAAGTACCCCAAATACCTGAGTGAATAATATTCGGATGAATAGTAATTGGATGAATAGTAACCCGTGAATAGTAACTCGTGAATAGTACTCCGGCATGAAAACTGCCCCGAATACCCGAGTGAATAATACTAGGGTGAATAGTAACTCGTAAATAGTAACTCATGAATATAGTCCCATATTGAACATATATTTTTCTCGAAATTTTTAAAATTCATTTACTATTTTTCACATGGCCAAAACCACCGAATATTTAGACATTTATCATAAACTAAACTTTTTTCCATAAATTCTGAAATTTTTAGGGTATACTGATGTTATATAGATGTACTCCCAATAAATATTTCACCAATTTTGGAGTTAACTACAAGGAGTTATAAGGGTTTACTTTTAAAATAGTCTTTTCTCATAAAATTCATAACTCTTAATCTATACATCCAAAAATCGCCATTTTTGGACACAATCTAGAAAACTCATCAAATTATCATTTCAAATTTTTCCAGAATTTTTGAGGGTCATAAAAATTACGAAACTGCCCCTAGCATAAACCCATTACTTACAACGGTTGAACGAAAAATAATATTCCTTACGAATATTAAACGAATATAATGAATATTGAACGATAATAATATTCATACGAATACGAAAAATAATATCTCTTCAAAATATAAAAATAATAACCCTTACCTCAGAAGAAGACTGGATACTGGAGTAGTGAAGTAGCAGACTACTCTTCTTCTTTCTCTCTATAACTTCTCTCTTTATAATTGCTCTTGTGAGTTAGTGAATTGCTGAGAAATGAAGGAAAAATGAGCTTCTATTTATAGGAAAATATAGTTTTAATAATTGCACATTTTGGGGCTCAAAATATTACAACATAATACATTCCTTTTTTTTCATTTTTAATGTAGTCCTGCAAGTATTATCAAACTTGCACCACCTCCCCTAATAGTAAATCATGTGAATCAATAATAAATCATGTGACTCAATAGTTCTAAACATGTGAAAAAAATTAATTATAGTATAGTACCTTCATCTATACCTCCATTTTTACTTTAGTCATGCAAGTATTATCAATCTTGTACCAACTCCCCTAATAGTAAATCATGTGAATCAATAGTACACACATGTGAACACATAGTTATAAGCATTTGAATTAATAGCAATTAATTGCTCATTTATCCGATTAATTACCCGATTGGTCAATATAACTTATAGACATCAATTATTATCAAAATAAATGTCGATTTTCACTAACACTAATAATCCTAACACAATGGAACAATCAATTTCATCTTTAATCAACACAAACTTATTCATCATTAATATTATAACTCACAATATTTAACAACCAGGTCGTTTTTAGGAAAGAGGTGACATTCTGATAAGGATTTCTCCTTATTGACGCGCAATTAGGTGACCAAACCTCTCCTTGACAGAACTTCTAGACATTGCTAATATTGCAAATAATAATATGAATAACTTTGTCGTCTCAATTATTGATTTAATAATATAACATATTATGCAGATGATACTGTGACAATAATTGAATCAATAATATGAGAGATATGATGCATCAATTACTGTAGCAATAATTGAGTATAACTAAGTGACTTCTTACGTAAGCATCAATAATCAATACCATGTGCTACTATGAAACCACGCGTATTACTATACTTTTATCACCGATTATTTTATGACAACTTGCTTACTTTAAAAAAAGTTTCACATATCACCATTAACTTTAACCTTTTATCAATTTAACCATTTACTAAATAGAATAATTATAAGAAAATTGAATACTTTTATTTCATAAAATTTGGGGTCTCACAATCTTCCCTCCTTATGAAATTTCTTCCTCGAAATTTACGTACTTTGTAGTTCGAAGAGATGAGAATACCTTACTTTCTTTTCGGATTGTACCTTCCCGATTATTTCCTCTTTATCATGATTTTCCCATTTCTCATCTCCTGTATTTCAGATATCATTCTAGAATATAGTTTCAAAATAAGGGTTAATTGACATATCACATATTATCCCTATACTCTGACCGACCAATTAAATATCAAATAAACTTAAGTAGGTCATACTAGTGAAGGAATTCACCATCTCTCCTCTCCTAGTTTTTTTGTCTCACATCTCAGCCAGTGATCATATCCCTAAGCTTTGATACCAACTGTGACACCCCCAAAATAGTTATACATCACTCATCTTTAGTCGCCAGATACATGGTACAGAACTCAACTACAAACTTAATAATACAATTGTCGTTAAAAATACGACAAAACATAGCTGAGAGTTTAACCAAGAATATTGTCTTCTAGACAATATCCACACTCAATGGAGTCCTCATTACAATTATTATCACACTATTTTATAAAAAATAGTGAGGACTATTATAGCCACATATCGGACCATCACTCCATTCCCCGACTCGTCCCAGCTATATTCTCATTACCTGAAGAGGACAGTGAAAGCAAAAGGGTGAGCTCAACTAGCCCAGTAAGAAATATTATGACTAAGATAATGCAGAATAAATTATCCTTAGCCTTCAACAGTATAACAACTGATAGAATACAATAACAACAAGTTTTAGATCAACAACTGCAACGGAATAAGCAATCCATTAGAAGAGTCAAGTAGAACATAATGTATACTATCTCCTCTAGATTAAAAGTTCATCGTTATTATTTCATTCCTGTAATACCCATCAACAGCTCTTTGTTATACCCAAGACAAAAAGAGCTATCATCACCTGTCTTCACCTGAACCACCAAAGATTATAGTTAAATCCACAATTCATATTTATAATCATGTAAATCAACAGTTTCTCTTTGCCACAAAGGCTTAATAGAACGTTTACTTAATATCCTTACCCCAAAGGCTAAAGATATTCAAATGTAATAACAATGATCATACCAATCAGTTGTCTACCTTTGCACTACGGGCCAAAGATATTCAACTATAAAACCAATGGTCATGATCATACCAATCAATTGTTTGTCAGTATGGTCATGATCCTACCAATCATACCATCGAATTATCCATGCACTACGGGCCAAGGATATTCGTTATTATCACCAGTGGTTATGATCATGTCATACACCTGTCCATTTTTGCACGTAAGCCAAAGTTATACAACTATAAAACCAATAATCAACAGTCCATCTTTGCACGTAAGCCAAAGATATACAACTGTAAAACCAATAATCAACAGTCTATCTATGTATGTAAGCCAAAGTTGACTTTCATCACAATATAAGCATGAGGATGATGACAATGATATACGCATTTATCAAACGAAATCAAGGATAAATATTAAAGACTTTAAATTTATCCAGACTTTAAAAATATCCAAATTGTCAACATGATACTACTTTGTGGTGTAAAATTCAAGAATAATATCCATGTACCAAAAATAATTTGGATAGAAAAGAAATATATTTTTCGGGTAAATAGTACCCCGTGAATAGTACCCTATGAATAGTACTTCAGAATAGTACCTCGTGAATAGTAACCCGGCATAAAAAGTACCCCAAATACCTGAGTGAATAATATTCGGATGAATAGTAATTAGATGAATAGTAACCCGTGAATAGTAACTCGTGAATAGTACTCTGACATAAAAAGTGCTCCGAATACCCGAGTGAATAATACTAGGGTGAATAGTAACTTGTAAATAGTAACTCATGAATCGTATTCCAGTAATAATATCCAAAAGTTATTAATCACTTAATAATCTCATAATCTAATATCATTAATATTATAACAATATTTTAATCATTTCTTAAACTTATAAACAATTTATTTTAATTATTTACACTTTACTAAGTAATGCATTTAATCATCCAAAAATGCTAAACTCATAAGATTTCATCACCAATAACCAAAACCCTCATCAAAAATCTGTGTATACCTTATATAGGATTCCCAAGCCATAAAATCCTATTTTTCAATTTTGTTACTTCACATAACATATTTAATTCATTTACTCATAACTAGTTCTTTTTCATGAAAAATATCAAATCAATCCCAAAAATATTTCTTTTCTGGGATTTAGCAGAATATAGTCCCATATTGAACATATATTTTTCTCGAATTTTTTTAAAATTCATTTACTATTTTTCATATGGCCAAAACCGCCAAATATTTAGACATTTATCATAAATTAAAATTTTATCCAAAAATTCCGAAATTTATAGGGTATACTGATGTTATATAGATGTACTCCCAATAAATATTTCACCAATTTTGGAGTTAACTACAAGGAGTTATAAGAGTTTACTTTTAAAATAGTCTTTTCTTATAAAATTCATAACTCCTAATCTATACATCCAAAAATCGCCATTTTTGGACACAATCTAGAAAACTCATCAAATTATCATTTCAATTTTTTCAAGAATTTTTTAGGGTCGTAAAAATTACGAAACTGCCTCTGGAAGAAACCCCTTACTTACAACGGTTAACGAAAATAATATTCCTTACGAATATTGAACGGAAATAATATTCCTTACGAATATTAAACGAATATAATGAATATTGAACGATAATAATATTCATACGAATACGAAAAATAATATCTCTTCAGAATATAAAAATAATAACCCTTACCTCAGAAGAAGACTGGATACTGGAGTAGTGAAGTAGCAGACTACTCTTCTTCTTTCTCTCTTTAGCTTCTCTCTCTATAGCTTCTCTCTCTATAATTGCTCTTCTGGGTCTTAGTGAATTGGTGAGAAATGAAGGAAGAATGAGCTTCTATTTATAGAAAAATATAGTTTCAATAATTGCACATTTTGGGGCTCAAAATATTACAGTATAATACCTTCCACTTTTTCATCATTTTTAATTTAGTCCTGCAAGTATTATTAAACTTGCACCACCTCCCCTAATTGTGATGCCCCCAAAATAGGTATACATCACCCATCTTGGGTCGCCAGATACATGGTACAAAATTCAAATACAACTTAATTATACAACAGTCGTGTAAAATACAACTAAACATATGCTGTGAGTTTTAATACAAATATTGTCATCTAGTCAATATACAAACTCAATAGAGTCCTCATTACATTTATTATCACACTATTTCACATAATAGTGAGGACTACTAATGCACCATCTAGGATCATCACTCTGTTCCCCGACTAGTCCCAAATTTACGCTTCTCATTTCACTCAAGAGAATAGTGAAAGAAAGGGTGAGCTCAACTAGCCCAAAGAAGAAATATTATGACTAAGGTAATGCAGAATAAATTATCATTAGCCTTCAACGGTGTTAAACTGATAAAATATAATAAACATCAAGTTTAACTGTAGAGGAACAAGCAATCCATTAGAAGAGTCAAGTACAGTATAAAATCTACTATCTTCTATGATTTAAAAAGTTTTTCATCAACTTTATCGCTGAGACTCAGCTTAATAAATAAAATCGAACCATCCCTGGTCCACGGCCAAGGATATTCATGTAATCATCAATGGTCATGACTATACCGAATAATCCCTGGTCATAATCATACCAACAACTGTCCACCACTGAACTACAGGCCAATGAGGACTTTTACCACATCATTCGTCACATTACGATCATGATTATTATAATAATAATCCTCGTCATAATCATACCAAGTCCATCTATGCACATAAGCCAAAGATGACTTTCAACATAATATAAGCATGAGGATGATGACAATTCAATAGAATAAATTTTAAAGATTTATAAGTGAATTTATCCTGAACTCAATAACGTCCAAATTGTCAACATGATACTGCTTTATGGAGTAAAATTCAAGAATGATCAGAAGAATATTTCCATGAAAAGATACTAGATGAAGCGCAAATATCAAGGATATTCCACTAATTTCATGGATTATAGAAACCAAAGCTTTAACCAACTGAGTATAATAGAATATATGAAACTGCAAATGGATTTTCGCCCGCCATGCGGTAATCCACGTAGACATATCATTTCCACAATTTAATAAGGAATGAATATGAAGGATCATTCACCATGCATGTGGTAATCCACATGACAAAAGTTATTCGAGACGAGAATAATAAAGAATGGAATAACGTATGATTCACCATGCGATGCGATAGGCTCGCATGATAGGTTATTCCCAATGTAATAATAAATAATGGAATCGTGTCCCAAGGTAGCGCTTACGAAGAATATTCCGACGAATAATAAAGAATGGATTATTAGAAGAATTTCACCATGTATGCGGTATTGGCATAAATAGGTTATTCCAATGTAATAATAAGAATGGAATAATGTAAGAATTTCACCATGTATGCAAGATTACTTTTGCATAGACATGTTATTCCAACATAATAATAAAGAATGGAATAACGGAAGAATTTCACCACGATGCGTTACTTTCTGTATACAAAGTTATTACAACATAATAATAAAGAATGGAATAACAGAAGAATTTCACCAAGTATAGGGTATCCCGCGTATACATGTTATTCCATCAGAATAATAAAGAATGAAATAACAGAAGTTCTCTTCATGAATAAGAAAGAAAGAATGCCCCTTACGAATAAAACAAATAATATCCCCTACCTTAGAAGAAATTGGATATTGGAATAGTGAAGTAGCAGAATACTTTTCTTCTTTCTCTCTATAGTTTCTCTCTCTAGAGTTTCAGTGAATTCATAAGAAATAATGAAGGAATGAGCTTCTATTTATAGAAGAACTGAAAGTGGCTCTTGGTCTTAACGAAAGGTCAAAATGACTCTTTGTAATATTGAAGAGACAACAACTATTTGCGAAGGGGTAATTAACTCTTGAAACACTGAAGGGGCAAATAACTCTTGGAAAGCTGAAGGGACAAATAACTCTTGGAAAACTGAAGGGACAAATAACTCTTGGAAAACTGAAGGGACAAGTTACAATTAAAACTTTAAATCAACGATCCATATTGATTTACTATTATAATTTTAACCAACGGTATAAAAAATTAGCACATCTCCTCATGGAATAATATTGTACCCAAAAATGATTTGGACCGAAAAGAAATATATTTTACGGGTGAATAGTACCCCGTGAATAGTAACTCGTGTATAGTAACTCGTGAATAGTACTCCGACATAAAAAGTGCCCCGAATACCCGATTAAACAATATAACCTCCAGACAACAATTATTATTGAAACAAATGTCGATTTCCACTAACACAAATAATTCTAACACAATGGAACTATAAAATTCATCTTTAATCAACACGAACTTATTCATCATTAATATTATAATTCACAATATTTAACAACTAGGTTGTTCCCAAGAAAGAGGGGGCTTTTCGATAAGGATTTCTCCTTATTGGCGCGCAATTAGGTGACCAAACTTCTCCTTGACAGAACTTCAAGACATTGTCAATATTGCAAATAATAATATGAATAACTTTGCCGTCTCAATTATTGATTTAATAATATATCATATAATGCAGATGATACTGTAAAAATAATTGAATCAATAATATGAGAGATATGATGCAACAATTACTGTAGCAATAATTGAGTATAACTAAATGACTTCTCACGTAAGCATCAATAATCAATACCGTGTGCTACTATGCAACCACGCGTATTACTGTACTTTTACTACCAAGTAGTTCAACAGTTTTAACGGTAACACCTCCGTCGTTATTTTTATAGAAAGATAATTTTGTCGTTTTCTAACTACGACAATACTTCCGTTGTGTGTCCACCAATGATTGTGTCGTCGTACGAATATTCCCTGTTAAAACGAATATTCCCCAACCAATCGAATATTATATAACCACTTGCTTACTTTCCAAAATTTATAAATACTATCCACAACTATAACATTATATCAAATCCACACCATAATATTAAAAAAAATATTTCGAGAAAAATTAAATCTTATTCATAAAATCTGGGGTCTCACAATCTCCCCTCCTTATGAAATTTCGCCATTGAAATTTACGTACGTACCTGGTATGCTGAAGAGGTGAGGGTATCTTGACTTCATTTCAGATTCTAACTCTTGAGGTATAACCTTTGAGTGTTGAATACGATCCTTCTTATCCAAGATTTTAACACGTAGCTTTTCATATGTTAAATCTTCTACTATCTCGTCTAGTTCTAATTTAATAACGTGGTTCGGGTCGTCCCCATATTTACATAACATCGATACATGAAAAACGTTATGAACACGCGACATACGTGGCGGTAAAACGAGTCTATAGGCCACAGTTCCTACTCGATCAAGGATTTCAAATGGGCCAATTAAATCGAGGGTTGAGATTTCCTCTCTTCGTTGATTCTTACTTCTAGAATAACGCCCTCTTGAACCTTCTTCTTCACATTCATCAGCTCTGAGTATGTAGCTTGAGCAGCTTTAACTTTATCGATTAAAGTCTATTCTAATCGTATATTTGTTATCTTCACGTGGGTCCCTAGAGTCTTTAACTTTATCTCCATCATTTGTAAGTTATACGAAATGGGTTTTTGTGTTAACAACATCACACTCGTAAATGCATACGATCTTCTACTTAACGCGTCAGCTACCACGTTCGCTTTTCCCACGATGATATTGAATGGTACGATCGTAATCTTCAACAGCTCGAGCCAACGTCTTTGGCACATTACACGATCATTTTAGGTGAAGAAAATATTTGAGGGTTTTAGAAATGGGTTTTGTACTGGGGTCAATACAAAATTCGATTTCACACTCTAGGGTAGGCTAAGAAGTCTTCAAGAATACGTCAGGAAATTTATTAACAATAGAAATATCATTCAAAACTGTGACCCTAATCCAAGACTTGGATAGTACGTCACATTGATACCTATCAACTTGTCATCGTCATTCATGACGTCGCCTACAGAAAGACAGGTAACGTGAAAATGTCAATTTGAATTAAATAAGATTTATAAATAGTAGATGTACCGAAGGTTTCTCCCAACTGAGTTTCAACAGATAAATCAAAATCTAACTTCTCCGAAGTTAAATTCAAACATTGAACACAACTAGGTGAAATAAAAGAGTGCGTAGAACCGGTATCTAACACGGTATAGACTTCGTGTGACGCCCCCAAAATAGGTATACAACACCCATTCTGAGTCATCAAAATACATGGTACAGAAACAACTACAACTTTAATAGTATAACATAAAAACTGTGAGATTAAATATAAATATTGCCATCTAGACAATATCCATACCAAATAAGTCCTCATTACAATTATTGATACATTATTTTACAAAAATAGTGAGGACTACTAAAACGACTTTCTAGAACCTTCATTCCATACCCCGACTAGTACTCACTACATTCTCGTCTCCTAAGAAGAAAAATGGAACAAAAAGGAAAATGGTGAGCTCAACTAGCCCAGTAAAGAACATTATGACTAAAATAACATAGAATAAATTATCGTTAGTCCTCAACAGGGAAAAATCTAATAGAATACAATAGACAACCAGTATTAAATCAATATTCGCAGTGGAAATAATAATTCATTAGAAGAGTTAAGTAGAGAATGAAATCTACTATCTTCTATATATGAATTTAAAAGTTCATCGTTGATATTTTATCCCTATAACATTATTCAATATATATCTGGAATTAAATATTCATTTTTGCACTATAGGCCAAAGATATTCATCAGCTGGTCATGTTCATCTAAACACCTATTCATCTTTGCACTACGGGCCAAAGATATTCATCAGGAAATCATTCGTCTTTGCACTATATGCCAAAGATATTCAGTAATATCATCATTTAGGACTGAGGATGATGAAAAATATTTTAAAGGAAACGAATCCAGTGAAACAAAATAACAAATATTAAGGATTCGTATTTCGGTTTATCTATGTCCAAAAATACCTCATAAGTAATCATAGTGGAGTAAAATTCAAGAATGATCAAAACATGGATACAATCAAAGCTAGTATCCATAATAGATAATTTGGACAAAAAGAAGAAAATTTCATTTTTTTAGTGAATAGTGTCGTATTCGTGAATAGTGCCGTATATGTGAATAGTGTTGTATACGTGAATAATAACCCCAACACAAAAAGTTTCAAATTTGATAAAAAGTTTAAACCAATATTTTGGCATAATGATATTGAAGAAAATAATATCATTTAAGAAAAAAATAACATCCCTTACCTCGAAAAGACAGTACTTCTGATTGGAATACTGGATATAGTGCTGAAGGGAATTTGTACTGTATAGCAACACTCAAAGTCTCAAAATACTCACAAGAATATACTCGATAATATAGAGAGAGAAAGAGAGAAAAAACTTCAGTTTCTAGTGTGATTTTCAATTCTAACCTAAGCACCCTATTTATAAGAAATTGCTTAGAACACCAAAGCAAAAAATTTAATAAAATATTAATATATATATATATACAAATTTCTTACGCCCACTTTCCTAGATCTGAATTCAGCAACTTACATCACATGCAAGACCCACAATTAATGACAAAAATGTTTTTCATATTAAAAATAATTAAAACTTCCAAAAATCAATTATTTCGGAACTTTGGAACTTCAATAATTCATAATAAATAGCCCTTTTGTTAGAAAAATTCAAACCTTATGTCTTTTCCATAGGAAATTCCATTATCTACAACTTTGCAGAAGAAAGATTTTCCAAATTCCAAACAAAAATTGACCGAAATCCACAAACGGGCGATTTTACATGCTATAATCAAATTTCAGTCAAGAAATGGGGTCCACCGACATGTTTAACATGTTTTAAATAATTTTTGTAACAAAAATACTCTTCCTCCTCATTTATTCATATATCCCACATTCATTGTAAAAATATCATCATTATTATATTATAATAATATAATAAAATATTATTTTATCAGAAAAGATAAAATATCGATTTTCAACATTAATTGTCACTTTAAAAATTTTCTCCATCTATATCCACATAAAATGAATATTTTTCTCATCATATAAATCAATAATTAATTATTCACAAATAATATTACGAATCACAATCTCGACACCCGTGCGCCTCCCGAGAAAGAGGGGCTTTCAATAAGGATTTTTCCTTTACTTGGCGCATGATTAGGTGATCAAACCTCTCCTTAGATAGAACTTTCTAGACATTGCCAATAATGTTATCTAATAATATTATTCGGATAATATGAATTATTGTCTCAGATAATGGAAAATCTTCGTATAGTGACAATTATTGAAACAACAAGTAATATAAAATATCAACGCAATAATTATTAAATCAATAAAATAAAATCTTTGAGCGATAATTCATCGTAACAATTATTGAGTAGTGCCTTTTACGTAAGAATCAATAATTGGTGCAATCTGATGTCTTATTCGCGTGCAACAACGCCAGACATCAGATTTTAACCACCGGGTATTCCAACAAAGATAATAGCAGTAATAACTAAACCGTTATTTATAAACAACTTATACTTGTCGTTTTCTTCATCCAATCGCTTTCCGTTATGGGACCCACAAAATACTGCGCCGTCGTATGAATATTCCCCGACAGTAAGAATATTCCACGAACAAACGAATATTCTCCGATAAAAATGAATATTTTACAACCACTTGCTTATTTAAAATATTTGAGCATTTTACCCATAACTAACCACATTAATCAAATCAACCCTTACTATTTCAAAATAATAAATAGAGGAAATTTAATTTCATTAATAATAAGTTGGGATCTTACAACCTCCCCTCCTTATGAAATTTTGTCCTCAAAATTGACGTACGTACCTGATGTTTCGAAAAGGTGAGGATACCTCACTTTCATTTTCGTTTCCAACTCCCAAGTCATTTCCTCTATAGCATGGTTCCTCCACAAAACTTTGACTTGTGGTATGACCTTTGTGCGTAGGACATGCTCTTTCCTATCCAAGATCTTGACAGGTACCTCTTCATACGTTAAGTCTTCGACTATCTCATTCGGTTCTAACTCAATAACGTGGTTTGGGTCTTTCACATATTTACGTAGCACAGATTTATGAAAAACATTATGAACACGAGACATACTTGGAGGTAATGCGAGTCTATAGGCCACATTTTCTACTCGGTCAAGAATCTGAAATGGACCAATAAATCGTGGATTGAGCTTTCCTCTCTTCTTGAATCTTGTAACTCCCTTCCACGGAGCAATACGTAACAATACATGATCCCCAATGTCAAATTCCACGTCCTTTCGATGAAGATCCGCATAACTCTTTTGTCGATCTTGTGCCGTTTGTATACGTTGTTGAATCATTTGTATATTCTCTGTAGTCATTCGTACCAACTCTGGTCCCAACAACGTTGCTTCTCCCACCTCATCCCAACATAGTGGAGAGCAACACTTTAGTCCATACAATGCTTCAAATGGAGTCACACCTATACTTGCCTGATAACTGTTGTTGTAGGAGAATTCCACCAATAGTAGGTACTTATCCCAACTCCCTTTGAAATCTAGGACACAAAGTCTTAATAGATCTTCAAGAGTTTGAATAGTCCTCTCTGATTTCCCATCCGTTTGAGGATGGTATGCCGAACTGAATCGTAAATCTGTGCCCAAAGCTTTTTTCAAGTTAACCCAAAATCTTGAAGTGAATCTTGGGTCATTATCCGAAACTATGGATACTGGCATGCCATGCAATCTCACAATCTCATTTACATACATATGAGCAAGACATTCACCGGAATAAGTCTCTCGTATCGGCAAGAAATGAGCAGACTTGGTTAATCTATCAACAATAACCCAAATAACATTTATGCCTTGAGAAACCGTGGGAAGACCCGTAATGAAATCCATGGTAATATGTTCCCACTTCAATTTTAGAATCTCAAGTGGTTGCAATGGACCCTTAGGCACTTGATGCTCCGCCTTTACACGTTGACAAGTTAAACACATCGAGATAAACTTTGCAATCTCTCTCTTCATATTATTCCACCAAAATGTATGTCGAAGATCACGATACATTTTGGTACTTCCAGGATGGATTGAAAATGGTGTATTGTGTGCCTCCATCATGATCTTGTACTTCAAATCAGAATCGTTAGGAACACAAAGTCTGGAGTGGACTCGAATTATTCCTTTTTCATCGATTCTTGCTTCTGGAATAGCACCTTCTTACACTTTCTTCTTCATACGCATCAGCTTCGGGTTTGTGGCTTGAGCAACTTTAACATTTTCGATTAAAGTTGGTTCTATACGTATACTTGACATCATTGCATGGGTCCCCAGAGTCTTGAATTCTATCTTCATCTTTTGTAAATACACCAAATGGGCCTTTGTGTTGACAACATCGCACTCATTCCCGCGTATGATCTTCTACTCAATGCATCGGCTACCACGTTCGCTTTTCCAGGATGGTATTGAATGGTATGGTCGTAGTCTTTCAACAGCTCAAGCCAACATCGTTGCCGCATGTTGAGTTCTTTTTGGGTGAAGAAATATTTGAGACTTTTATGGTTTGAATATATCTCCACTTTCTCCCCATATAGATAGTGCCTCCAAATCTTTAGTGCGAAAATGACTGCTGCCAACTCTAGATCATGAGTAGGATAATTTCTCTCATATTCTTTAAGTTGTCATGAGGCATAGGCTATAACTTTTCCACGTTGCTTGAGAACACATCCTAGCCCTTTTCCTGAAGCATCGATGTAGATAACAAATCCATCCGAACCAGATGGTATTGTCAAAACAGGTGCCGAAATGAGTCTCCTCTTAAGCTCTTGGAAACTCTTCTCGCATTCCTCGCTCCATACGAATTTGATATCTTTCCGAGTCAGCTGAGTTAATGGAGTAGCAATTCGAGAAAATTATTCCACGAATCTCCGATAATAACCAGCTAAGCCCAGAAAGCTACGTACTTCAGTCACCGACTTCTGTTGCTCCCAACTTTTTATTGCTTCAATCTTCGCCGGGTTAACAGATACTCCATGTTTTGACACCACGTGCCCAAGGAATGCTACTTCCTCAAGCTAGAACTCGCATTTCTTCAACTTGGCATATAACTTGTTTTCACGAAGCCTTTGCAATACCAGCTTCAAGTGGTGCTCATGACCTTCACGGTTTTTGGAATATATGAGGATGCCATTAATAAAGACAACAACGAACTGATCCAAATAATCCTTGAATAATCGGTTCATCATATCCATAAAACCCGCAGGAGCATTAGTCAATCCAAAAGACATGACTAGGAATTCATAATGCCCGCATCTTGAGTTCTAAAGGCATTTGGAATATCCTCGCCTAATCTTCACCGATGATATCCGAGCGAAGATCAATTTTTGAAAAGAATTGTGCTCCTTGCAACTGGTCAAATAGGTCATCAATACGAGGTAGTGGATACCTATTCTTGATGGTGACATGGTTTAATTCTCGATAGTCAATACAAAGTCGCATACTCCTGTCTTTCTTCTTTACAAATAAAGTAGGAGCACCCAAAGGAGATGTACTAGGACGAGTGAAACCGATGTCCAACAACTCCTGTAGTTGGACCTTTAACTCCTGAAGTTCAATAGGAGCCATTCGATATGGGGTTTTAGAAATGGACTTTGTACCAGGTTCAAGGTCAATAAAGAATTCAACTTCACGTTCTGGGGGTAGGCCGGGAAGTTCTTCAGGAAATACATCAGGAAAGTCAATAACAACAGGAATATTATTCAAATATGACGTGTCTTTATTCAAATCCATAACATGGGCTAAGAAAGCTTGACATCTGTTTTTCAATAAACGAATAGTTTTATGGCTTGATATGACAGTGATTGACTTTAGAGGTTTGGTTGCTTGAATTCACATAACAGGTTGGTTAGGAATATGAAAACTAACAACCTTACGAAAACAATCAATTTTAGCATAATGAGTGGTTAACCAATCAATCCTTAAAATCACATCAAATGCAAGTATTTTCAAAGAAATAAGATCAAGAGGTAATGTGATGGTACCAACTTGGATCAAACAAGATTTATAAATAGTGGATGCAATGAAAGTTTCTCCTAATGGAGTCTCCACGGATAAGTCAAGGTCTAATTTCTCCGGAGTTAAGTTTAAACGTTGAGCACAAGCAGGAGAGATAAAAGATTGGGTAAAATCGGTATCTAATAAGGTATAAACTTCGCAAGAGTTTATGATTAGCTTACCCGTGATCACCTCATTTGCGTTCCTTGCACTTTGACCAGTCACGACAAATGCTCTTCCAAGAACTGTTGACTTTGACTTTTCTGGGACAGCCTTTTGAGTCACCATCCCCACTGGACTTGGTTTCGCTACCGTACAATCTCGAGCGATATGTCTATCCTTTCCACAATTATAGCATACCTTGAACTGTTGTGGACAGTTTGGGTACGACCGATGGTCGTTCTCCTCCCTTAAAACCAGTTGCTGTTGGTGCTGACGTCTTCACAGTATCATTGTTGATTCTCCTCTTTTTAAAATCTCCCCCTGACTCGCTTCTTCTATTTTCATGGCCACAACTACCACCAGAGTGGTTGCTGCTCTTGTCCGTATTCTTCTTTCTCCGCTGGTTATCATTGTTACGATGACTCACATCCACCCAGATGATCCTCGGTTATGGTCCCTCGGTTGACCGTACTCGTTATCTCGCTCTAATAATTGAGCCCTGTTGACAACATTTGAATAGAGAGAAAATTTATCTGAAATGAGATATTGACGTATGCCGGGTTTCAAACCTCTCAGAAATATACGCGTCATATGTTCCTCATTCTCCACTAAATAAGGTGCAAACCTGGACAACTCTGCAAACTTCGCCTCGTACTGGGACACCGTCATGTTATTCTGCTCTAGTCTAATAAACTCTACCGCTTTCATATGATGAATACTTTTAGGAAAGTACTTGTCATTGAACAGTTTCTGAAATGTTTCCCAAGACATGTTGAGTGGGGCTGGATGGGTACGCTTCACAGATTCCCACCAGTAATCTGCCTCATTACGGAACATAAAGGTGGCAAATGGAACCTTCTGTTCCTCCGTGCATCCCAAGACATCGAATATCTTGGTAATTTGTTTGACCCACGTCTCCGCTTTAATCGGATCCGACTTTCCCCAGAATTCTGGTGGTCCCAACTCCTTGAACTGCTTGGTTGTGACAACCCGTGAATTGCTATCATTTCCTCCTATATTTTGAACACGAGTCTCCCTCGTCTAATTTTGCATGAACTGCAAAAAGCTTCTAAACATCCCATCGTTCATCATCTGCTCAGTGGTGTTATTCACAGGAGGAACATTGCCAGCCTGTTGCACGTTCTCCTCGTTGGTGAGTACAGGCGTCTCCACGGTCTCATTTACTCCATTGTTAACGTTCAGAGTTGCCATTCTTAAATACTGCCATAAAACAATGGTTAATTAAACAAATTAACAAATCACATAATACCCCTATATTATGACCGACCAACAAATAAGCTTAGGTAGGACACACTAGCGAAGGATTTACTCGTCTCTCCCCTCCTAGTTCTATTCCCCGTTCTCCGCCAGAGATTATATCCCTAAGCTCTGATACCAATTGTGACGCCCCCAAAATAGGTATACAACACCCATTCTGAGTCATCAAAATACATGGTACAGAAACAACTACAACTTTAATAGTACAACATAAAAACTGTGAGTTTAAATACAAATATTGCCATCTAGACAATATTCATACCAAATAAGTTCTCATTATAATTATTGATACATTATTTTACAAAAATAGTGAGGACTACTAAAACGACTTTCTAGAACCTTCATTCCATACCCTGACTAGTACTAGCTACATTCTCGTCTCCTGAGAAGAAAAATGGAACAAAAAGGAAAAGGGTGAGCTCAACTAGCCCAATAAAGAACATTATGACTAAGATAACATAGAACAAATTATCGTTAGTCCTCAACAGGGAAAAATCTAATAGAATACAATAGACAACCAGTTTTAAATCAATATTCGCAGCGGAAATAATAATTCATTAGAAGAGTTAAGTAGAGAATGAAATCTACTATCTTCTATATATGAATTTAAAAGTTCATCGTCGATATTTTATCCTCAGTAACATTAATCAATATATATCCGAATTAAATATTCATCTTTTGCACTACAGCCAAAGATATTCATCGATTAAGTTATGTTCATCTAAACACTTGTTCATCTTTGCACTACGGGCCAAAGATATTCATCAGAAAATCATTCATCTTTGCACTATATGCCAAAGATATTCAGTAATATCATCATTTAGGACTGAGGATGATGAAAAATATTTTAAAGGAAACGAATCCAGCGAAACAAAATAACAAATATTAAGGATTCGTATTTCAGTTTATCCATGTCCAAAATTACCTCATAAGTAATCACAGTGGAGTAAAATTCAAGACTGATCAAAACATGGATACAATCAAAGCTAGTATCCATAATAGATATTTTGGACAAAAAGAAGGAAAAAAAAAAATTCGGTGAATAGTGCCGTATTCGTGAATTGTGCCGTATACGTGAATAGTAACCCCGACACAAAAAGTTCCAAATTTGATAAAAAGTTCAAACCAATATTTCGGCATAATGATATTGAAGAAAATAATATCATTTAAGAAAATAATAACATCCCTTACCTCGAAAAGACAGTACTTCTGACTAGAATACTAGATATAGTGCTGAAGGAAATTTGTATCGTATAGCAACACTAAAAGTCTCAAAATACTCACAAGAATACGATCGATAATATAGAGAGAGAAAACTTCAGTTTCTGATGTGATTTTCAATTCTAACCTAAGCACCCTATTTATAGAAAATTGCTTAGAACACCAAAGCAAAAAATTTAATAAAATATTTATATATAAATACAAATTCCTTACCCCACTTTCCTAGATCTGAATTCAGCAACTTACATTACATGCAAGACCCACAATTAAGGACAAAAACGTTTTTCATATTAAAAATAATTAAAACTTCCAAAAATCAATTATTTTGGAATTTCAATAATTCATAATAAATAGCCCTTTTATTAGAAAAATTCAAACCTTAAGTCTTTTCCATAGGAAATTCCATTATCTACAACTTTGCAGAAGAATATTTTTCCAAATTCCAAATGAAATTGAATCAATCCACAAATCCAAGCGATTTTATTTATATAATCAAATTTCAATCAAGAAATGGGGTCCAATTTAAACATGTTTAACATGTTTTAAATAATTTTATAACAAAAATACTCTTCCTCCTCATTTATTCATATATCCCACATTCATTGTAAAAATATCATCATTATTATATTATAATAATATAATAAAATATTATTTTATCAGAAAAGATAAAATATCGATTTTCAACAATTATCACTTTAAAAAATTTCTCCATCTATATCCACATAAAATGAATATTTTTCTCATCATATAAATCAATAATTAATTATTCACAAATAATATTACAGAATCACAATCTCGACAACCGGGCGGTCCCGTGAAAAGAGGGGTTTTCCAATAAGGATTTCTCCTCTACTTGGCGCATTAGGTGACCAAACATCTCCTTAGACAGAACTTTCTAGACATTGCCAATAATGTTATCTAATAATATTATTCAGATAATATGAATTATTGCTCTGATAATAGAAAATATTGTGTAGTGACAATTATTGAAACAACAGTAATAAACAATATCAACGCAGCAATTATTAAATCAATAAAATAAAATACTATAACAATTATTGAGTTATGACTTCTTACGTAAGAATCAATAATTGTAACATGCTTTGGACTGCATCATGCAGTTTAGACTGATATGTCCCTCCCCTCCGCATTTGAAGCATACGACCGGCGGTCGTTCTCCTTCCTTAACAGGTATTGGTGCTGTTGTCTTTCCATCATTATTGAACCTTCTCCTCTTGAAATTTCCACTTCTATTATCTTGGCCATGATTACCACCGAAGTGGTTACCATTCTTGGCGTGATAATTTCCCCCACGATGGTTATCATTGTTCCGATGGTCGCTTGCCACCAAAGACGATTATTATCGTGTTGTTGGTCGTTACCTTTTGGTTGTGCTGAATCATTATCGCGCTCCAATAACTGAGCCCTATACACAACATCTGAATATAAACAAAGTTTGTGAGAAATGAGGTATTGCCGTATAATGGGTTTCAAACCTCTTAGAAACATTCGCGTCATTTGCTCCTCATTATCGACCAAATGGGATGCAAATCGGGATAACTCGGCAAACTTAGCCTCGTGTTGCGACACAGTCATATTGTTTTGTTCCAACTTGATAAACTCCACCTCCTTCATGTAACGAATACTTTCAGGAAAGTACTTGTCGTTGAACAACTCTTGGAACTTCTCCCAAGTAATCTTGAGTGCGTCAGGCTGGGTACGTTTTACAGATTCCCACCAATAATCTGCTTCTTCACGCAACATAAAGGTGGCAAAGGGAACCTTTTGCTCCTTGGAGCATCCCAAGACATCAAATATCTTGGTGATCTGCTTTAACCACGTCTCTGCCTTAAGTGGTTCTGGCTTTCCCAAAAACTCCGGTGGTCCCAGCTCCTTGAACTTCTTAGCGGTAACCGACCGTGGGTTGCCATTGTTTCCACCTGCATTATGAACAGGAGTCTCTCTCGCCTGATGTTGCATGAATTGCATAAAGCCTCTGAACATCCCATCGTTCATCATTTCATCGGGGTTATTGTTTACCTGAGGATTATTGTCTTCCTGTTGCACATTATCCTGAATATTGATCGTTGGTGACTTAACGGTCTCATGTGCTTCATTGCTTATCCCAACATTTTCAGATGCCATTTTCAAATACTTCCATAAAACAAGGGTTAATTAACATGTCACATGTGACGCCCCCAAAATAGGTATACATCACCTATTCTGAGTCGCCAAATACATGGTACTGAATACAAATACAAACTAATTATACAACATTTGTGTAAAATATGACAAAATATATGTTGTGAGTTTTAATACAAATATTGTCATCTAGACAATATCCACACTCAAAATAAGTCCTCAATACATTTATTAACACACTATTTCACAGAATAGCGAGGACTACTAATGCTATCCTCTGGACCTTCACTCCGTTCCCCAACTAGTCCCTGTTACGTTCTCATTTCCTGAAGAGAATAATGAAAGCAAAAGGGGTGAGCTCAACTAGCCTAGTAAGAAATATTATGACTAAGATAATGCACAATAAATTATCGTTAGCCTTCAACAGTGTTAAACTGATAAAATATAACAAAAATATCAAGTTTAACTGCAGCGGAACAAGCAATCCATTAAAAGAGTCACGTAGAGAATAAAATCTACTATCTTTTATGATTTAAAAGGTTTTTCATCACTTTTATCGCCGGAACTCAGCTTAATAAATAATCCACATCATCGAATCACCACTGCACTACGGCCAATGATATTCTTTAGTACCACGACCACAATTATCCATGCACTACGAGCCAAGAATATTTGTGTATTCATTAATGGTCATGATCATGCCAACAACTGTCCATTAATGCACTACAGGCCAATGAGAACTTTTAACACATCATTTGTAACATTACAGTCATGATTATACTGAATAATCCCTGGTCATAATCATACCAAGTCCATCTATGCACTATAGGCCACATATGACTTTCAACAAAATATAAACATGAGGATGATGATAATGATATAAGAATTCAATAAAAAAAAGTTAAAGAATTAATTTATCCAAGACCAATAACGTCCAAATTGTCAACATGATACTGCTTTGTAGAGTAAAATTTAAAAATGATCAGAAGAATATTTCCATGAAAAGATACTGGATGAAGCACAAATATCAAGGATATTCCACTACTTTCATGGAGTATAGAAATCAAAATTCTAACCAACTGAGTATAATAAAGAATGGAATAACAAAAGAAATCACCAGGTTTGCGATAGACCGCACAGGCAGGTTATTCCAACAGAATAATAAATAACGGAACCAGTCCCAAAGCGTAAAAGCATATGCATGTGATATTCAAATGTAATAATAAAGATTTAAAAGCAGTCCCAAAGAAACGCATGAGACAAGATATTTCAACAGAATAATAAAGAATGGAACCAGGTCCGACGTAAAACGCACAGACAGGATATTCCAACAAAATAGTAAAGAATGGAATAACAGAAGAATTTCACCAAGTATAGGGTAGCCCGCGTATACAGGTTATTCCAATAGAATAATAAATAATAGAATAACGGAAGTTCTCTTCATGAATACAAAAGAAGTAATACCCCTTACGAGTACAACAAATAATATCCCCTACCTTAGAAAGAAGAGTACTGGATATAGAAGTAGTGAAGTAGCAGAACAATTTTCTTCTTTCTCCCTATAGTTTCTCTCTCTAGAGTTTCAGTGAATTCGTAAGAAATAATGACGGAATGAACTTCTATTTATAGAAGAATGGACTGTATAGTAACTAATTCATGAACGGTCCAGATTGATTTACTTTAAACGGACGGTCCAGATTTAAAACAAAATCTTTTAAATAAAATAAAATATAATATTATATATATATATATATAACATTAGTCACGGGTTATGAACCCCGTGAACATTTCCTGCCAAACATTCAAACTATAACATATATATAATTATAATAATCATAATAATTGTACTCCCTGCCAACTTGCAAACTCAAAACATATATATATATATATATATAATAGTACACCCACTGACAACATTATTTCCCCCCTCCCCCTAAATCATTCATGCCATCCCATCAGTGTATATATATATATATATAATGAATAACCTGCTATCGGTTATTTTGAAAAATGGATAAATGGGGGTCCATAAAATAAACTAAAATTACCACAAATACTTCATAAAAAATCCCTTCAATATTTTTAACAACATTTATCATCATTATTATAATTCACAATATTAATCGACCAGGTCGTTCCCAGGAAAGAGGGGGCTTTTCCAATAAGAATTTATCCCTATTGGCGAGCAATTAGGTGACCAAACCTCTCATTAACAGAACTTCTAGACATCGTTAATATTACAAATAATAATATTAATAACTTTGTCATCTCAATTATTGATTTAATAATATATAAAATATTGACAATAATTGAATCAAATAACGTGAGATACTATGCAAGAATTCATCGTAGCAATAATTGAACAAAACCGAGTGACTTCTCACGTAAGCATCAATAATCAATACCGTGTTTCTTGCTCTATGCAACCACGATATATTCTTGTATTTTTAACACCGGGTGTTTCAACAGTTAACGGTAAAACTTCTGCCGTTATTTTCATAAAGTATCTTTGTCGTTTTCTCAATCCGACAATAATTTCGTTGTGGGGTCCACCAATGATTGTGCCGTTGTATGAATATTCCCTGTTAAAACGAATATTCCTCGACCAATCGAATATTATATAACAACTTGCGTACTTTGCAAAATTTATAAATATTACCCACAACTATAACCTTATATCAAATTCATTCCATAATATTCAAAAATGATATTTATAGAAAATTCATCTTTATTTATAAAAGTTGGGGAATTACATCACATATTATCCCTATACTCTGACCGACCAATTAAATACCAAATAAACTTAGGTAGGTCATACTAGCGAAGGAATTTCCCGTCTCTCCCCTCCTAGTTCTTGTCTCACATCTCAGCCAAGGATCATATCCCTAAGCTTTGATACCAACTGTCGCCAGATACATGGTACAAAATTCAAATACAACTTAATTATACAACAGTCGTGTAAAATACGACTAAACATATGTTGTAAGTTTTAATACAAATATTATCATCTAGACAATATACAAACTCAATGGAGTCTTCATTACATTTATTATCACACTATTTTACAAAATAGTGAGGACTACTAATGCACCATCTAGGATCATCACTCTGTTCCCCGACTAGTCCCAACTACGTTCTCATTTCACGAAGAATAAAGGTGAAGAAAGGGTGAGCTCAACTAGCCCAGTAAGAAATATTATGACTAAGATAATGCAGAATAAATTATCATTAGCCTTCAACGGTGTTAAACTGATAATATATAATAAATATCAAGTTTAACTGCAGAGGAACAAGCAATCCATTAGAAGAGTCAAGTACAATATAAAATCTATTATCTTCTATGATTTAAAAAGTTTTTCATCAACTTTATCGCTGAGACTCGGCTTAATAAATAAAATCGAACCATCCCTGCTCCACGGCCAAGGATATTCATGTAATCATCAATGGTCATGACTATATCGAATAATCCATGGTCATAATCATACCAACAACTATCCACCACTGAACTACAGGCCAATGAGGACTTTTACCACATCATTCGTCACATTACGGTCATGATTATACCGAATAATCCCTGATAATAATCATACCAAGTCCATCTATGCATGTAAGCCAAAGATGACTTTCAACATAATATAAGCATGAAGATGATGACAATTCAATAAAACAAGTTCAAGAATAAATTTTAAAGATTTATAAGTGAATTTATCCTGAACTCAATAACGTCCAAATTGTCAACATGATACTGCTTTGTGGAGTAAAATTCAAGAATGCTTAGAAGAATATTTCCATGAAAAGATACTGGATGAAGCGCAAATATCAAGGATATTCAACTAATTTCATGGATTATAGAAGCCAAAGCTTTAACCAATTGAGTATAATAGAATATATGAAACTGCAAATGGATCTTCGCCCGCCATGCGGTAATCCACGTAGAAAGATTATTTCCACAATTTAATAAGGGATGAATACGAAGGATCATTCACCATGTATGTGGTAATTTACATGTATGGCAGTTATTCCAATGTAATAATAAAAATGGAATAACGTAAGATTCACCATGCGTGCGATAGATCGCATGCATGTGTTATTCCCAATGTAATAATAAATAATGGAACCAGTCCCGCGAACGCATTACGCATGTGATATTCCGCGTAATAATAAATAATGGAACTAGGTCCGGCGTAAACGTACAGACAGGATTTTTCGACAGAATAATAAAGAACGGAATATTAGAAAAATTTCACCATATATGCTGTACTTGGCATAAACAGGTTATTCCAACAAAATAATAAAGAATGGAATAACAGAAGTTCTCTTCATGAATAAGAAAGAAAGAATACCCCTTACTAGTACAACAAATAATATCCCCTACCTTAGAAGAAACTAGATATTAGAGTAGTGAAGTAGCAGAATACTTTTCTTCTTTCTCTCTATAGTTTCTCTCTCTAGAGTTTCAGTGAATTCGTAAGAAATAATGAAGGAATGAGCTTCTATTTATAGAAGAACTGAAAGTGGCTCTTGGTCTTAACGAAGGGTCAAAATGACTCTTGGTAATATTGACGGGTGAATAGTACCCCGTGAATAGTAACTCGTGAATAGTAACTTGTGAATAGTAACTCATGAATAGTAACTCGTGAATAGTGCCCCGAATACCCGATTGAACAATATAACCTCCAGACATCAATTATTATTGAAATAAATATCGATTTCCACTAACTCAATGGGACTATAAAATTCATCTTTAATCAACACGAACTTATTCATCATTAATATTATAATTCACAATATTTAACAACCAGGTCGTTCCCAGGAAAGAGGGGGCTTTCAGATAAGGATTTCTCCTTATTGGCGCAATGATTAGGTGACCAAACCTCTCTCGATGAACTTCTAGACATTGTCAATATTGCAAATAATAATATGAATAACTTTGCCGTCTCAATTATTGATTTAATAATATATCATATAATGAAGATGATACTGTAATAATAATTGAATCAATAATATGAGAGATATGATGAAATAATTACTGTAGCAATAATTGAGTATAACTAAGTGACTTCTCACGTAAGCATCAATAATCAATATTGTGTGCTACTATGCAACCACGCGTATTACTGTGCTTTTACTACCGGGTAGTTCAACAGTTTTAATGGTAACACCTCCGCCGTTATTTTTATAGAAAGATAATTTTGTCGTTTTCTAACTACGACAATACTTCCGTTGTGGGTCTACCAATGAGTGTGTCATCGTACGAATATTCCCTGTTAAAACGAATATTCCCCGACCAATCGAATATTATATAACCACTTGCTTACTTTGCAAAATTTTGTAAATACTATCCACAACTATAAAATTATATCAAATCCACACCATAATATTAAAAAAAATATTTCAAGAAATTAAATCGTATTCATAAAATCTGGGGTCTCACACTAATAGTAAATCATGTGAATCAATAGTAAATCATGTGACTCAATAGTTCTAAACATGTGAAAAAAATTAATTATAGTATAGTACCTTCATCTATACCTCTATTTTTAATTTAGTCATACAAGTATTATCAATCTTGCACCAACTCCCCTAATAGTAAATCATGTGAATCAATAGTACACACATTTGAACACATAGTTATAATCATGTGAATTAAAAGTAATTAATTGCTCATTTATCTGATTAATTACCCGATTGGTCAATATAACTTCCAGACATCAATTATTATCGAAATAAATGTCGATTTTCACTAACACTAATAATCCCAACACAATGGAACAATTAATTTCATCTTTAATCAACACAAACTTATTCATCATTAATATTATAACTCACAATATTTAACAACCAGGTCGTTCCCAGGAAAGAGGGGGATTTTCGATAAAGATTTCTCCTTATTGGCGTGCAATTAGATGACCAAACCTCTCCTTAACAGAACTTCTAGACATTGCCAATATTGCAAATAATAATATGAATAACTTTGCCGTCTCAATTATTGATTTAATAATATAACATATTATGCAGATGATACTGTGAAAATAATTGAATCAATATTATGAGAGATATGATGCAGCAATTACTGTAGCAATAATTGAGTATAACTGAGTGACTTCTTACGTAAGCATCAATAATCAATACCGTGTGCTACTATACAACCACGCGTATTATTGTACTTTTATCACCGATTATTTTATGACAACTTGCTTACTTTAAAAAAAGTTTCACATATCACCCTTAACTTTAGCCTTTTATCAATTTAACCATTTACTAAATAGAATAATTATAAGAAAATTGAATACTTTCATTTCATAAAATTCGGGGTCTCACACACACACACACACACACACACACATATATATATATATATATATATATATATATATATATATATATTAAAGTGTATATATATTAAATAAAAGTTTTGTGTGGGGGGGGGGTGATTACATTGTCGGGAGGGAGTTTAAAGTGTGTAATTTGTGTGTGTGATTGTGATATATATATATAACATGTGAGTATGTATATATATATATATATATATATATATAATTTACGTGGGGGTAAGGGATTTGTGAAATCAGAAGTCTGTGAATTCAATTCATCCGTGAACCTTTCAGTTGTTTCGTCCGTGAGAAAAAATACTGTACACCCGTGATTTATTCAAATAGTATCCTTTCTATTCTCTTATAAATAAGATGCTAAGTTTAGAATTGAAAATCACACCAGAATCAGAGAATTCTTCTTCTATAATATTGAGCGTATTTCTTTAGAGTTTAAGGAAGCTTTGAGCGTAGAAAACAATTCAAGTTTTCTTCAAGAATATCCCCGCCCTACCAGTCAGAAGTAATCTCTTTTTAAGGTAAGGGGTATTATATATTTCATATTCGCTTACGATATTAATTTTCGTATTTGTAAGAAATTTATTTCGTTCAATATTCGCAAGAAATATTATCTTCGTTTAATATTCATAAGGAATATTATCTTCGTTCAATATGTAAGGAATATTATTTTCGTTCAACAGTTGTAAGGAATTTTATTTTTGTTCAATATTCGTAAGAAATAATATTTTCTTCCATACTCTGTAGTATGTAAGTAATATTAGTTCATTTTAGTTTCCAAATTTTACACTCATTTTGTTAAGTTTTGGATTCTATACTCCTTGACATTAGTAAAATATCCTTGAAATTTGCGTTTCATCCAGTATCTTTTCATGGAAATATTATTCTGAGCATTCTTGATAATTTTTAATCTTTTCATGCCGGGGTACTATTCTCAAAGTACTATTCATGGGGTACTATTCACTCGGATACTATATACCCGGGGTACTATTCATGACAAAAATTGATTTCTTTTCGGTCCAAATCATTTTTGATATAATATTATTCTTGAATTTTACTCCACAAAGTAGTATTATGTTGACCATTTGAACGTTTTTAAACTCTGGATAAATCCAAAGTCTTTAATATTTATCCTTGATTTAATTTAATTAATATTTATATCATTGTCATCATCCTCATGCTTATATTGTGATAAAAGTCATCTTTGGCCCGTAGTGCAAAGATGGACTGTTGATTGGTATGATTATGACCAGGGATTATTCGATATAATCATGACCTGTAATGTTACAAGTGATGTGGATTATTTATTGAGTTGAATCTCAACGACAGTTATTGGTATGATCATGACCATGCGTTCTCTTCGGTCAAGGGTACAAAGATGAATTTTTATTTGGCATGATCATGACCATTGGTGAAAACACGAATATCCTTGGCCCGTAGTGCGTGGATAATTCGTGGTTGTGATACTAATGAATATCCTTGGCCCGTAGTGCATGGATAATTTAGTGATGTGGATTATTTATTAAGCTGAGTCTCAGTGATAAAATTGATGATAAACTTTTAAATCATAGAAGATAGTAGATATCATGCTCTACTTGACTCTTTTAATGGATTGTTATTTCCGCTCCAGTTGTTGTCTATTGTATTTTGTCAGTTGTTATACCGTTGAAGGCTAACGATAATTTATTCTGCATTATCTTAGTTATAATATTTCTTACTGTGCTAGTTGAGCTCACCCTTTTTCTTTCACTGTTCTCTTTAAGAAATGAGAATATAGCTGGGACTAGTCGGGGAATGGATTGACGATCCAGATGGGTATATTAGTAGTCCTCACTATTTGGTGAAATAGTGTGATAATAATTGTAATGAGATTGAATTTGAGTTTGGATATTGTCTAGAAGACAATATTCGTGTTAAAACTCTTAGCTATGTTTTGTCGTATTTAACACGAAAGTTGTATAATTAAGTTATAGTTGTATTATGTACCATGTATTTGGCGACTCAGAATGAGTGATGTATACCTATTTTGGGGGCATCACACTGGCTTCATCAACAAAGGTGTGGAAGATAAATACTTCTTTTTCCCCTAGAAAGCGTCTTCACATTCGGAAGTCCATTGAAATGTCTTAGCATTCTTCGGCCCTTTCAATGTATCAAAAAACAGCAAACACCTTTCAACCGATTTGGACATGAATCTCCTCAAAGCTGCTATCCGACCCGTCAAACGTTGAACATCTTTGTAAGACTGGGGTGACTTTATATTTATAATAACCTGGATCTTCTCTGGATTTGCCTCTATACCCCTTTTACTAACCAAATAACCCAGGAATTTCCCGGCTCCAAGCCCGAAAGTACACTTGGTTGGATTCAGCTTCAAATTATAATGACGTACCGTCTAGAAACATTCTTCCATGTCATCCAAATGACCTTGAATATACATACTCTTGACAATCATGTCATCAACATAAACCTCCATATTCTTTCACAACTGTTTGGTGAACACATAATTCATCATCCTCTGATACGTAGCTCCTGCGTTCAACAAGCTAAAGGTCATCTTCTTATATGCATACACCGACCGATGAGTAATGAATGTTGTCTTTAGAATATCCTCTTTACTCATTGAAATCTGATGATACCCCAAAAAAGCATCCATAAAACTGAGTAAGGCATAACCCGAAGTCGCATCGATGAGCTGATCAATGTGAGGCAAAGGATAAAAGTCCCTCGGACAAGCTTTGTTCAGATCTGTGTAGTCTATGCAAACTCGCCATTTCCCATTCTGCTTCTGCACTAGAACTACATTCGCCATCCACTCCGGATAGTCAATCTCAATATAAAGTCTGCAACCAACAACATTGCAATTTCATCATCGATTATCTTCTGCCTCTCTGGCGCAAAAATTCCCCTCTTCTGCCGAACTGGCTTCTTTGTTGGGTCCACTTGTAATCTATGTTCAACAACCTTCCTACTCACCCCATGTATATCACTTGGAACCCAAGCAAATATGTCAGAATAACACTGAAGTAATTCCACCAGGTTCGTCCGGAAAGGTTCCGGCTGACCTGAACCTATCTTCACCGTCTTTTTCTTCTTTCCCAGAATTAGCTCAAACTCTTCGATCTCTTTAGCTGGCATAACCAATGGCTCCGTACTAATTTCTGTGAATGGTTCGATCTCGATAGCCATGGTTTACTTTTGTTTGCTAACCCCTACGCCTGAAGTAATCAAAGCGTTTCGATAACACCTCCTCGCCATATCTAAATCTCTAGCAACTTCCCCAACTCCATGTGGCGTCGAAAACTTTATCTTGAAATGGGGAATCGATGTCACTGCCTGAAGAGCTGTCAAAGTGGGTCTTCCCAAAATGGCATTATAGGCCGAGTCCACAAGTACTACATAAAATTTACATATAATTTCAACCTGTTGTGGAGCCGTCCCGAAGATGACTGGCAACTCAATAGTCCCCGCCACTTTAACTAAATCATTGTTGAAGCCATACAAGGGAGCCTCCTACCCAATTTCCATCTTCCTTCCATCCAAATGCATCCTCTAATAAGCATGTGCATATAGAATATCCACTGAAGACCAATTATCAATCATCATCCTCTTCATATCCACCAAACCCACTTATGCAGTAAGCACCAGAGCTCCTTCATGAGGTTCGATGGGTTCAGAAGGGAAATCATCATCATTAAAAGAAATTACCGAACCTGGATAAGCTCTTTCTGTCTTCGGGGGACTACCCACCACAGCCATCACTAAATCCAGATATCCACGTCGCTTCTTCCCAGCAACTTTGCCAATGTTTCCTCCAGTAATGACATCCACTATGACGCCCCCAAAATAGTTATACATCACCCATTCTGAGTCGCCAAATACATGGTACAGAAACAACTACAACTTCATTATTACAATTGTCGTGCAAAATATGACAACACATATACTGTGAGTTTAAATACAAATAATGTCTTCTAGACAGTATTCAAACTCAAATAAGTCTTCATTACAATTATTGAACACTATTTTACAAAAATAGTGAGGACTGCTAAAACAACTTTCTAGAACCATCACTTTATACCCCGGCTAGTTCCTTCTATATTCTCACCTCTTGAGAAGAAAAATGGAACAAAAAAGAAAAGGGTGAGCTCAACTAGCCCAGTAAAGAATATTATGACTAAGATAATGAACAAAAAATTATCGTTAGCCTTCAACAAATCATATAAAATATAATGGACAGCCAGTTTTAGATCAATATTCGCAGCGGAAATAACAATTCATTAGAAGAGTTAAGTAGAGAATGAAATCTACTATCATCTATGAATTTAAAAGTCCATCATCAATATTTTATCCCTGTAACATCAATCAATATACATCGTGAATCAAGTATTCATCTTTGCACTACGGGCCAAAGATATTCATCTGTTTCACCAGTTGGTCATGTTTATCTGAACACCTGTTCATCTTTGCACTACGAGCCAAAGATATTCGTCAAGTAATCATTCATCTTTACACTACAGTCCAAAGATATACAGTTATATCATCATTTAGGGCTGAGGATGGTGAAAAATATTTTAAAGGAACGAATCCAGTGAGATAAAAGGACAAAGATTAGGGATTCGTACTTTAGATAATCCAAGTTCAAAAACGCTCCATAATAAACCATAGTGGAGTAAAATTCAAGAATGAAGATCAAAACATAGATACAATCAAATATAGTTACCATAATAGACATCTTGGATAAAGAAGAGAAAATTTCATTTTTCTGTGAATAGTGTCGTATTCGTGAATAGTGTCGTATACGTAAATAGTAATCATGACATAAAAAGGTAGAAATTCCACAATAAAATTCATATCAATATTTCGGCATAATGATATTGAAAGAAAGAATATCATTTACGAAGAAAATAACATCCCTTACTTCAAAAGAAAAGTACTTCTGACTGGAATTTCGAATATAGTGCTAAAAGAAACTTGCACTAAATATCAACTCTCAAATTATCAAAATACTTCACAAAAATACGCTCGATAATATAAAGAGAGAAAACATATGTTTCTGGTGTGATTTTTAATTCTAACCTAAGCACCTAGTTATAGGAAAATGCCAGAACGCCAAAGCAGACCAAATTAATAAAATAATATATTTTTTTTCTCTTCTACGCACACCCCTTTTGAAAAATCTGAGCATGCCATCTTTGAAAAATTCTCAACACATGTTTTCACAAAAAACAAAAGTGGGTCCCACCTATAATTTTTATAAAAATATTTATTTTTGAAACTTCAATAATTCATAATAAATAGCCCTTTTATCAGAAAAATTCAAATCTCGTGTCTATTCCATAGGAAATTTAATTCTCTACAACTTTGTAGAAGAAAGTTTTTCCAAATTCCAATCAAAAAATGTCCGAAATCTACATACGGATGCTTTTTAATACCTTCATTTCGACAAAATACTGATAAAACACCTCAACATTAATTCCTTCATTTATATCCACATAAAAATAAATATTTCCTTATCATATAAATTAATAATTAATTATTCACAAAAAATATTACAGAATCACAATTACGATGACCGTGTAGTTCCTAGGAAATAGGGGCTTTTTCGATAAGGATTTCTCCTTCTTCAAGCACAATTAGGTGACGAAACCCTTTTCTGTATGAACTTTCTTAGACATTGCCAATAATGTTATCTAATAATATTATTCAAATAATATGAATTATTGATCTGATAATAGGAAATACTATACAGTGATAATTATTGAAATAACAATAATATAAAATATCAACGTAGCAATTATTGAATCAATAAAATAAAATACTGAACAGTAAATAATGTAACAATTATTGAGTAATGCCTTCTTACGTAAGAATCAATAATTTAAAAAAATATTGTGCAATCTTGTGTACTATCTTGTAAACAACGCCAGACATCAGATTTTAACCACCTAGGTATTCCAACAGTGTTAACGGTAACAACTACGCCGTTATTTGTAAAAATTCAAACTTACCATTTTCTTCATCCGATTGTTTTCCGTTATAGGGCCCACAAATGGTTTCGCCATAGTACGAATATTCCCCAACAGCAAGAATATTCCACGACCAAACGAATATTCCCCGACAACAATGAATATTTTATAACCACTTGCTTATTTTGTAAAATTTGCACATTCACCCATAACCAAAACATTATACCAAATTAACACCTTATTATTCAAAATAATAATTAGAGGAAATTCAATTTTATTTATAAAAAGTTGGGCTCTTACAACCTCCCCTCCTTATGAAATTTCGTCCTCGAAATTGATGTACGTACCTGGTGTTTCGAAAAAGGTGAGGGTACCTCGCTTTCATTTCCAATTCTAACTCGCAGGTCATTTCCTCAATAGCATGGTTCCTCCACAAAACTTTGACTTGAGGTATAACCTTTATGCGTAGGACATGCTCTTTCCTATCCAAGATCTTGACACTTACCTCCTCATACGTTAAATTTCCAGCTATCTCATCTGGTTTTAACTCAATAATGTGGTTCGGGTCTTTCATATATTCACGAAGCATAGATATGTGAAACACATTATGAACACGAGACATGCTTAGAGGTAATACGAGTCTATAGGCCACATTTCCTATTTGGTCAAGAATTTCAAATGGACCAACAAATCGTGGATTGAGATTTCATCTCTTCCCAAATCTTGTAACTCCCTTCCATAGAGCAACATGTAACAATACATGATCCTCAATATTAAATTTCACGTCCTTTCGATGAAGATCCGCATAACTCTTTTGTCGATCATGTGCCGTTTGTATACGTTGTCGGATCATTTGGATCTTCTCTGTAGTCATACATTCCAACTCTGGTCCCAACAACGTTGTTTCTCACACCTCATCCCAACATACTGGAGAGCGACACTTTCGTCCATACAATGAGTCGAATAGAGCCATATCTATACTTGCTTGATAATTATTGTTATAAGAGAATTCCACCAATGGTAGGTACTTATCCCAACTCCCTTTGAAATCTAGGACACAGAGTCTTAATAGATCTTTAAGAGTTTGAATAGTCTTTTCTGATTGCCCGTCCGTTTGAGGATGGTATGTCGAACTGAATCGTAAGTCCATACCCATAGCTTTCTGCAAGCTAACCCAAAATCGTGAAGTGAATCTTGGGTCACGATCCAAAATAATGGATACTGGCATGCCATGCAATCTCACAATCTTATTTACGTACATACGAGCAAGACGTTCAAGGGAATAAGTCTCTTATATATGCAAGAAATGGGCAGACTTGGTTAATCTATCAATAATAACCCAAATTGCATCTATGCCTTGAGAAACCTTGGGAAGACCTATAACAAAATCCATGGTAATGTGTTCCCACTTCCATTTCAAAATCTTAAGTAGTTGCAATGGACCCTTTGGCACTTGATGCTCCGCCTTTACACGTTGACAAGTTAAACACCTCAAGATAAACTCCGCGATCTCTCTCTTCATATTGCTCCACCAAAATGTATGTCGAAGATCATGATACATTTTGGTACTTCAAGGATGGATTCCAAACGGTGTGTTGTATACCTCCATCATGATTCTATGCTTCAAGTCAGAATTGTTAGGAACACAAAGTCTGGAGTTGACTCGAAGTATTCCTTCTTCATCGATTCTTGCTTCTGAAACAGGACCTTCTTGCACTTTCTTCTTCATACGCATTAGCTCCAGGTCCATAGCTTGAGCAACTTTAACTTTATCGATTAAAGTCGGTTCTACTCATATATTTGACATCATCACGTGGGTCCTTGGAGTCTTTAACTCTATCTCCATCCTTTGTAAGTCATACAAAATGGGCATTTATGTTAACAACATCGCATTCGTACCCGCATATGATCTTCTACTCAATGTGTCAGCTACCACGTTTACTTTCCCATGATGGTATTGGATGGTATGATCGTAATCTTTCAACAACTCGAGCCAACGTCGTTGCCGCATGTTGAGTTTCTTTTGGGCGAAGAAATATTTGAGGCTTTTATGATCTGTATAGATCTCCACTTTCTCCCCATATAGGTAATATCTCCAGATCTTCAATGCAAAAATGACTGCTGCCAACTCCAGATCATGAGTAAGATAATTCCTCTCATATTCTTTGAGTTATCGCGAGGCATATGCTATGACTTTCCCATGTTGCATGAGAACACATCCTAACTCTTTGCCTGAAGCATAGCTGTAGATAACAAATCCATCTGAACCAGATGGTATTGTCAGAACAGGTGCCAAAATGAGTTTCCTCTTGAGCTCTTGGAAACTCTTCTCGCATTCTTCGCTCCATACAAATTTTGTATCGTTCCGAGTCAGCTGAGTTAACGGAGTAGCGATTCGAGAAAATCCTTCCACGAATCTTTGATAATAACCAGCTATGCCCAGAAAGCTACGTATTTCAGTCACCGTCTTCAGTTGCTCCCAACTTTGTATTGCTTCAATCTTCGTCGGGTCAATAGATACTTCATCAGTAGCGACCCCAAAATTCATACAATTTAATTCTCGACTTCGGTCATTAGTAATACATTCAACCTTTAATTTTACATCATTAAACGATAATACAACCATTGAAATTTGCAGAATAATTAAAATTTTCTATTACAAACTATCCTTGTTCCCAAAACCTTCAACCTTTACATCTAAATATCTCAGAATCATTTTAATACTACAATAGTTTACATTCGTAAAACAATATTACAATTAAAACATTAATACATTTACCGAAACATTAGACATGGTTTACAAGAATAACAACTTAGCTAGGATATTAAATCTTCATATATCACTTTTGATCCAAAACAATCAAGTAAAGACATAGCATTACCTTCAATTCTTGAATCGCAAAAATGGTTATTTGCAAGAATGAGCTCGACAACCAAAGAAAATCTAACAGTTTTCATGCATCACGTAGCACATAATAACATGCTCAACATACAAGAATAATCATAAACAAACATAGCATACATGTTGTAGTTCACATAACAACTATAAAGACTGAGTTCCTTACTCAAACAACATTCATAGTTCAATCATCATAGTTATAGATTGACTTTCACATTTCATACTTTGACATATATAATACATCATACACTAAAATTTTAAAGCAAATCATCATCAAGTTCACATAGAAAAAAGGAACTGAAAGACTTGCCTTTACCGGTGTTTTACCAACACGCTAATACTTTGCGTCCTTGCACAACCTACACTGTATGTGAGATTGATAATAAATAAAATCAATACTCAATCTCATGGTCAAATTTATTCTAAGACCTTACTTTATCTTATTATCCTTTATAATGTCTTTATAGACATATAACTATTTTATATGAAACTCAATTTTATTTTCATTTTCATCACCACACATGCTAGACTATCGCACTTGTAGTTTAATGTGTGTATATCACACCATTTTATTATATCACTTTGGTTTCAAAAATGCATATTCAACACATTGTTTACAAGTTTAATTTTCCTTCAAAAATCAAAAATTTCCCTTTTCAATTTCATTCCATTATTATTCTTGTATTATCATCTTTTCATACTCAGATGCACATAAAATCCAATATTAGTCATTAGATAGACACTTTGTATACCAAAGTTTAGAAATACTATTACTCTTAGGCATTTTATCGAGCACGTTATGTGCACACATTAACTTATCTCAACTCTTGATCTTAAATGGTTAATTATGCATAGAATATGATAACACATATATATACTCATTACATATGTCAAAACATAATTTTAATCATAAAAATATACCATCACCGAAAATCTTAATTCAAACAGAATTATAAAACTCATCTTCACAATTTCTTTAACAAAATGTTGTTTTTGTTTTTAACATAACTCCTTCGTTACATGTCTGTTTTTGTTCCTTCTTATATAGAATTAACCCTTACTCATTGTAATACAACCTCATCTAGGCCTTAAAGTCAGACCCTTATCCATCTAAACCAGATTCTGTAATTTATCAACTAGTCTAGAAAATTTCATTTTCTGGACATCCTTACTAAACAATTTATTTCGGACATGATCCGGTCCATAAAATGGCTCAATCTCAATTGTTTGGCTAGTAAACTTCCATATCTACAACTTTTCAGTTTAAAGTTTCTTCAAATTCAAAACACATGAATTTATATGAATTATTCAAAGTCAGAAACCGTAACAGTTTTGATTTTCTAGGCAGATTATTTTCCCTTCGGACCAGCCTTACTAAAATAGACATTGCAAGAAATCTACAAAGAGTTTTCATGTGATTTCACTTTCAGAATATAGCTTACTTCCATATCTTCGCTCACTTTCTAACTCATTATACCCAAAGAGATATGAATTTCACAAGATTTGTCCACAATTACTCAAAACCTACGAATTTTGTTCTTCAAATTTTCTTTCCATTTCATTTTCTTTCTTGAATCCTCTTGTTTGATTCTTGATAATCCAAGATTAAACCTATACAACAAGATTAAGCATGATCTACTACCCTAGAACATAAATCTACCCAAAAAATCAAAGATTAAATAAGAGTTTAGAAGTTACCTTCTTCTAGCTTTTTCTTCTAGCTCATCTCAATTCCTCTATTTCTCTCTATCTCTCTCAATTTCTCAATACAACTTCTATATAACAATTATCAGAGAACTACATTATGAAGAACATAAAAATATAATTAAAACAAGGAATTTAGATTATAACCTTATTAGTATGAATTTAAGAGAGAGATGGAGATAATGATGATGGGGCTTGTTTTGTCTTCTCAAAGCTTTCCCTTCTTCTTCTTTTTTCTTCCTCTTCTTCTTCTCCTACAACTCTCTCTAACTCTCTTCTTCTTTCTTTGGTTTGTTTTCTAAAACTAATGTGCTAACTTGTAGTATATACATATAATATACAATACCAGTAATATATAATATATGTAACTCCTAGTAATTATTATATATACTAATTACTAGTTAATACATAGGTTACACCAACTTGAACTTGAAAAGCCTAAGACCATGTTTGGAAAATACTCATTATTTTAATTAATCAATGGTTTAACATTAATCAATCTCATCAAATTGTCACATAATTATATTTACTTGTTAATTATAATTTCGTAACACAATCATCATGATAACTCATCTAATTTAATTATCTCAATTAAATTAGAACTATAACATAAAATTATTATATTAATTAAATTAAATACTAAATATTCATTTAATTAATCTACTACACTTAATTACATTACTCTATAATCAAAAAAAAATTATTTATTTAACTCAATAAATAATTCAATTAAATATTTATATATATTAAAATTAATATATAACATTCTCTTCACATCAATTCACATATTCTACAATATATGACATACACATACTCACACCTAACATATCTCATAAATAATATTTTTATTTATAAAATTCTCATTTATAAATTCAAAAAATCTGGGATGTCACATCCTTCCCTCCTTATAAGGATTCCTTCCTCGGAATCACCGAAACCCTACCTTGTAAGACCCCAACTTATTATAAATAAAATTGAGTTTTCTCTATTTATTATTTTGAAATAGTAAGGTGATAATTTGATATAATGCTCTGGTTATGGGTGAAATGTGCAAATTTTGCAAAATAAGCAAGTGGTTATTAAATAATCATTGTTGTCGGGGAATATTCGTTTGGTCATGGAATATTCTTCTTGTTGGGAATATCCGTGATGATTTGCCTTGAGCCATTTGTGGCCCCCATAATAGAATAACTGTCGGATGAAGAAAATGACAAAGTTTGAGTTTTTATAAATAACGGCGTAGTTGTTACCGTTAACACTGTTGAATTACCTGGTGGTTAAAATATAGTAATATGTGTGGTTGCATAGTAGCACACGGTATTGCATAGTATTGTTGAATTATTGATTCTTATGTAAGAAGGCACTACTCAATAATTGTTACAGTAATTACTGTTCAATATTTTATTTTATTGATTCAATAATTGCTGCGTTGATATTTTATATTATTGTTGTTTCAATAATTGTCACTGCATAGTATTTCCCATTATTCGATCAATAATTTATATTATTTGAATAATATTATTAGATAGCATTATTGGCAATGTCTAAAAAGTTCTGTCAAGAAGAGGTTTGGTCACCTAATTGCGTGCCAGTAAGGATAAATTCTTATTGGAAAGCCCCCTCTTTCCTAGGAACGACCTGGTTGCCATTATTGTGATTCTGTAATATTATTTGTGAATAATTAATTATTGATTTATATGATAAGAAAATATTTATTTTATGCGGATATAAATGATGGATTTATTTTATGTGGTTATAAATGAAGGAATTTTAGCATGAAATAATTGTTGAAAGTTTGGCATATTTTTGTGGAATTACAATTATTTCTCCGATAAATTATTCATTCAAATATATATATATATATATATATATATATATATATAAATATGTGATTATGTAAGGAGGTGAGAAACTTTCCTTTGTTTCCTTGTTTTTCAAATTCGGTGTACTTCATTTTCAAAATCACATGTTGGAATGTGATTTATTCCTCCCATGGGACCACTCATTTGGTTGGTGAAGAGAATTGCTTGCTGAGTATTGTGTTTTCCAAATTATGGGCCAAATGAGTTAGGCATTGATTGAAATAATAGAGTTAGGCAGGTTAGGCAAGGAAAAAAGATAGGAAAGTTAGGCAGTTGCTTTAACTCTTCCTCCGAATTGCACTATAAATAGAGGGATAACCCTCCTTCCTCAATCACACCTTCATAATCAGAAATTCTTATTCTAAAGTATTGTGAGTATTTTCTTGAGTATAAGAATATTTTGAGCGTAGTTTTTCTGCAAGATTTTCTCAGAATAATATCCGATATTCTAGTCAAATCCAGTTTCTACTAAGGTAAAGGATATTATTTTATTGCAACACTCGTGAGAAATATTATTTTCTTTCATACTCCATATTACGAAAGCGATATTATTTCATCTCGTATTCTTAAATTTAAACTTACTATGGTAAGTATTGCTTCTATAATTCCTGAAATGATTAGAAATTTCGCTTCATCTAATATCATTTCATAGATTATTGGTCCGAACTTTTATCAAATTTGGAACTTTTCATGATCGGCATCGCTCACTTGCAATTGCTAGTAGTTACTATTTACTGCATCTTGTTCAAAGTTACTATTCATTGTGTCTTCGTTCACAAAAGAAAAAAAAATTATTTTTTTTTCTCTTCCAAGTTATCTGTTGTGACCCTTATTCTTGAAATTTAATCCATGTTTTGATCTTCATTCTTAAATTTTACTCCACTATAGTTTATTATGGAGTATTATTGAACTTGGATAAACTAAAATATGAATCCCTAATATTTGTCCTTCTGTCTCACTGGATTCGTTCTTTAAAATATTTTTCATCATCCTCAGTCCTAAATGATGATATTACTGAATATCTTTGGCCCGTAGTGCAAAGATGAATGATTAACTGATGAATATCTTTGGCCCGTAGTGCAAAGATGAATAGGTGTTGAGATGAACATGACCAACTGGTGATACAAATGAATATCTTTGGCCTATAGTGCAAAGATGAATATTTGATTCAAAATATATATTGATTGATGTTAAAGGGATAAATTATTGATGATTGACTTTTAAATCTTAGAAGATAGTAGAATTCTTTCTCTACTTGACTCTTCTAATGGATTGCTGCTTCCGCTGTAGTTGTTGATCTAAAACTTGTTGTCTATTATATTTTTATCAGATTGTTTTCCCTGTTGAAGATTAATGATAAATTGTTGTATATTATCTTAGTCATAATATTCCTTACTAGGCTAGTTGAGCTCACCCTTTTCCTTTGTGTTCCATTTTTTTTCTCAGGAGGTGAGAACATAGCAGGAACTAGCCGGGGTATGGAGTGATGGTTCAGGATAGATGTATTAGTAGTCCTCACTATTTCGTAAAATAGTGTATCAATAATTGTAATGAGGACTCCTTTTGAGTTTGTATACTCTCTATTAGACTATATTTGTATTCAAACTCACAGTATATGTATTATCGTATTTTGCACGACAATTGTATTACTGAAGTTGTATTTGTTTCTGTACCATGTATTTGGCGACTCAGAATGGGTGATGTATACCTATTTTGGGGGCGTCACAGTTGGTATCAGGGCTTAGGGATATGGTCTCTGGCAGAGATCGGGGAATAGAACTAGGAGGGGAGAGATGAGTAAATCTTTCGCTAGTATGTCCTACCTAAGCTTATTTGTTGTCTGTCATTAATAATATAGGGATATTATGTGATATGTTAATTTGTTTAATTAACCATTATTTTATGGCAGTATTTAAGAATGGCTACTGAGAACGTTAACAATGGAGTGTATTAGACTGTGGAATAACCTTTAGTCACAAACCAGGAGAACGTACAACAAGAAGGCAATATTCCTCCTGTAAACAACACTACCGAGCAAACGATGAATAATGGAATGTTTAGGAGTTTTTTGCAGTTCATGCAAAATCGCATTTAGGGAGACTCGTGTACAAAATACGGGTGGAAGTGATAGCAACGCTACGGCTCTATCACAAATGAAGCGCTTCAAGGAGTTTGGACCACCAGAATTTATTGGAAAGCCGGATCCGATCAAGGTGGAAACATGGGTCAAGTAAATTACCAAGATATTCGATGTCTTGGGATGCGGAGGAAAACGTAAGGTTCCATTCGCCACCTTTATGTTCCACGGTGAGGCGGACTCACCGGTGGGAGTCTCGTGAAGCGTACTCACTGGCCCACTCAACATATCTTGGGGAAACGTTTAAGAACTATTCAATGACAAGTACTTTCCTAAAAGTATTCGTCATATGAAGGAGGTAGAGTTTATCAGACTGGAACAAAACAACATGACGGTGTCCCAGTATGAGACGAAGTTCACTGAGTTATCCAGGTTTGCACCTCATTTGGTAGAGAATGAGGAACGAATGACAAGGTTGTTTCTAAGAGGTCTAAAACCCAAGATTTGGCAATATCTTATCTCTTATAAATTTTCTTTATATTCAGATGTTGTAAATAGGGCTCAATTATTAGAGTGAGATAATGAGTATGCTCAACAAAGGGAACACAACCAGGGTCATACTGGTGGCAGCAGTCATCGGAGCAATGAAAATCAGTAGGGAGGAAAACATTTGGACAAAAACGGTAACCACTCTGGTGGTAATCGTGGACGTGATAATAGAAGGAGCGAGTCGGGAGGCGATTTCAAAAAGAGAAAGTACAACCATGATAACGTGAAGACGTCAGCACAAACATCAACTATTTCTAGGGGAGGAGAACGAGCACCGGTCGTTTGTTATAAATGCGGGAAAGAGGGACACATCAGCCCAAATTGTCCACAAAAATCCAAGGTATGTTATAACTGTGGAAAGGAAGGTCATATAGCTAGAGATTGTCTAGTTGTGAAACCAAGTTCAACGAGGATGGTGACTCCAAAGGCTGTCCCGGATAAGTCAAAATTAGCGGTTCCTGAAAGAGCGTTTGTCGCGACTGGCCAAAACACAAGGAACCCGAACGAGGTTGTAACGCCAGAGAAAATCGGATTTTTATAACAATTAAATTTTTATTTGATTATGTGAATTAAATGAATTTAATTGATTTATTTATGAGTAAGCTATGTGAAGGTCATTTTATGACCTAGAATGTGCTAACGTGGTTATTATTCTGGCTACGTGTTAGAAATAATTGTTTGGAATTTCCAAGACGAAATAATTGTTTTTCGATAAATTTCTGTAAAAACACTATTCATCCGTTTCTGTTCGAGGAATTATTTTGAAATTCCGAGAAATGCGTAATGATAGAATATCGTGATAAGATGGAATATCTGATAATATTTCATTTATGACAAACACAGTTTTCATCTGCGGACTTAAAACCTAAGGGTTGAGTATATTAATTTCCTAGAAGGAAATAATATGCGTAGAAGGAATGGCGTTAGCGTTAAGGCGAGTGTTATGCATTTGGTGATACTATTTATTATCTATGTATAATACATTAAGTAAATACGAAGTACAATACGATTATTGTATGGGTAGTATACGGAGATAATACGTGAATTGTACGTATGTGGCACGATTAGTATTATAGAATTAAGTTAAGACTTAATGGCTAATTCATTGGAGTTGGATTATTAATTAATCCAATCATTTGAATGACCAAGGCCCAATGCTAATTTAGTTAAGCCGAATTCATTAAAACCGAACCGTGGGTAGAACCGGTGGGTCACCGAATGGGTAAAACCTATGGGGTAACCCATGGGATGTCACATGGGGTGGTGGGCCGGCCACCTTGGTGTGGAAGTCAAGCATAAGGCTTGGTCACCAAGTGTTTTACTTGGTGACCACACATGAATAGTAAGAAGGTGGTGGTTTAAAGTCCAAATTGCCCTCCATTATGGTTTTCTATAAATAAGAAGCTAGGTTGATTCATTTGGGAGTTTCTCAACTTGCTAACCTAGATTATTTGAGAGAGAAAGAGAGCTATACTTGCAAAACATACACTTTGGAAGCTTGATCTTAGAGTTTTCCAAGAAAGAAAACCAAGAGTTCTTAAGGTATAATCCTTACCTTTCATCTCCATCTCTTTTAGATTTTCTTTCATTTTAGAGAATCATGGAGGGGTGGTATATATCATGAGTGAGGATTTAAAGATGACTTACCATAGATTCAATCTCTATAAGTCATGAGATTATAAAAATTATAAGGTTTAATATAGTTTTGAACCATAAAAATATTGATAGTTGAGATCGATAATTGATAAACAATTGAGCTCCATCAATACATTACTATATGCTTCTTGTTTGGTTAAGAGGTAGATATGAAATCCATGGAGTATTCCATGTGATTTGGCTTAGAAAACCTTAGTAACGAAGTTATGACGAATTTTACAGAAATAGACGTTAAACGTCGAAAACGTAGAAATTCTAAAATGGTAGTCGAAAGTTGCCGTGAGACTTGAAAACGTTAGTTTTCAATGTCAACACGTGAGATAGGGTGATTAAGAGTTGTGGGTTCAAGAATCGTCGAATTTTGACTTAAAACGAAGAAAACGAGCATTGAACGCTCATTAACGTTTACGAACGTATATAAAATGAACTCAATTGTGAATTCTGAGATAACGAATTTGAAAGTGTTGAATTCTTATATGAACACATAAAGGATGTAATTCCTGACTTGTAAGAATTCGAATGGGTCAATTAGGATGCAAAACGAACAAATTAGGAAGCCGGGAGTTTAAATTAGAAAACCAAAACTAGTTTAGTAACTGTGCATGACTTGAGACTATTGTGCACATGCAAAAAACCGATACAAAGGTGGCGCCCAATACATGAGACTTCGGTAAAGTCCCTCGCTAACTCATCGTCATGGCGCCACTAAAAAATACAAAGGATGTCTGCGCACATTGGCCGGCGATGAGAAAAAAAAGTTGACCAAGTTAGGTTTTAAACTTCAGTTGTTTAAAGACCTACCTGAGTTGAGTTTATATACTCAATAAATGTACTAAGACTAATCCTATATTACCTATACCAAGGTATATGGTATGAAACTTAGGAATGTAATGCATGTTAACAAGATATGTACAATGAACAAAGTTGGTACCTTATCAACGATGTTTGAGTCGGGTTAATAAACATCAATTGAGTGATAAACCGGGACGAAGGATAATAATTCATGTTGACTTTAATAATGATATTAAGCTAACAAAGACATAGAAGAGAAAGAAGCTTATAGGAACAATGTGAATAGTTGTTTTATAGCTAATTATAGTGTGCTATGTGAACATATCATGTAGATTCTGTAAAGGCTGTGGTCAGTCGAGTAAGTTATTTGAAGACGCTAAAAGGCAAGTTTTCTTAACGCTTGTCTAACTTCCATGTTAGCCAAGTTTAATGTGATTTGTTGAATTGAATTGCAAGACTTGTTTTAAAGAAAGGGTCGATGCCAGATTTTAACTCGGCTAGACTATTCGTAATATATAGATTGATTATTATACATATCATTCTATATAGAAATGTTAACGCTATCCTATGCCAAGTAATTGGTACGGACGTGAAGGTAAGGTTTGTCTATAAACAAACAAAAGTATTTTTCATCGATTATTCGATGGGCACGCGAAGTTTGCAAAAATATTAAACGTAAATACGTTTAATGAATGAGTGTTGATCAACATAGAGTACTATAAAATTGATCACCTAGAAGTGCTCGTAAGTTATACGGATGAATGACCTTAGTCTTTGTGGACTCCTTTTCAAGTATGAAAATTGAAATTTATTGTTCATGGTCTATCGATAGGTTCGTAATTCCTAATCTATTCTATACTTTGGGAATTGAGGTTATGAATCTATTAAAGTATTATTGATTTATAATACTTCATAACTATTGTTCGATTATGTTGGAATTGTTATATAATTCATGAATGTGGTATTCTGTTATCCTTGATTAAACTTGTTGAGTCATCTATGCTCACTTCTTGCGTGAATTATATAACCTGCAGTTAAAGATGAGCGTCTTGTGAATGCCAAGAGAGATAAGGGCAAAGCTAAGATGGATGCTTAGGCATTGTGTAATAGTTTAATAAGTTTTATGTATTATACATTATGAGTAATGAACAATGTAACGGTTTATGAACACAGGAAGGATTATACTTTGATTGTAATAAGAAGATAGTAATTACCTTCATTTTGTTGTATTTCAATGGAATGATTATATGGATGTTAGTACGATGGAGCACCATCACATCGGGTTGGAAGATACAGGTTGGTATCAAAGCCATAGGTTATAAAACTTAAGGGGGGTAAACCCTTAGGCTAATAACCTCGTAAGGAAGGTAAAGTCAGAGGAATGAAATTCAAGTCAATTGAATTAAGAAGATATTGAGATAACTCTGTATCGAAAGAATTAAAAGATGAAAATTAATCTTAAAGATATTAAATGTGATTTGTGCTTATACTATTGTGTATTATGTACTAATCAACGTGTTATGTGTTTGTAGATGTCAACCGATAGCTTGATGTTTAGAAACGTGGAAATGATAAGTGAGGACTCAGTTAACCAAGTTGAGATTGTACCAATGCCAATGGCAGAGGTACCGATAGTTGTACTAGAAGACTCAGACATTGAGGAGTACATCTCTGAGGAGTAATACTCTGAGGAGACTATGGGATTAGCATCATACCTTAACGAGATGCTATATGTGGTGGAGAAAATGGAGGTGACATCGATTAACATGGTGTTACCTACTCAGGAGCCAGCATCTCTGGATGTAACTAAAGCATTGTATCTGGCAATGTTGGATAGGAATGTGCATTTGCGTACTCAGGTAGTGGCACAGATTGAGGAAATAACTGCCTTATATGAGGTAAAAGAATCTGCAGAGGCAGACTTTGAGTCAGAGCACAATGAAAAAGTGCTTATGACTGATAAGGCTCATAACTATATGGATGAGGTCCTTGAGCTACAAAAGAAACTGGTTGAGAAAGACCAAAAAATAACTAGGATGTCATACATCCATGAATGCGCTCACGAGGATTTCAAGCTGAAAATTGCTTGTTATTCTATTGAGTCCGTGAAGACTCGACATACAATAAGCCGAGATATAGTGTCGATTCTGGCAAATCAGAAATATAAAAATGCCATTCGACAGTGTTAGTAGATAGCTAGATCTTTTTGGTATATAAGTAGTGACGTAAAACCCTCTTTTGTATAATTAAGGGTAGTCTTTTTGTAAATCCTAACTTTTGTAGAAGGCAATCGCGGGATAGTATGTAATAGCTTTTGGCTAAGGGAACATGATGTAAATAGTTTTGACTATGAAAGCATATTTATATAATGAAGTTTTTATTTAACATGTTTGTTGTGGTATGAATGGTTGTTGTTAATTTAAAATGATAACCGAGTAGTTAAATAGATAATAATGAAGCTTTATTTATTTAATCGAAATTATGCTTGCGAGAAGGAGACAATGGAACCAAGAGGCCGAGTCTCATAATGAAAATCGGGGGTCCTAACAACCCTATGCAAGAGTTCGTTAATTTATTAACAGTACCGCATTTAACCAGGGGGGGGTGGGATTCACAGTAGCTCTGGGTAGCAAGAACAACTACCTTTAAGGACTTTAAAAGTGTGGGTCCTCCCGAGTTCCGAGGAACGACGGATCCACTAGAAGGCCAGACATGGATTAGAGAGATTGAAAAGGCGTTTGTGATAACAAATTTAGGTAAGGCGTAAAATACTTCTTTTGTGACTTACATGATGAAGGGGGAAGCCAACTACTGGTGGGAAGCTCACCAGGGTGGGGCTAGGACAGAGGCTGTTACGTGGGAACAGTTTAAGAAGGTTTTCTTCGAGAACTATTTCCCTACTAGCATGCAGAGTAGGATGGAAATTAAGTTCTTAGAACTTAAGCAGGGGGATATAACATTTCCCCAGTATGCCGCTAAGTTTAACGAATTGGCGAGATTTACTCCACATCGGTGGATCTGAGAGGAAAGGAAGGCGCCAGATTTGAAAGCGGGGCTTAAAACCACAGCTCTATAGTAGGATATCGATTTTCCAGAGTGCTTCCTACGGGACCATTCTGGAGAAGGTGATAATAGCTAAAGGTGGTGGTGAGGCTTTGTCTCAGTACCACAAGGAGCGGAAGATTAAGAGTAAGTTAGAAAGAGGTAATAAAAATTTGAAGTTGCCAATTGGAAGCGCGTAACTTGCCAAAGAGAAAGAGTTTTAACCACAGGAATACCGGGGTAAAGCGAGGAGATCCCAAACGGAGAATGGAAGCATGCAAGACATGCGAAAAATCTCACATGGGAGTTTGTTTAAAGGGGAAAATAGTATGCTACAACTGTGGACAGGAGGGGCATTTGTCACCCAACTGTCCTAACCCTAAGAAAAACCAGGGTGTTTTGTTTGTGGGTCGATGGACCACATGGCAAGAAATTGCCCAAGAAGGGGTTTAGAGGGAATAAGAGTTACGGTAGTAGTAAATTAGCCATTCTTGGACCAACACCATCGATGGGTAGACCCTCATTTCGTGCGTTTAATATGACTGTTCAAGATGCGGTTGCATCAACAGATGTGGTAGCAGTATCATTCCCAGTCATGAGATAAATGCTTATGTGCTATTTGACTCGGGTGCTACTTGTTCTTTTATAGCATGTGAATTTGCTAAGCGATTAGGTTTAATCCCTGAGAAGTTACCTATACCTTTAGACGTTAAGGTAGCAAACGAAGAGATAATCCCCATTGAACATATTCATAAGAATTGTTGCGTGGAAATTAGAGGGAATAAGTTATCGGTAGATTTGGTACCGATAAGGCTAAAATAATTCGATGTAATTCTTGGTATGGATTGGTTGGTGAACCATTAGGAGATTATAGATTTCCATAGGAAAAGTGTAAACCTTCGGCTTTCTAAGAAAACCAAGGTAGTGTTCTTCGGTAGTAATTCACCGAGACGCTCTTGTTGTCTGTCTATGACATAAGCTAGGAAGATGTTGAAAAAAGGGTGTGTAGGTTATCTATGCCATGTGGTGGATACCCAAAGAGTGGGAACATCCTTGGATCAGATACCTATTGTGCAAGAGTTCGCGGATGTATTTTCGGAGGAGTTACCGGGTATTCCACCGGACAGGGAGGTGGAGTTTGTAATTGATCTGTTACCAGGAACGACACCAGTTTTAAGGAGACCATATAGAATGGCGCCAGTCAAAATGAAGGAGTTAATGGTTCAATTACAAGAACTATTAGACAGGAAGTACATTCAACCAAGTGTGTCTCCTTGGGGAGCACCAGTGTTGTTTGTAAAGAAGAAGGATGGGTCGTTAAGACTTTGTATCGACTATCGAGAGTTGAAACAAGTTAACGATTAAGAATAGATACCCTTTTCCCAGGATCGATGATCTATTTGATCAATTGAAAGGGGCAAAGTATTTTTCTAAAATAGACTTGCGCACGGGGTATCATCAGTTAAAGGTGAGGAAGGATGATGTACCTAAGATGGCATTCAGAACTCGTTATGGTCATTACGAGTTTCTGGTAATGTCGTTTGGGTTGACTAATGCGCCAGCCGCATTTATGGATATGATGAACAGAGTGTTCAAACAATATTTGGACAAGTTTGTCGTAGTGTTCATTGATGATATTCTAGTCTATTCAAAGACGCCAGAAGATCATTCGGAACATTTAAGAATAGTGTTGGAGACACTACGGAAGGAGAAGTTGTATGCGAAATTCACAAAATGTGAATTTTGGCTTGAGAGGGTGCAGTTTCTAGGGCATGTTATTGATAAGGATGGCATTTCCGTAGATCCGGCAAAAGTAGAAGCAGTTAACGAATGGGAGCAACCGAAAATGCCAACTGAGGTTCGGAGTTTTCTAGGGTTAGCGGGATACTATAGAAGGTTCATTCCGGACTTTTCTAAATTAGCTACTCCGTTAACAAATCTGACAAGAAAGTCGGTGAAGTATGTGTGGACTGAAACATGTGAGAATAATTTTCAAGAGTTAAAGAAGAGGTTAAGTGAGGCACCGGTATTGTCCTTACCAGACGATACAGGGAATTTTGTAGTGTATAGCGATGCTTCGCATAAAGGACTGGGTTGCGTGCTCATGCAGCATGGCAAGGTCATTGCGTATGCATCACGTCAATTAAAAGATTATGAGAAGGTCTATCCTACTCATGACCTAGAATTGGCAGCTGTTGTTTTTGCCCTAAAGATATGGAGGCATTATCTTTATGGTGAGAAATGTGAGATATACACGGACCACAAAAGTCTGAAATATATCTTCACACAGAAGGAGTTGAACATGAGACAGAGAAGGTGGTTAGAGTTAATAAAAGATTATGATTGTGATATTTTATATCATCCGGAAAAGCAAATGTAGTAGCCGATGCGCTAAGTAGGAAGGGTAGGGAGAAATTATCAATGTTAATAACTCAGAATGAGTTGCTAACAGCGATGGCAAAAATGGAGCTAGAAGTTAAGTTATCGGAGGAAGCGGTAGAGATGTTATTTTCCATGGAAACCCAACCTACCATAGTGGAGCGGGTTAGGGGAGTACAACTAAGCAATGAGGAGTGCAAGCAGATGCAGAAGAGGATAGAAGATGAAGAAAAGACTGAGTATAACCTCGATAAGGAGGGATTACTTCATTTTGAGGGAAGAATTTGGGTTCCTAATGATCCCGAATTAAAAGAAGAAATTATGATGGAGGCCCATAGTTCGAGGTACTCGATACATCCCGGTAGTACTAAGATGTATCAATACCTTCATCAAAACTTTTGGTGGCCAAATATGAAGAGGGAGATAGCAGAATATGTTAGTAGGTGCTTAACTTGTCAAAAAGTTAAGGCTGAACATCAACGACTGAGTGGGTTGTTACAACCGTTAGAAATTCCAGAGTGGAAGTGTGAGCACATCACGATGGACTTTGTGGTGGGACTTCCAACAACAAGGAAAGGATACGATGCTATTTGGGTGATAGTGGACCGATTGACGAAATCGGCTCATTTTCTACCAATAGGAGTGAGGTATAACCTAGATCAGTTAGCTAAGTTGTATGTCAAGGAAATTATTTCCAGACATGGAGTGCCTATTTTGATTGTGTCAGATCGTGATCCACGATTCATATCGAACTTTTGCAGAAATTTGCAAGAGCAGATGGGAACGCAGTTAAGATTGAGTACGGCGTATCATCCTCAGACGGATGGTCAGAGTGAGCGGACAATTCAAACGCTTGAAGATATGTTAAGATCTTGCGTTATGGATTTCAAAGGGAGTTGGGACGAATATCTACCGTTGGTGGAATTTTCGTACAACAATAGTTTTCACGCTAGTATAGGCATGCCGCCTTACGAAGCGTTGTATGGGAGGAAGTGCCAAACTCCATTATGTTGGGATGAGGTGGGTGAACGTCGGATGTTGGGACCTGAGATGGTTCAGCAGACGGCGGACATGGTAGAGTTAATACGTACTCGATTAGTTACGGCTCAAGACCGGCAAAGGAAGTATGCAGATCCTCACAGAGAGAATAGAGAATTCGATGTAGGATCTTTTGTTTTTCTGAAAGTATCGCCTTGGAAAGGGAAGATACATTTTGGAAAGAAAGGGAAGTTAAGTCCAAGGTTTGTAGGACCTTTTGAGATTTTAAAAAGGATAGGGGAGGTAGCTTATGTAGTAGCCTTACCTCCAGAGATGGAACGCATTCATAATGTGTTTCATGTGTCAGTGTTGCGTCCTTATAAACCGGACTATAAACACGTGATAGAATATGAATCTATTCAGATAGAGAAGGACTTGTCCTATAAGGAACTTCCAATTCAAATTATTGATAGGAAGGAACAAGTTTTAAGAAATAAGGTAATACCTTCAGTAAAGGTGTTATGGAGAAACCACAATGCTGAAGAAGCAACGTGGGAGCTCGAAAGTAAAATGAAGGAAGATTTTCCTCATTTGTTTATGTAATTATAAGCTAAGATTCTGGGGACAAAATCCTTATAAGGGGGAGAGAATGTAACGCCCGAGAAAATCGGATTTTTATGACAATTAAATTTTTATTTGATTATGTGAATTAAATGAATTTAATTGATTTCTTTATGAGTAAGCTATGTGAAGGTCGTTTTATGACCTAGAATGTGCTAACGTGGTTAGTATTCTGGCTACGTGTTAGAAATAATTGTTTGGAATTTCCAAGACGAAAATAATTATTTTTCGAGAAATTTCCGTAAAAACACTATTCATCCATTTCTGTTCGGGGAATTATTTTGAAATTCCGAGAAACGCGTAATGATAGAATATCGTGATAAGATGGAATATCTAATAATATTTCATTTATGACAAACGCAATTTTTGCCTGCGGACTTAAAACCCAATGGTTGAGTATATTGATTTTCGAGAAGGGAATAATATGCATAGAAGGAATGGCGTTAGGGTTAAGGCGAGTGTTATGCATTTGGTGATACTATTTATTATCTATGTATAATACGTTGAGTAAATATGAAGTACAATCTGATTATTATTATGCGGGTAGTATCTGAGAGATAATCGTGAATTATGCGTATGTGGCACAATTAGTATTATAGAATTAAGTTAAGACTTAATGGCTAATTCATTGGAGTTGGATTATTAATTAATCCAATCATTTGAATGACCAAGGCCCAATGCTAATTTAGTTAAGCCGAATTCATTAAAACTGAACCATGGGTCGAACCTGTGGGTCACCGAATGGGTAAAACCCATGGGGCAACCCATAGGATGTCACATAGGGTGGTGGGCAGGCCACCTTGGTGTGGAAGCTAAGCATAAGGCTTGGTCACCAAGTGTTTTACTTGGTGACCACACATGAATAGTAAGGAGGTAGTGGTTTAAAGTCCAAATTTCCCTCCATTATGGTTTTCTATAAATAAGAAGCTAGGTTGATTCATTTGGGAGTTTCTCAACTTGCCAACCTAGATTATTTGAGAGAAAAAGAGAGCTATACTTGCAAAACATACACTTTGGAAGCTTGATCTTAGAGTTTTCCAAGAAAGAAAACCAAGAGTTCTTAAGGTATAATCCTTACCTTTCATCTCCATCTCTTTTAGATTTTCTTTCATTTTAGAGAATCATGGAGGGGTGGTATATGTCATGAGTGAGGATTTAAAGATGACTTACCATAGATTCAATCTCTATAAGTCATGAGATTATTAAAATAATAAGGTTTAATATAGTTTTGAACCATAAAAATATTGATAGTTGAGATCGATTGTTGATAAACAATTGAGCTCCATCAATACATTAGTATAAGCTTCTTGTTTGGTTAGGAGGTAGATATGAAATCCATGGAGTATTCCATGTGATTTGGCTCAGAGAACCTTAGTAACGAAGTTATGTCGAATTTTACGGAAATAGACGTTAAACGTCGAAAACGTAGAAATTCGGAATGGTAGTCGAAAGTTGGTCGTGAGACTTGAAAACGTTAGTTTTCAATGTCAACACGTGAGATAGGGTGATTAAGAGTTGTGGGTTCGAGAATCGTCGGATTCGACTTAGAACGAAGAAAACGAGCATTGAACGCTCATTAACGTTTACGAACGTATATAAAATGAACTCAATAGTGAATTATGAGTTAACGGATTCGAAAGTGTTGAATTCTTATATGAACACGTAAAGGATGTAATTCCTGACTTGTAGGAATTTGAATGGGTCAATTCGGATGTAAAACGAACAAATTAGGAAGCCGGGAGTTTCGTTAGAAAACCAAAACTTGTTTTGGCCTAAGGTGCCTGAGACTTCACATGAACGCCAAAACCAGTACAAAGTGGTGGCAGCATGACGCGGACTTCGTAGTACCCTCTTTAACTCATGTACAACATACCACTAAAAATACAAAGGATCCGTTAGCACGTGCAACGATGAAAAAAAGTTGACCAAGTTAGGTTTTAAACTTCAGTTGTTTAGAGAACTACCTGAGTTGAGTTTATATAATCAATAAATGTACTAAGACTAATCTTATATTACCTATACCAAGGTATATGGTATGAAACTTAGGAATGTAATGCATGTTAACAAGATATGTACAATGAACAAAGTTGGTACCTTATCAACGATGTTTGAGTCCAGGTTAATAAGCGTCGGTTGGTGATAAACCGGACGAAGGGTAATAAGTCATGTTGACTTTAATAAAGATATTAAGTTAACAAAGACATAGAAGAGAAAGAAGCTTGTAGGAACAATGTGAATAGTTGTTTGATAGCTAATTACGAGTGTCTTTATGTGAACATATCATGTAGATTACGTAAAAAGGCGTGGTCGGTCGAGTAAGTTATTTGAAGACTCTAAAAGCAAGCGAGTTTTCTTAACGCTTTGTCTAACTTCCATGTTAGCCAAGTTTAATGTGATTCGTTGAATTGAATTGCAAGACTTGTTTTAAAGAAAGGGTTGATGCGATTTTAACTTTCGGCTTAGACTATTAAGTAATATATAGATTGATTATTATACATATCATTCTATATAGAAATGTTAACGCTATCCTATGCCAAGTAATTGGTACGCGAGACGTGAAGGTAAGGTTTGTCTATAAACAAACAAAAGTATTTTTCATCGATTATTCGATGGGCACATGAGTTTGCCAAAAATATTAAACGTAAATACGTTTAATGAATGATTGTTGATCTACATAGAGTAATATAGGCTAATCACCTAGAAGTGCTCGTAAGTTATACAGATGAACGGCCTTAGTGTTGTGGACTCCTTTTCAAGTATAAAAATTGAAATTTACTGTTCATGGTCTATCGACCGGTTCAGAATTCCTAATCTATTCTATACTTTGGGAATTGAGGTCATGAACTGTTAAAGTATTATTGATTCATAATACTTCATAACTATTGTTCAGTTATGTTGGAATTGTTATATAATTCATGAATGTGGTATTCCTGTTATCCTTGATTAAACTTGTTGAGCTGTCATGCTCACTTCTTGCGTGAATTATATAACCTGCAGATTAAAGATGAGCGTCTTGTGAATGCCAAGAGATGATAAGGGCAAAAACTAAGATGGATGCTTAGGCATTGTGTAATAGTTTAATAAGTTTGTATGTATTATACATTATGAGCAATGAATAATGTAACGGTTTATGAACACAGGAAGGATTATACTTTGATTGTAATAAGAAGATAGTAATTACCTTCATTTTGTTGTATTTCAATGGAATGATTGTATGGATGTTAGTATAGTGGAGCACCATATGTCGGGTTGGAAGATACCCGAATTTGGGGGCGTCACAGAGGTGATCACGGGTAAGCTTATCATAAACTCTTGCGAAGTTTATACCTTACTAGATACCGGTTCTATACATTCTTTTATCTCCCCTACTTGTGCTCAACGTTTAAACTTGACTCCGGAGAAATTAGACTTTGATTTATCAATGGAGACTCCGTTAGGAGAAACTTTCGTTACGTCCACTATTTATAAATCTTGCTTAATCCAAGTTGGCACCATCACATTACATGTGGATCTTAACTCTTTAAAGATACTTGCTTTTGATGTGATTTTAGGGATTGATTGGCTAACCACTCATCATGCCAAAATTGATTATTTTCGTAAGGTTGTTAGTTTTCATATTCCTAACCAACCTGTTATGCGAATTCAAATAACTAAACCACTAAAATCAGTCACTGCCATATCAAGCCATAAAGCTATTCGTTTATTGAAAAACGGATGTCAAGCTTTCTTAGCCCATGTTATGGATTTGAACAAAGACAAGTCAGATTTGAATAATATTTCGGTTGTTAGTGAATTTCCTAATGTATTTCCTGAAGAACTTCTCGGTCTACCCCCAGAACGTGATGTTGAATTCTTTATTAACCTTGAACCGGGTACAAAAACCATTTCTAAAACCCCATATCGAATGGCTCCTATTGAACTTCAGGAGTTAAAAGTCCAACTATAGGAATTGTTAGACATCGGTTTCATTCGTCCTAATACATCTCCTTGGGGTGCTCCTGTTTTATTCGTAAAGAAGAAAGATGGGAGTATGTGACTTTGTATTGACTACCGAGAATTGAACCATGTCACCATCAAGAATAGGTATCCGCTACCTCGCATTAATGACCTGTTTAACCACTTGCAAGGAACACAATTCTTTTCAAAGATCGACCTTCGCTTACGGATATCATCACCAAAGATTAAAATCGAGGATATTCCAAAGACGCCTTCGAACTTCGATGCGGGCATTATGAATTCTTAGTCATGTCTTTTGGATTGACTAATGCTCCTGCTGCTTTCATGGATATGATGAACCGAGTATTCAAGGAATATTTGGATCAGTTCGTTGTTGTCTTTATTGATGACATCCTCATCTATTCCAAAAGCCGTAAAGATCATGAGCACCATTTGAAGTCGATACTTGAAAGGCTTCGTGAAAACAAGCTATATGCTGTCAAGAAATGCGAGTTACGCTTGAGGAAGTAGCATTCCTTAGGCACGTGGTGTCAAAACATGGAGTATCTGTTGACCTGGCGAAGATTGAAGCAATACAAAGTTGGGAGCAACCAAAGTCGGTGACTGAAGTACGTAGCTTTTTGGGCTTAGCTAGTTACTATCGAAGATTCATGGAAGGATTTTCTCGAATCGCTACTCCGTTAACTCAGCTGACTCGTAAAGATATAAAATTCGATTGGAGCGAGGATTGCAAGAAGAGTTTCCAAGAACTCAAGATGAGACTCATCTCGGCACCTGTTCTGGCAATACCATCTGGTTCGGATGTATTTGTTATATACAGTGATGCTTCAGGCAAAGGGTTAGGATGTGTTCTCATGCAACATGGGAAAGTCATAACCTATGCCTCACGATAACTCAAAGAATATGAGAGGAATTATCCTACTCATGATCTAGAGTTGTTAGCAGTCGTTTTCGCGTTGAAAATCTGGAGACACTACCTGTATGGGGAAAAAGTGGAGATCTATACGGATCATAAAAGCCTCAAATACTTCTTCACCCAAAAGGAACTCAACATGCGGCAACGACGTTGGCTCAAGTTGTTGAAAGATTACGATTATACCATTCAATACCATCCTAGAAAAGCAAACGTAGTAGCTGACGCATTGAGTAGAAGATCGTATGCGGGTACGAGTGCGATGTTGTTAACACAAAGACCCATTTTGTACGATTTACAAAGGATGGAGATTGAGTTAAAGACTCCAGGGACCCACATAATAATGGCAAATATACGAGTAGAACCGACTTTAATCGATAAATTTAAAGCTACTCAAGCTACGGACCTGGGGCTGATGCGTATGAAAAAGAAAGTGCAAGAAGGTGTTATTCCAGAAGCAAGAATCGATGAAGAAGGAATGCTTCGAGTTAACTCCAGACTTTGCGTTCCTAACGATTCTAACATGAAGCATAGAATCATGATGGAGGCACACAACACACCATTTGCAATCCATCCTGGGAGTACCAAAATGTATCATGATATTCGACACACATTTTGGTGGAACAATATGAAAAGAGAGATCGCAGAGTTTATCTTGAGGTGTTTAACCTGTCAACGTGTAAAGGCGGAGCATCAAGTGCCAAAGGGTCCATTGCAACCACTTGAGATTCTGAAATGGAAGTGGGAACACATTATCATGGATTTCGTTACAGGTCTTCCCAAAGTTTCTCAAGGCATAGATGCGATTTGGGTTATTGTTGATAGATTAACCAAGTCTGCTCATGTCTTACCTATACGTGAGACTTATTCCCTTGAACGCCTTGCTTGTATGTACGTGAATGAGATTATGAGATTGTATAACATGCCAGTATCCATAGTTTTGGATCGTGACCCAAGATTCACTTCACGATTTTGGGTTAGCTTGCAGAAAGCTATGGGCACGGATTTACGATTTAGTTCGGCATACCATCCTCAAACGGACGAACAATCGAAAAGGATAATTCAAACCCTTGAAGATCTATTAAGATTATGTGTTCTAGATTTCAAAGGAAGTTGGGATAAGTACTTGCCACTGGTGGAATTCTCCTGCAACAACAGTTATCAGACAAGTATAGGTATGGCTCCATTTGAAGTCTTGTATGGACGACACGAGGTGGGAGAAGCAACGTTGTTGGGACCAGAATTATTATGCATGACCACAGAAAAGATCCAAATGATTCGACAATGTATTCAAACCTCACAAGATCGACAAAAGAGTTATGTTGATCTTCATCGAAAAGACGTGGAATTTAATATGGGGGATCATGTATTGTTACGTGTTGCACCATGGAAGGGAGTTACAAAATTTGGGAAGAGAGGAAAGCTCAATCCAAGGTTTGTTGGTCCATTTGAGATTCTTGACCGAATAGGAAATGTGGCCTATAGACTCGCATTACCTCCAAACATGTCTCGTGTTCATAATATTTTTCACATATCTATGCTTCGAAAATATGTGAAAGAGCCGAACCACATTATTGCGTTAGAACCAGATGAGATAGCCAAAGATTTAACGTACGAGGAGGTACCTGTTAAGATCTTGGATAAGAAATAGCATGTTCTACGCACAAAGGTTATACCACAAGTTAAGGTTTTGTGGAGGAACCATGCTATTGAGGAAATGACCTGGGAGTTGGAATTGGAAATGAAAGCGAGGTACCCTCACCTTTTCGAAACACCAGGTACGTACATCAATTTCAAGGACGAAATTTCATAAGGAGGGGAGGTTGTAAGACCCCAACTTATTATAAATAAAATTGAGTTTTCTCTATTTATTATTTTGAAATAGTAAGGTGATAATTTGATATAATGCTCTGGTTATGGGTGAAATGTGCAAATTTTGCAAAATAAGCAGGTGGTTATTAAATAATCATTGTTTTCGGGGAATATTCGTTTGGTCGTGGAATATTCTTCTTGTCGGGAATATCCGTACGACGGCGCAGTCATTTGTGGGCCCCATAACAGAATAACTGTCGGATGAAGAAAACGACAAAGTTTGAGTTTTGATTAATAAAGGCGTAGTTGTTACCGTTAACACTGTTGAATTACCTGGTGGTTAAAATACAATAATACGCGTGGTTGCACAGTAGAGCACGATATTGCACAGTATTGTTAAATTATTGATTCTTACGTAAGAAGGCACTACTCAATAATTGTTACAGTAATTATTATTCCAAATGTTATTTTATTGATTCAATAATTGCTGCGTTGATATTTTATATTATTGTTGTTTCAATAATTGTCACTGTACAGTATTTCCCATTATCCGATCAATAATTTATATTATTTGAATAATATTATTAGATAACATTATTGACAATGTCTAGAAAGTTCTGTCAATGAGAGGTTTGGTCACCTAATTGCGCGCCAGTAAGGAGAAATTCTTATTGGAAAACTCCATCTTTCCTCGGAACGGCCTGGTTGCCATTATTGTGATTCTGTAATATTATTTATGAATAATTAATTATTGATTTATATGATAAGGAAATATTTATTTTTTGCGGATATAAATGATGGATTTATTTTATGTGGTTATAAATAAAGGAATTTTAGCATGAAATAATTGTTGAAAGTTTGGCATATTTTTGTGGAATTACAATTATTTCTCCGATAAATTATTCATTCAAATATATTTTTATAATATATTATAATTATTTAAATAATATATATATATATATATATATATAAACATGTGATTATGTAAGGAGATGAGAAACTTTCCTTTGTTTCCTTGTTTTTCAAATTCGGTGTACTTCATTTTCAAAATCACATGTTGGAGTGCGATTTATTCCTCCCATGGGACCACTCATTTGGTTGGTGAAGAGAATTGCTTGCTGAGTATTGTGTTTTCCAAATTGTGGGCCAAATGAGTTAGGCATTAATTGAAATAATAGAGTTAGGCAGGTTAGGCAAGGAAAAAAGATAGGAAAGTTAGGCAGTTGCTTTAACTCTTCCTCCGAATTGCACTATAAATAGAGGGATAAACCTCCTTCGTCAATCACACCTTCATAATCAGAAATTCTTATTCTAAAGTATTGTGAGTATTTTCTTGAGTATAAGAATATTTTGAGCGTAGTTTTTCTGCAAGATTTTCTCAGAATAATATCCGATATTCTAGTTAAATCCAGTTTCTACTAAGGTAAAGGATATTATTTTATTGCAACACTCGTGAGAAATATTATTTTCTTTCATACTCCATATTACGAAAGCAATATTATTTCATCTCGTATTCTTAAATTTGAACTTACTATGGTAAGTATTGCTTCTATAATTCCTGAAATGATTAAAAATTTCGTTTCATCTAATATCATTTCATAGGATTATTGGTCTGAACTTTTTATCAAATTTGGAACTTTCTCGACTGCATCTTTGGACACGAGTCTTTATTCACGGTCATCGTTTCACGATTCTTTCGCTCACGGTCTTGTTCACAAAAGAAAAAAAAATATTTTTTTTCTCTTCTAAGTTATCTGTTGTGACCCTTATTCTTGAAATTTAATCCATGTTTTGATCTTCATTCTTGAATTTTACTCCACTATAGTTTATTATGGAGTATTATTGAACTTGGATAAACTAAAATATGAATCCCTAATATTTGTCCTTCTGTCTCACTGGATTCGTTCTATAAAATATTTTTCATCATCCTCAGTCCTAAATGATGATATTACTGAATATCTTTGGCCCGTAGTGCAAAGATGAACAGGTATTGAGATGAACATGACCAATTGGTGATACAATTGAATATCTTTGGCCTGTAGTGCAAAGATGAATATTTGATTCAAAATGTATATTGATTGATGTTACAGGGATAAATTATTGATGATTGACTTTTAAATCTTAGAAGATCGTAGAATTCTTTCTCAACTTGACTCTTCTAATGGATAGATGTTTCCGCTGCAGTTGTTGATCTAAAACTTGTTGTCTATTATATTTTTATCAGAATTTTTCCCTGTTGAAGACTAATGATAAATTGTTGTATATTATCTTAGTCATAATATTCTTTACTGGGCTAGTTGAGCTCACCCTTTTCCTTTTTGTTCCATTTTTTTCTCGGAGAGGTGAACATATAGCGAGAACTAAATGGGTATGGAGTGATGGTTCAGGATAAATGTATTAGTAGTCCTCACCATTTCATAAAATAGTGTATCAATAATTGTAATGAGGACTCCTTTTGAGTTTGTATACTCTCTATTAGACTATATTTGTATTCAAACTAACAGTATATGTGTTGTCGTATTTTGCACGACACTTGTATTACTGAAGTTGTATTTGTTTCTGTACCATGTATTTGAAGACTCAGAATGGGTGATGTATACCTATTTTGGGGGCGTCACATTACTCAGGTTTTCCTCAAATCTATTCATTGAATAACTTCAACACATTACGTTAATATAAGTTTTATATTTTCTACTCTCACCATTCTTGATAATAAATTCTTATAAGTTTTATTTCATAACATTCACTTGAACTCAATTATATTTTGAGTATTATATATTCTTTAACCCATTCATTTCTTTTTCTAAGGATCGTTATCATAAACACTCGGGATATTACATTCACCCATTCTTCTAAGAATTTCGTCCTCGAAATTTTTATTTATTAATCTTCATTCATTCAATCTAAAAAAATAGATTTTATGTTAATACTTTATTCATTCATTGGGTTCTAAAACCACTTCTTTCCACAAAGATCTTTCTACAATTATTAAACTTTTCTATTGAAAGTTTTTATATTATTCTTTGATAACTCATCTCCTTCTCATTTAAAAAAAAATTCTTTTCTCACTTGTTCAATATATTCATCTTTCAGTGTCGCATTCTACGACTCACTTCTTTCTAAGGAATATCATCCTTACCACATTCACCTTTTAGAATAGCAAGAATCTTCCACAATTGCTCAATAATTGGGAAGCGATATGAATAACAAGAATTTAAAAGATTCCAAATCATGCTGAGGGTCATAAGACCACGAACTATGTCCACAGTTGCAAGTAATATTTCAACTTCAACTTTAACAGCTATAAGACTATAAGGACCCCCGTACTTAGGGAGTTAAGCCCTTCGTACGATGTATTGTGCACAAACATTTAAACGTTTTGCATATGTCCATATTTATAAGTAATCTTTCAACTTAAATTTTAACAGTCATAAGACTATAGGGACCCCCCCCCCCCCCCGTACTTAGGGTGATCAGCCCTTCGTACAATGTATTATGCACAAACATCTCAACGCCTCCGCGTAATCCCCTATAAAAGGGTTGTTCATCTCAGCTTTTCAACATCTGAATCCGCACCAAAATAATTTTGTTTGGCATAACTTTTCAAGAAACACTTGAATTTCATGAACATCTTTCAATATTTGTCTAGCTGAATCAAATAACATAGACTTCTACAATAATTCGGACATCAATTGAAATATACATATACATATATATATATATATATATATATATTCTCATATCTTAAAGAAATCTCAAAAATATTTTTATGACGTCATGATATCGCACTGTATTTATAGTCCGTTGAGGATTCCCTCATTTGGTGATTTTATCATACTACATCATACCATAGTGGGCTGACGATCCTTAGATCACCTCCAACACTAAGTAATACTGCATTGATGACTCCATCATTTTTATCATCTCCATTTGGGGTTCCATGATACATTGATGATATAAAAATAAATTTTGATATATTTCAAATCATTTTTGTCTAGCCGAAGCAATTAGCATAGACATACGAGTAACGGTATTATTTTTAAAACTCATTGGTTTCATCATTTGATCCAATGTTTTTCAAGAAAATAGAAGTGTAAACATCAGCACAAAGTCAATAAATTTCGAAAGTCTAGCATAGCTAGTAGATTTAGAATACCTATGCTTCCACCATTAACTCCACTTTCTATAATGATTCATTGCTTAATAGGTCCATCTATTCCTATCATCCTCAATACTCCATTTACATTTATCTATACCCAGTTCGTCAAACTTACCACACGTTATGAGTTCAGGAACTTTCTACAATCATATGAGTTTAAGAACTTATCCTAGTCAGACCATAGGCGTCCATTCGCTGAGGGGTTCAAAAATATACCATATAATTATGAGTCACGAACCTACCATAAGTATGAGTTTTAAAAACTTGCACTTGACCTTATAAAATATTCTCTAACTATACTCTACCTATCTATTATACACATGAGAAAAGAATCACCTTCTCAACAGGCATATAGCAAATAGCGCGACACAAACATTCTAATGAATATCAATGTGATAAACTAATTGCAAGCACAAAACCCTCCCCATACAAAGATTTGTACAACTCAGCCATCATAGGAGTCCTCAATTGAAACCCCACCTAACTCTATCTTTCTCTTAACTTGCTCTTTGCTCGATACGAATTCCTCGTATCACATCATCTATAACTCCTCATGAGTTATCTCGTACTATTTCATAGTACACCATCTTCATAGCATCAAGCTATAAGTATTCAAACATTATAGACCATCTTTCTTTTATATCTTAAATAGATCATGTCGTGATATTATTCTATAATCATCTCCCTTAAAATTCTTTTCTTAACTCGCGATCGTTTAGTTTTACGATCCCCTTTCTTTCCTTTCATTTATGACATTATTCGTTATCTTGGCTTTTGGAGTTAGAAAACTCTCATTTCTTATCTTTATATCTCTTCAAGATTCTTCTTTGAATCTTCTTGTTTATATAACAATTCTTCCTTTAAGAATTCTAACTTCATTTACATCACTCAAAATTTCATTCGAGTTCTACACTTTTATCACACATATCCATTTCTATACTTGGTACACATCGAGTCTCTAACAGTTTCAATATGGTACGCTGAGTGGTTTTCCACAAACAACCAATAAACTAGGTTCTGAGTTACTAGTTCGTATATACCTCCGCTCTATGAAGGAATCATTTAGCCCAGATACCATACATCAACTACTAAAGAGTACAATTGCACCATACTTAAATATAACTCTTTATTCTTAACTTCTTTATCATTCTCTTCTTATAGACATTGTCTATTTATTAACACCTTACATCCTTATTATTGGAGTTGGGTAACCCCACATTCATATTCCTTATAACTCTTGCGAGATTCTTCTTTGAATCATTTCACGCAAGTTTTAATCCCTTCTTTATACGTTTCTTACATTACTTCTTATTGCTCAAACTCTATCTGAGCTTATTCTTTCATTATCTTCACCTCTTTTCTCTAAGGTTATAGCCTACGGTACTCCAACCTAAGGTTTATAACCTACAGCTTTGATACCAACTGTAACGACCCCAAAATTCATACAATTTAATTCTCAACTTTTGGTAGTTAATAATACATTCAACCTTTAATTTTACATCATTAAACGATAATACAACCATTGAAATATGCAGAATAATTAAAATTTTCTATTACAAACTATCCTCGTTCCCAAAACCTTCAACCTTTACATCTAAATATCTCGAAATTTTTTAATACTACAATAGTTTACATTACATAAAATAATATTACAATTACAACATTAATACATTTATCAAACATTAGACATGGTTTACAAGAATAACAACTTAGCTAGGATATTAAATCTTCATATATCATTTTGATCCATAACAATCAAGTAAGCGCGCTAAGCGTTACCTTCAATTCTTGAATCTGCAAAAATGGTTATTTGCAAGAATGAGCTCGACAATTTCGAAGAAAATTTAACGAGTTTTTATGCATCACGTAGCACATAATAACATGCTCAACATACAAGAATAATCATAAACAAACATAGCATACATGTTGTAGTTCACATAACAACTATAAAGATTGAGTTCCTTACTCAATCAACATTCATAGTTCAATCATCATAGTCATAGGTTGACTTTCACATTTCATACTTTTGACATATATAATACATCATACACTAAAATTTTAAAGCAGATCATCATCAAGTTCACATATTAAAAAGGAACTGAAAGACTTGCCTTCTGGGCGTTTTACCAACACGCTAATACTTGGCGTCCTTGCATAACCTACATAATCGTATGTGAGATTGATAATAAATAAAATCAATACTCAATCTCATGGTCAAATTTATTCTAAGACCTTACTTTATCTTATTTTCCTTTATAATGTCTTTATAGACATCTAACTATTTTATATGCAACTCGGTTTTATTTTCATTTTCATCACCACACATGCTAGACTATCGCACTTGTAGTTTAATGTGCGTATATCATAACATTTTATTATACCACTTTGGTTTCAAAACTGCATATTCAACACATTGTTTACAAGTTTAATTTTCCTTCAAAAATCAAAAATTGCCCTTTTCAATTTCTTTCCATTATTATTCTTGTATTATCATCTTTTCATACTCAGATGCACATAACATCCAATATTAGTCATTAGATAGACAATTTGTATACCAAAGTTTAGAAACACTATTACTCTTAGGCATTTTATCGAGCGCGTTATGTGCACACATTAACTTATCTCAACTCTTGATCTTAAATGGTTAATTATGCATAGAATATGATAACACATATCTATAATCATTACATATGTCAAAACATATTTTTAATCATCAAAATATACCATCACCGAAAATCATAATTCAAACGGAATTATAAAACTCATCTTCACGATTTCTTTAACAAAACGTTGTTTTTGTTTTTAACATAACTCCTTCGTTACATGTCCGTTTTTGTTCCTTCTTATATAGAATTAACCCTTACTCAGTGTACTACAACCTCATCTAGGCCTTAAAGTCAGACCCTTATCCATCTAAACCAGATTCTGTAATTTATCAACTAGTCTAGAAAATTTCATTTTCTGGACATCCTTACTAAACAATTTATTTCGGACATGATCCAGTCCATAAAATGGCTCAATCTCGCGATTCTGGCTAGTAAACTTCCATATCTACAACTTTTCAGTTTAAAGTTTCTTCAAATTCAAAACACATGAATTTATATGAATTGTTCAAAGTCAAAAACCGTAACAGTTTTGATTTTCTAGGCAGATTATTTTCCCTTCGGACTAGCCTTACTAAAACAGACATTGCAAGAAATCTACAAAGAGTTTTCATGGGATTTCACTTTCAGAATATAGCTTACTTTCATATCTTCGATTTGATATAAGGCTCACTTTCTAACTCATTATACCCAAAGAGATATGAATTTCACAAGATTTGTTCACAATTACTCAAAACCAACGAATTTTGTTCTTCAAATTTTCTTTCCATTTCATTTTCTTTCTTGAATCCTCTTGTTTGATTCTTGATAATCCAAGATTAAACCTATACAACAAGATTAAGCATGATCTACTACCCTAGAACATAAATCTACCCAAAAAATCAAAGATTAAATAAGAGTTTAGAAGTTACCTTCTTCTAGCTTTTTCTTCTAGCTCATCTCAATTCCTCTATTTCTCTCTATCTCTCTCAATTTCTCAATACAACTTCTATATAACAATTATCAGAGAACTACATTATGAAGAACATAAAAAAATAATTAAAATAAGGAATTTAGATTATAACCTTATTAATATGAATTTAAGAGAGAGATGGAGATAATGATGATGGGGCTTGTTTTGTCTTCTCAAAGCTTTCCATTCTTCTTCTTTTTTCTTCCTCTTCTTCTTCTCCTACAACTCTCTCTAACTCTCTTTCTTCTTTCTTTGGTTTGTTTTCTAAAACTAACGTACTAACTTGTAGTATATATATATAATATACAATACCAGTAATATATAATATATGTAACTCCTAGTAATTATTATATATACTAATTACTAGTTAATACATAGGTTACACCAACTTGAACTTGAAAAGCCTAAGACCATGTTTGGCAAATACTCATTATTTTAATTAATCAATGGTTTAACATCAATCAATCTCATCAAATTGTCACATAATTATATTTACTTGTTAACTATAATTTAGTAACAATCATCATCATAACTCATCTAATTTAATTATCTCAATTAAATTAGAACTATAACATATAAAATTATTATATTAATTAAATTAAATACTAAATATTCATTTAATTAATCTACTACACTTAATTACATTACTCTATAATAAAAAAATTATTTATTTAACTCAATAAATAACTCAATTAAATATTTATATATATTAAAATTAATATATAACATTCTCTTCACATCAATTCACATATTCTACAATATATGACATACACATACTCACACCTAACATATCTCATAAATAATACTTTTATTTATAAAATTCTCATTTATAAATTCTAAAAATCTGGGATGTCACATCCTTCCCTCCTTATAAGGATTCCTTCCTCGGAATCACCGAAACCCTACCTTACTTGTAAGACCCCAACTTATTATAAATAAAATTGAGTTTTCTCTATTTATTATTTTGAAATAGTAAGGTGATAATTTGATAAAATGCTCTGGTTATGGGTGAAATGTGCAAATTTTACAAAATAAGCTAGTGGTTATTAAATAATCATTGTTGTCGGGGAATATTCGTTTGGTCATGGAATATTCTTCTTGTTGGGAATATCCGTACGACGACACAGTCATTTGTGGCCCCCATAATAGAATAACTGTCGGATGAAGAAAATGACAAAGTTTGAGTTTTTATAAATAACGGCGTAGTTGTTACCATTAACACTGTTGAATTACCTGGTGGTTAAAATACAGTAATATGTGTGGTTGCATAGTAGCACACGGTATTGCATAGTATTGTTGAATTATTGATTCTTACGTAAGAAGACACTACTCAATAATTGTTACAGTAATTACTATTCAATATTTTATTTTATTGATTCAATAATTGTTGTGTTGATATTTTATATTATTGTTGTTTCAATAATTGTCACTGCACAGTATTTTCCATTATCCGATCAATAATTTATATTATTTGAATAATATTATTAGATAGCATCATATGTATATATATATATATATAAACATGTGATTATGTAAGGAGATGAGAAACTTTCCTTTGTTTCCTTGTTTTACAAATTCGGTGTACTTCATTTTCAAAATCACATGTTGGAATGTGATTTATTCCTCCCATGGGACCACTCATTTGGTTGGTGAAGAGAATTGCTTGCTGAGTATTGTGTTTTCCAAATTGTGGGCCAAATGAGTTAGGCATTGATTGAAATAATAGAATTAGGTAGGTTAGGCAAGGAAAAAAGATAGGAAAGTTAGGCAGTTGCTTTAACTCTTCCTCCGAATTGTACTATAAATAGAGGGATAAACCTCCTTCCTCAATCACACCTTCATAATCAGAAATTCTTATTCTAAAGTACTGTGAGTATTTTCTTGAGTATAAGAATATTTTGAGCGTAGTTTTTCTGCAAGATTTTCTCAGAATAATATCTGATATTCCAGCTTCAAATGGCGCTCATGATCTTCACGGCTTTTTGAATAGATGAGGATGTCATCAATAAAGACGACAACGAACTGATCCAAATATTCTTTGAACACACAGTTCATCATATCCATGAAAGTAGCAAAAGCATTAGTCAGTCCAAAAAACATGACCAAGAATTCATAATGCCCAGACGAAGAGTTACGAAGAAGTCTTGGAATATCCTCGATTTTAATCTTGGTGATGATATCCGAATCGAAGATCGATCTTTAAAAAGAATTGTGCTCCTTGCAACTGGTCGAACAGGTCATCAATGCGAGGTAGCGGATACCTATTCTTGATGGTGACATGTTTAATTCCCGGTAGTCAATACAAAGTCGCATACTCCCATCTTTCTTCTTTACGAATAAAACAGGAGCACCCCAAGGAGATGTACTAGGACGAATGAAACCGATGTCTAATAACTCATGTAGTTGGACATTTAAATCCTGAATTTCAATAAGAGCCATTCAATTTGGGGTTTTAGAAATGGGTTTTGTACCGGGTTCAAGGTCAATATAGAATGTTACTTCACGTTCTGGTGGTAGACCGAAAAGTTCTTCAGGAAATACATCAGGAAATTCATTAACAACAGAAATATTTTTCAAATCTGAAGTGTTTTTGTTCAAGTCCGTGACATGTGCTAAGAAAGCTTGACATCCGTTTTTTAATAAACGAATGGTTTTATGGCTTGATATGAAAGTGATTGACTGTAGTGGTTTGGTTGATTGAATTCGTATAATAGGTTGGTTAGGAATATGAAAACTAACAACCTTACGAAAATAATCAATTTTAGCAGGATGAGTGGTTTACCAATCCAACCCTAAAATCACATCAAATGCAAGTATTTTCAACGAAATAAGATCGACAGGTAATGTGATGGTTCCAACTTGAATCAAGCAAGATTTATAAACAGTAGATGTAATAAAAGTTTCCCCTAATGGAGTCTCAACAGATAAGTCGAAGTCTAATTTCTCCGGAGTCAAGTTTAAACGTTTAGCACAAACAGGAGAGATAAAAGAATGGGTAGAACCAGTATCTAATAAGGTATAAACTTCGCAAGAGTTTATGATTAGCTTACCCGTGATCACCTCATTCAGGTTCCTTGCGTTTTGGGCAGTCACGACAAACGCCCTTCCAGGAACCACTGACTTTGACTTGTTCGGGACAGCCTTTGGAGTCATCATCCCCGTTGGACTTGGTTTCGCTACAAGACAATCTCTAGTTATATGACCTTCCTTTCCACAGTTATAACACACCTTAGATTGTTGTGGGCTGTTTGGGCTGATGTGTCCCTCTTTCTCGCATTTATAACATACGACCAATGATCGTTCTCCTCCCCTAGAAACAGTTGATGCTGGTGCTGACGTCATCACGTTATCATTGCTGTACCTTTTCTTTTTGAAATCTCCCCCCGACTCGCTTCTTCTACTATCATGGCCATGATTACCACCAGAGTGGTTACCTCTTTTGTTCGAATGTTTTCCTCCCCACTGGCTGTCATTGCTCCGATGACTACTGCCACCAGTATGACCCTGGTTATGGTCCCTCGGTTGAACATACTCATTATTTCACTCTAATAATTGAGCCCTTTTTACAACATCTGAATATAGAGAAAATTTATGAGATATAAGATATTGCCGAATTTCAGGTTTCAGACCTCTCAGAAACATCCGCGTCATACATTCCTCATTCTCTACCAAATGAGGTGCAAACCTAGATAACTCTGCAAAATTAGCCTCGTACTGGAACACATTCATGTTGTTCTGTTCTAGTCTAATAAACTCTACCTCCTTCATATGATGAATACTTTCAGGAAAGTAATTGTTATTGAACAGTTTCTGAAACATTTTCCAAGACAAATTGAGTGCTGCTGGCTCGGTACGCTTCACAAACTCCCACTAGTAGTCTGCCTCACCAAGGAACATAAAGGTGGCGAATAGAACCTTATGTTCCTACGTGCATCCCAAAATATCAAATATCTTGTGTTGATCGATTTCACAATCAAAACATACGTGCAAGTATACACGGTCAACAAGTAATAAAGTGGTAAAATTAAGTGTCGATCCCACAGAGAATTCCAATCAATAAACTCCAACTACTAGTGCTATACCAATTCAATTTTATTTAAACAACTGCAAAACATGGTTTTTCTAATTAAGAAAACTAAATTACTCAATTAAAACTAAAGTACTCTTAAAATTACTTCAAATAAATAAAGATTAAGATTATACGAATGAATTCAATTAAATAAAGGTTAAGACTACAATATCCCCAATTATGAACTATAAACCAATTATCTAACTAATCCAATTACTATGCCTATAGAATTGTTAACAGGAATCCCAAGTATTAAAAGCCCTTTCTCAAGTGATCAGTTAATTTTTATTCAATCCAATTAATCTTGCGATATTCCTATTCAAAATAATTAAATTAAACTCATTAAATTCCAATTCCCAATTTGTTAAATGCAGTGAACAGATATTCCTATTCAATTCACGACCCTAATTATTCGTCTCATGCAAATAATCAAGCATACATGTTATCACGTCCAGTTCTAACCCTAAATTTCACCTTCTGAATCCTTCTAGAGTAACACGATAATTACTGGCCAAATAATTAATCAATAAGCACAAGACATAATAAACAATTCACCTTGACATAAATAATTGGAATAAATCAAATAATTAATTCATAGACAAAAAAGGTTCAATTGGTAGTCTTAATAAAAGAATTAGTTCATAATAAAAATTAAAACCAACAATCTCATAAAAATTATCTCTAAAGGATTACACAATTAAAAAGAAGAAGAAAAAACTCTTAAAGAAATCCTCCCAATCTTCAATCTTGAAGTCAATCCTGATTAGTCTCCAGTTATGAATGAATGAATAGATCCCCCCTAATTTCAGCTAATTAGCCTTTATATACTCTCTTTCCCTGTTGCACTAATCCTAATCCACGTTAAACTCTCCATCTTCTAACCTCCAAGTCAAACTATTAGTCCACGCGTGCACCTCAGTCAACCAAGGCCGGGCTTCAGTGCCCCGGTACTGCATTTAGTGCTGGGAGTAACGCCCCGGTGCTGCTCTTTGAATTAATTACAAAATTGCCCTTTAACAGCTCAAATCCGTAATTTGTCCCTGCATCTCCTCAATCTGCAAAATAAGAAATAAACACAGTAAAATGCTCCTCAAAGACTCGAGAATACAACAATTTAAGCCAACGTATATCCAATTCATGGGTATATTACCCAATCATCAAATACCCCCAAACTTAAATCGTTGTTTATCCTCAAGCAACAAAACACAAGGCAACATGAGAAACTACACAAACCATGCAAATGCACCTAAAACTATCTACATGTTTTTAATTCCATCAATTGAGTAGAACACCGTATATTCATTAGGCCTCAGAAAAATTACAATAACATGCTAGTACATCATATTAAGATAGATCAATAGTATCCCAACAATCAACAAATCTAAATCTGTTATTACTGATATCGTGTGTGTGTGTGTTCAACAACCATGCTAACCGATGAAAAGCAAAATATGAAACATAATAGATTTCTTTGAAAGAATCATACAGTGTAAACTCGAGAACTCCTCAAATAAACTAGATTCGACTAAAATCAAACAATTACCAAAGTCCAAGGGTCAAAATGGAATACTTATGCTTTATTTTTATTTTATTTTTTTTAACGGGGGCTTTTTGCACTTTTTCCCGTCTTACTCATTTTTTTTATTTTTTTAAATGACTATGCAATGTCTCATTCCATTAGGCTAACAGTGCTACCCTTTAGCGAGCTTTCGACCAACGACTCCCAGACCACATAAGACCTTAGGGCGCTAGGTGTAGAGACACTCCCTCGGGCTTACTTGCTCAAGTAACAAAGTCCCTGAAACAAAACTAGCCATGATTTTTTTTAAAGCTTATATACTCCAAATATTTCCCCCCAAACTTAAATTCATGTCTAACTTCAGCCATCACTAGCTATTCATGTTGTTCTATCATTCAACTAATATTTATCTTTTCGAAATCTATTATCTATCCATTTAAACTTTCTCAGCCAACATGGTTGTTTCTTAACATGTGCTATCATGATAATATCAGTTTCAAACAGATAAAGATTTAAATCATGTCAAGAAAGCACATCACCGCTTAACAATCCTTACTAGACTTGTTTATGCAATTTCAGTTTCATCATTGGCCCCAAATATACTATACTATTAAACATCTGGAATTATGTGAAATCCTAAATGCAACACTTAGCAAAAAGTAAAAACATATTATCCACACACTACTAGAAACATGGCATCTACTAATGCAAATAGTAACTAAACTATCCCCAAACTTATAATAAGCAATGTCCTCATGCAAAAAATATAACAATATAAACAGAGGACTTCCCTAACGAGCTTATTCATCGGGCGTATCAGCATCATCCTCGCTCATCTCTTGATCAGAAGGGGTAAACACAGGCAGAACCGGAGCAGTAGGGAAATGGCTAATAGTAACTCCCGGGTACAATTGAGCATTCATAGCATTCTGGGCGTTGAATTGGTCGACTAAAAATTTGTAGATCACATCTTGCCGTTCAGACAGGCAGACATTCTGGGATTCGAGATTGTAGAACCAACCATCAATTTCACGTTGGACTGCATCAAGAACAACACCACGGTGAGCGGCAGAGGAAGGACCATAAGTGGGCGGGGCTTGAGCTGGTGGACTGGTTGGAGTAGCAACTTGAGGAATTATAAAAACCAATCCACGTGGGTGATTTGCACCACCAGTCCACACCTTATACCTGCTGATCAATTTATGGTTCAACACTGGCATTGAGGGTTGAATTATCTCATCCGACTTCTATTTGACCCCAAATTTAGCACATAAAACACAAATGAGAGACGGATGGGGTAAACCTCCCGTGGTACCTCCTCGCGCAGCTCGCAGAATTGACTGCTGAATGACGAGGCTGACATCAATTTTCAAGCCTTGAATTACGGAATATAGCAGCACAACCTTTTCCTTGGTGACATGGCTAACATGTGTGCACGACAAAAGTTTAGTGCATAAAAAGGCATACCAAGCCTTTCCATATAAACTGAGGTGCGAAAGAGGGAATGTCATGCTGCCACATTCATGCGTTGTCCATGTAGTGCCCGGTTGACAAAGCTTGCGTATTATAGCTTCGTAGTCTGATCCTTGGCTCACAAGACTAGCATACTCATTGTTTTGACCCTCCAATGGCAACTGATAACACCCGTTAATGTCCTCTTTGCCGAATTCCACTGTCTTACAGCGCACATACACTCCATAATGGTAGTGCCCAGAAACGTTGGCGTAGAACTCTTTAACGATTGCAATCACTGCCGGGCCCGGTTGTTCAGTAAGCGTAAACCAATTCCTTTCTGCAATCATCACAACCATGTCTCCATCCTTTGATTGGTCTGGCCTTAAACCTCGTTCCGGTATTAGTGAGCGGGTAGCCATTTGGTTATAACGTTCTTGAGCCGTGACACTAACGAACTGACGACTATCAAATTTTGGAGGAGCCGAGGCTGTCCCAGAACCTTCTCCGTGTTGACGCTTAGAGGCCATTTAGAACACTGAAAATGAAAACGCACATGTTAAAATTCGATTAAGAGTGAATACATAATCATGTAAGTATACCACAACCCCCATACTATGGATTAGAAGTATGGGGTGTAATAGGGGGAGGTGTATGCGTAGATATGCATGATCTAATAGGGCCAAGTAGACACCCACAAGTATGGCACACAGAGAGACTGATAACACATAACATACATGGAAAAATATGACATTAAAGAATAGTATGGTATGATGTGTTGGTACAACTCATAAGCAAGTCCGCACGACTCATAATCCACAAGTTAAATATGCTCTAATCCTAGGAGAGACACGTAGACCATGAACATGCAAAGAGAACTACATAACTAGAATTAGTGATATACACGCCTTTGATTGGAAATAGCAAAGGAAATTCAATATGGCATTATATCAAATACCTTGTAGGCCTATTGTAAATCTCTTGGAATCAAAACATATGGAAACATTATACAACTCATATATATAATAGCATAACATGGCATCCAACACCCAATTTAGATGACAATTGGCACGTAAGAACAAAACATACGTACTAAATTGGGCAACACATATTTAAATTGAGGGAAATGGATACCTGTAATCTAGAATTCGTAGCAACATATGAGAAGAAGTAAGATGGAATTGAGTGCACAACATACCTTTGATCTTTCAATAATAAACTGCAATCAAAGAGGTAAGAAAGTGTGTGAATCACCAAGTGATGCAGTGCAATCAGAATATGTGACGTGAGACGAGTGGACAAGTACCAGAGAATAAAACTGAAGAATTTGACGTGTGTAAGTGGTGGAAAGAATTTAGAAGTGTAAATGCAGTAGGAGTGGGGAACATGAAGGGTTTTAAACGGTCATGGAAGTAAAACTGGCAACATAAAATTGATCCCAAAGCACTGTAGGCGTTGGGTTTTATCTTTGGATTAGGCAAAAGGTAGGCCGACCATCGATGGCCGAGAGAGAACCATAAGCGGGAGCTGAAGTTGTAATAGGTTCGAGCATCGGAGCGTTGGGAGTCAGTGGATGCTGGAGTCATGTAGCGTCGGGGCATTGTGTTTGTGTGCTGAAAGAGCGCCGGGGCGCTGAACCTATTGGGCAGGTACTGGTGTTGGGCGTCGGGGCTTAATTTGTGCATATGTGGCGAGTGCTGGGGCGCTTTACTCGGTTTTTTTGGCCATAGCCTTATAAGCAAATGCACATTACCTGTAACAAATGCTAAGGATATGAACTTATTTTATCAAAATACTATTCGAATCAATTAAAAGGAAATAAAATGGTTAAAATAAAGATAAAATAACTCAAATAAACTAAAAACTCTTAGGGTTGCCTCCCCATAACACTTGGTTTATAGTCGTCGGCCCGACTTTGCTGTATTGCTCAGTTATCCACTGGATTTGATAAGTACATTGCCTTAGATTAGCGATCGACGGATCCACTCCAATAATGCTTAAGCCGTTGGCCGTTCACCTTGAATGTGCGCTTTGAATTTGGTTCCTCGACTTCAACATTGCCATGCGGAGCGACAGATATAACCACGAACGGCCCTGATCAGGGAGATTTTAATTTTCCAGGGAATAAATGCAATCTAGAATTGAAAATAATACTTGTTGTCCCGGTTCAAATTGACGATCAAGGATTTTCTTATCATGCCATGTTTTTACTTTCTCCTTGTACATTTTTGCGTTCTCATATGCATTATGTCAGAATTCGTCCATCTCATTTAACTGAATTAACCGTTTCTCCCCAGCTGCTTGCAAGTCAAAATTCAGTTTCTGAATGGCTCAGTATGCACTATCTTCTAATTCGACCGGAAGGTGACATGCTTTTCCGTAGACCATCCTGTAAGGGGACATGCCGATAGGGTTCTTGTAAGCTGTTTGATACACCCATAAGGAATCTTCTAAGAGGAGTGCCCAATCTTTGCATGACGGGTTGACCACCTTTTCCAAGATTCGCTTAACTTCCCAATTCGAGACTTCTGCTTGACCATTGGTTTGGGGATGGTACGCGGCTGCAATCTTATGTCAGACTCTATACTTTGTAAGCAATTTGGTAAACTGCTTGTTGCAGAAGTGAGTTCCATCATCACTAATTATCGCTCGCGGTGTATCGAATCGTTTGAAAATATTCTTCTTTAAAAACCGAAGTACCATCTTAGCATCGTTCGTCGGTAAGGCTGCAGCTTCTACCCATTTCAAAACATAGTCTACCACCAACAATATGTATTGGTTATTGAAGGATGATGGGAATGGTCCCATGAAGTCAATTCCCCATACATCGAATAACTCAACCTCCAAAATGGTGTTAAGCGGCATTTCATTGCGTTTGGAGATATTGTCGACGCGTTAACACCGATCACACTTCAAAACGTAGAGATACGCGTCTTTAAACAGAGAAGGCTAGAAAAATTCGGACTACAACACTTTGGTTGCTGTCCTATCACCCGCGTAGTGACCTCTGTAATCCGATGAGTGGCAATGACCTAATATGCTATCCATCTCCTCTTGTGGTACACAACGTCTAATTATTTAGTCCGCACAAGCCTTAAACAGAAACGGTTCTTCCCAAAAGTATTGTCGGACATCATGGAGGAACTTTTTCCGTTGTTGCGAGTTTAAATCAGGAGGTAACACATTACTAACCAGATAATTCACAAAATCGGCATACCATGGCACTGCTGTTGTTACTTGAAGAAGTTGTTCATCGGGAAACATCTCATTTATGAAGACCTTATCTTTTTGATGAACCTCTGCATTTTCTAATCGTGAAAGATGATCTACCACCAAGTTTTCAGTGCCTTTTCTATCTCAGATTTCCAAGTCAAATTCTTGTAGCAAAAGAACTCACCGTATTAACTGCGGCTTGGCATCCTTCTTCGCAATCAAATACCTAATGGCTGAATGATCAGTGTAGATGATTACCTTGGTCCCTATGAAATATGCTCTGAACTTGTCGAATGCAAACACGACTGCAAGTAATTCTTTTTCTGTGGTCGTATAATTCAATTGAGCATCCGTCAACGTCTTACTGGAGTAATAAATAGTGTGAAAAAATTTATCTCAACGTTGTCCCAATACTGCTCCAACTGCGTAGTCATTGGCATCACACATCAATTCAAATGGTAAAGACCAGTCGGGAGCTACTATTATTTGTGCTGAAACCAATTTCTTCTTCAATATTTCGAAAGCCTTGATGCACAACTGATCCATCTTAAACGACACATCTTTCTCCAAGAGGGAACACAAGGGTTTCGATATTTTAGAAAAATCTTTAATAAAGCGTCTATAGAAACACGCATGTCCCAAGAAGCTCCGTATTCCCTTCACAGATGTTGGAGGAGGTAGTTTCTCAATCGTCTCAATTTTTTCTTTATCAACCTCTAGCCCTGATGCAGAAACCTTATGCCCCAAAATTATCCCCTCTTACACCATAAAGTGACATTTTTCCCAGTTAAGAAATAGGTTCGTCTCCACACAGCGCTTCAACACTAAAATCAAATTCTTCAAGCATAAGTCGAAACTGTCACCAAACACAGAAAAATTATCCATGAATACTTCCAAGTTTTGTTCCACCATATCTAAGAAGATGGCCATCATGCACCGTTGAAAAGTTTTCGGAGCATTGCATAAGCCAAAAGACATACGCCGGAATGCAAACGTACCGTAAGGGCATGTATACGTGGTTTTTTCTTGATCTTTCGATGCTATGACAACTGGTTATATCCGGAATATCCATCCAATAAACAGTAAAACTGATGTCCCGCCAACCTATCCAACATCTGATCAACGAACGACAAGGGAAAGTGATCCTTGCGTGTGACTTTATTCAGTTTGTGGTAATCCATACATAATCTCCAGCCTGTAACTGTTCTAGTGGGGATGAGTTCATTAGATTCATTTTTAACTACACTCATTCCCCCTTTCTTTGGTACGCACTGTACAGGACTTACCCATGAACTGTCCAAGATTGGATAAATAATACCGATATCCAACCACTTTATGATCTCTTTTTTCACCACATCCTTCATAGTAGGGTTCAGCCTTCTTTGCTGCTCAATGGTTGGTTTTGTTCCCTCTTCCAATAAGATCTTATGCATACAAAATAACGGACTAATTCCTCGAATATCCGCTATAGTCCATCTGATTGCTGTTTTGAACTCTCGCAACACCCTTAACAGTTTCTCTTTTTGCGTGTCAGTCAAATTTATCAAAATCGTAACTGGTAGGGTAGCATCTTTTCCCAAATAGGCATACTACAGATGAGATGGTAGAGGTTTTAACTCCAATACCGGTGGTTCTTCTATCGATGGTTTGAACTTTTTCTCTTCTATTTCAGGCCGATCAAGAGTGTCGAATGATTGTTTAACTTTTCTGGCAGCTGGTAATGCATCTAGCCATTTGACATACTCAATTTCATCCTCGATATTGTAGTCGTCCATCCCGAACGAAACTGATTCTAGTGGATCTTCTGAATAATTTTTGCTAAACTTGTGATTAACCAATTCATCCATAAAATCTACCCGCAGACATTCCCCCTTCTCTTTCGGAAATCTCATTGACTTAAATACATTAAAGGTGACCTCTTGGTCTTCAACTCGCATCGTCAATTCACCTTTTTGTACGTCGATCAACATTCTCATTGTTGCTAAAAATGGCCGCCCAAGAATTATGGGAATTTCCTTATCTGCTTCACAATCCAAGATAACGAAATCCGTCGGGAAGATAAATTTATCCACCTTTACTAACACGTCTTCAACAATACCACGTGGATATGTAACTGACTGGTCCGCCAACAGCAAACTGATATTTGTCGATTTTGGTGCCTTAAGTCCAAACTGACTGTAGACGGATAATGGCATCAAATTTATACTGGCCCTCAAATCACACAACGCTCTTCCCAAAAATTGATTACCAATTTCGTATGGAATAGTAAAACTACCTAGATCTTTTAACTTCGGAGGTAACTTATTCTAGATAATTACGCTGCACTCTTCAGTTAGCGCCACTGTTTCAAAATCACCCAATTTTCTCTTCTTCGACAAAACCTCTTTCATGAACTTGGCGTAACTCGGCATTTGTTCTAATGCTTCTGCAAACGGTATATTGATATGCAGTTATTTGAAAATATCCAAAAACCTTGAGAACTGCTTATCTAACTTGGATTTTTGAAACCTCTGCGGAAACGGTATGGGAGGCATTATAATGCTTTGTTCAGGTGCTTTCTGCCCTAACTCTTTGTTTAGGTTTTCGTGAAAATCAGAGTAGCAATCAAATTGCAAAACGTAGCGGAAGCGAGATAAAATCAGATTTTAAAATTTTTCACAAACCAATTACCCGGATCATCCTTTATGCATATTATTAATTAAACGAAGAATTAAGAAATTATGAAATCATACCCTTGTAGAAACGAGCTTCCTCAGTGCGAGTTCACCTCCTACTTCTCATGATCTCCTTGAATCTCCGGGTAGATTCCTTCCTTTGATTAATGTAAGCCACCCAAGTGTGTGGCCTCTATAGTGATCCACCAAGGAAGAGGAATTTTTGAAGAAGAAGGGATTTGGCTCAAACCCTAGTTTTCCCTATCCGAATAAGAAAAGGGTGTACTCTCCAACTCTTGAATTACGTATATCTCATATCTAATATAAGACTCCTCTTATAAAGATATTATGTAACCCTATTTTAATTAAAATAAGGTATTATTTATTTAATTAAACTCTTTTAATTAAATGGACTCCCTAATCTATTAGGGATAATTAGTTAAACTCCTTTAACTAATTTTTCTTTCCTAATCCAATTAGGAATAAATGAGAGTACTAATATTAAATTAATTCCTAAACCTTTTAGAAATTAAAATAATAATAATTATAATAATATTAATAAGACTCCTCTTATTAATTTATATTTAATATTTCTAAAATATTAAATAATAAATATTAAGCTATTTAATTTATTCTATCACCATGGATTAAATTAAATATACTCAACATATTATTACAATTATGCCATTAACTTCTTAAATAATTATTCTTCCTTTTACGGTGGTGTGACCCTTTAGGTTCTCCATATTAAACCTATTTGTGAATAAATCAATTAGAACAATTCTAATCTCATTTAAATAAATAAATTAAACAAATAATTTATTTAAATAAATAATATTTATTCTACAATAGGGATAAGCCTCCTAGCGATCAACGACTTTCCGTGATAATATAGATTTCAACATTAATCATAAAAGAACCTTTTGAGTAAATAGTTACCGTACAATTCAATCCTTCCACCATACTATGTCCCAATTAAATATAAGACATGGAATTCTTTGTCAAGTCTTATTTTATTTAATTATATGTATTTTATTCCTAAATGAATAACTCCCAATGAATGCAAATTAGAAACTACTTTCTAATTTCATTCCACCTTAACCAAGGATTCCCGGGTTGTCATTTATCGAATCACATAGACATCTCTCCTTTTTACTAGAAGTGGTAGATTCTTTATTGATCATTCATTATCTTCATATATAACTTATTACACCCAAGCATACCCTTTGATATACTCTAAGAGTCTTAAGGAATAAGTCAAAGTGTAATTCATTATATATAAGATACTATGATGATCTCAAGTCTAAGGATCATTTGTACTACTATCACTACAGGAATTCCTATTGACAGGTAAGTAAAACTCCATTAGGAATTCCTTAGCGAGTTACGTTCAGTGAACTTATTCTCTAATAAGCACCTACATACTTGCTTTAGTGTCTCCACACAAATGATCATGAGATCAATCATCCTCATCCAATGAGCAAGCAACGTATGTACCAATCTATCCGGATTCACTAATCCCCTATTTAGTAATCCAATGATTGGGAACTATTTTAGTTTTAAGCTTTCTAAGAATTTAGATCTCATTAGAATGATCATCATCATTATTCTAAAAGCGTTGCTTAAAACTATGGGTTTATCACATATTATTAAAACAGCACCATGTAGATAATAAATGCCTTTAATAAATAATTCTTTAATAAATAAGATTGATTACACAGTATATGCTTTATCATCATACATGATTGGCTTGTATACATAATACTTTCAATCTCCCACTTGCACTAAAGCCAATCGCCATGGTATCTCATACCCATCTTCTCTAAGTGACGATCAAACCGTCTTTGTTGTGTTAACGCTTTAGTAAATGGATCTGCAATATTGTCTTGAGAGTCCACACGCCTCGTGGTGACGTCTCCTCTTCAATGATCTCTCGATCAAATGAAATCGCCGCAACACGTGTTTGGATTTACGATGAGACACAGGTTCCTTAGCTCATGTAATGCCTCCAACTCGATGTTATCACGAGAATAAAGGCACCGGTCCTTTAATGCTAGGAACCACACCAAGTTCGGTAATGAACTTCTTCATCCAACAGCTTCCTTTGCGACTTCACTTGCGACTATGTACTCTTCTGCCTCACATCCTTTGAATCAAGAATCGTTTTCTTTGTTTGGAACTTTTCCAACTCATCGCGCCACCGCTTAAGGTAAACACATACCCCAAAACTGGATCATCATCATCTTGGTCTGCTTTGAAAACTTAAGTCCGTGAAGCCCTCTAGTTTTAATTCGCACCCACCGTAGACAAGAAATACATCCTTAGTTCTTCTTAAGTACTTTAGGACATTTTTCACCGCCTTCCAAAGGTTCTTCTCTCTGGATTCGACCGATATCTCGCTTGTTACACTAAGTGCATGAGCGACATCCGGTCTAGTACATATCATACCAGTATATGATAGATCCTATTCTTTGAAGCATAAGGAATCTTACTCATACGGTTTCTCTCCTCTGGTGTCTTTGGGGCTTGTTTCTTGGAGAGATGTATTCCATGGCTCATCGGCATGAGACCTCTTTTGGAATCTTCCATGCTAAACCTTTTTAGCATCATGTCAATGTACGTTCCTTGGGATAAGCCAAGCATCCTATTAGATCTATCTCTATAGATCTTTATCCCTAAAATATAGGATGCTTCTCCCAAGTCCTTCATGGAGAAGTGTTTAGATAACCAGATTTTAATTGTTTGCAGCATAGGAATATCATTCCCTATCAGTAATATATCATCCACATATAATACAAGGAATGAAACAGCAGCCCACTAACCTTCTTGTACACACATGGTTCATCCTCATTTTGATAAAATCAAACTTTTGATTGTCTCATCAAAACGGATGTTCCACCCTACGAAGCTTGCTTTAATCCATAAATGGATCGTTGTAAGCTATGAGACTTGATTTGTTCCAACCTTTGAAACAAATCCTCTCTCGGTTGTGTCATATACACATCCTCCTCAAGTTTCCCATTGAGGAAGGTCGTTTTCACGTCCATCCGCCAGATTTCGTAGTCATGGTAAGTCGCAATCGCAAGCAAAATCCGAATGGACTTGAGCATTGCTCTCGTGAGAAGGTTTCGCCATAGTCAACTCCTTGTCTTTGTTTGAAACCTTTTGCTACCAATCGGGCCTTATAGGTCTCTACCTTGCCGTCTGCTCCAATATTTCTTTTAAAGACCCATTTACACCCAATAGGCTTAATGCCTTCGGTGGTGAGACCAAAGTCCATACTTGGTTCTCATACATGGAGTCCATCTCGGTTTCATGGCTTCTTGCCATTTCTCCGAGTCTTTACTACTCATAGCTTTGCTCAGTAATTCAATGGATCATCATCATCTATGATGCGTACCTCATTGTCATCTTCTATGACAAGTCCATACCTGTCTGGTATTTTTGGTACTCTTCCAGATTTACGAATAGGGTGTGGTACAGAAGGAATCTCTACTTGATTAGGTACCTCACTTTGATCTGTAGTATTTTGTGGTTCTTGAACTTCTTCAAGATATATCTTACTCCCACTGACCCCTTCAAGGATAAACTCCTTTTCCAAGAAGGCAGCATGTTTCGCAACAAACACCTTTTGATCAGTTGGATGATAGAAATAATATCCCGATGTTTCTTTAGGATATCCCACAAATCTACATTTGTCAGATCTAGTCTGCAGACTTATCGCTTTTCAAACTTTTTGACATAAGTTTGACAACCCCAAGTCTTAACATGCTTAAGATTTGGTTTCCTCCCCATCCATAACTCATATGGGGTCTTGGGGACGGATTTTGTAGGTACCTTGTTAAGTAGGTATGCAAAATGGATTCTAGGCCATATCCCCGTAAGAAACCGGAAGGTCAGTAAAAGCTCATCATAGATCGAACCATGTCCAACAATGTTCGATTTCTCCTTCGAGATACACCATTCATTTGTGGCGCCCCGGTGGAGTCCATTGTGAGATTATACCATTTTCTTTGAGACAATTGAGAAACTCACCACTTAAGTATTCTCCTCCTCGATCGATCGAAGAATCTTAATACTCTTACCAGTTTGCTTCTCAACTTCACTTCGAACTCTTTGAACTTTTCAAATGATTCAGATTTGTATTTCATTAAATACACATATCCAAATCTTGAGTGGTCGCCGATGAATGTAATAAAATAAGAATACCCTCCTCGTGCAAGTCGTTGTCATAGGTCCACATACATCCGTGTGTACCAACGCTAACAACTCTGTAACTCTTTCTCCTTTTCCACTAAAAGGAGATTTAGTCATTTTACCCATGAGACAAGATTCACAAGTTGGATATGATTCATAATCAGATAGCTCTAGGAGCCCATCTTTATGCAACTTGGATAATCTTGTTTCATTAATATGACCAAGTCTACAGTGCCACATGAAGGTATAATTAACATCATCTCTTTTCCTTTTATTAGCTTGTTCAATTTGAAATATATTTTCATGCAAGTCAAGTATATAAAGTCCATTTCGCAAATTACCCACACCATATAAAACATTATCATTATAAATAGAACAACTGTTGTTCTTTATTATAATATTAAAACCATCCATATCCAATACAGAGATAGAAATAATGTTTCTAATGATATTTGGAACAAAATAACAATTATTTAAATTAATGAACTTGCCCAGTAAGCGTGCTAAACAATAAGTCCCTTGACTAATGCAAAAGAACCTTTGCTCCATTTCCCACTCGTAGATCGACCTCATCCTTGCTCGACTTTCTACTTGACCGGTCCCCCGATATTATTACATATGTGAGAACCACATCCGTATCCAATACCCAAGTAGAAGATTGACTTTCGTAAAAAATTAATTTCAATCATAAATAAACCATGATTAGGATTCAAGCTTCTCTAAAGCTTCTTCGCTTTTATTACGCAAGATAATCCTTGCGCTCTTCTTCCAATGACCTTTATTATTGCAATGGAAGCAAAATTCCTTTGCTAGTGGATCAGTTTCTTTGATCCTTCACTTTCGCCTTTCCTTTAGCCTTCTTGGATTTCTTCCTTTCGAAAGATACCTTGGGCCTCTTCCTTTTCTTGGAAGAATCATCCACCAAGAAGACATGGTTCTTCTTGGATGGGAAGTGACCTTCGCCAGCTTTCAACATGTTAAGTAATTCAGTGCAAGTCGACATCCAACTTATTCATGTGAAAATTCACAACAAATTGTGAGAAGGTGTCCGGGGAGTGACTGCAAGACTAAATCTTGACTCAACTCCCCATCCACGACGAACCCAAGTCATCCCAAGACGTTCAATCGATTGATCATCTTTAGGACATGAGTCTCAATGGCAGAAGTTCCCTCGGTCATCCGAGATCTAAGAGGTCCTTAGATATTTCATATCTAGCGGTCCTACTTTGCTCACCATACAACTCTCCAAGGTGCAGTAGCATAGTAGAGCATCCATGTTTTCATCTTGTGGACGCCAAGCTCGTTACTCATGGATGCGAGCATGATGCATTGAGCCACAGATGCATCATCTTGCCACTTTGCTAAAAAGTAGCAATCTCTTCCTCGAGGTCGCCTCTCGCAACTTTTGCAGTGCAGGCGAATTTAGGACATAAGAAATCTTTTTCAAAGAAGGAGAACAATTCTCAGATTCCTCAACCATCCAGTAGTAGTTCGGTCCCCATCGGGTTTGTTAACATCAAGTATGCTTCGCAGTGAAATTAGTGAATGTGACATTTTCAAAATTACGCATGTAAAAAGACAATATTTTAGCAAACATTCATTTATTAATTACCAAAATAAATTAGGTCTTATTTTATATTGGTATCTCCCACTATTTTCTTCAAACTATATTACCCTCATATATATAGTTCGCAAAATCTAATTAAAGTTTTTTGCTAGTGAGAATAAGGATCCCATTTCAAATATATATAGCCTTGTGGTGACACAACAAACTATATATAAATAAATAGGTAGACAACTCTCACAATTACATCAACATGTAACTCCTTATGTTTTGCCTCTTGGATTATTTTGATCAAGTGGTGGCACATCCGAATCAAAATTATCTAAGTTAAGTCCAACCTAGCACTTCCATATATTCAAAAAGAAAATATCGCCTTGTGGTGACACAACAAAATAATATTGTTCAATTTTCTTTATAAGCATCAAATGTGATAAATTAACATCTTAAATACTTAATACTTGCCTTGTGGTGACACAACAAACTCATATTAAATATTTAATACTCTATTAATTTTATCATGCTAGAAGGCGACGTTCGATATTCTAAATATCTTTGAACGCTTAAGACTTAATAAAAAACTTTGAGGGATTTGTTATTATTTGTCTCATCTTGTTTAGCGCGCATGCAAATATATATATAAAATACGCGTCATATTATTAAACATGCGAAGCATGTTTGCATAATATATAATATATATAATACTAGCATGCACATATAGAATACTATAATCTATCTGGATTGATTATGGACTTTTATTCTAGTTTGGTTCACTAGAGCCACCAAGTGAACCAAAAGGTCAAACCCTAGGGTGGAAAGAATAAACATTTAAATATAACAATTACATTTAAACCCTGCTCCATTACAAACGGGTCTTCAAGCGCCCTCGATCTCCTAGTTCTTCAAAAAATTCTAACTAATCCTATTACATTAAACTATTTAATTTAAATAGAAACCTTGATCAGCAGTCAAGGGGAAGTACATAGGAGAGAGATAGAATTTACATCAAGAAGAAAACCAGAAAAGACAAGGTACGCAGACCCCATTTAATAAAACCCATTCATTCAAACATCCAACTAAAATAAATCCAATCATATTGGTCAATTGTCCATAATCAATCCCATTTATTATCATACATATCATCATGTATCAATAAATTAAATCATTCCATATATATATGAGTATCATTTAATGGGCAATTTTATGTTGCATGAAATCCAATTTCAAGATTAAAATAAACTCTTTTATTTTAATTATAAAATTATTAAGATTAATATATATATATATATAACAATTATATATATATATATAATATAATAAAAGTCCTACTTTATTATAATTGCCGGACCTGCTTTGCATATACTCGGTCAAAATGAAAAATTCTGGACGTATACTGCTGCCACGTAGGTCTTCCGCTTGACCAAAAAAATAATTTTCTTTCTTTTCGTGGGCCCCGCGGCTGATATATATATATATAATATAATAAAAGTCATTTCCTTTATGACAAAAATACTGACCATTTAGCTTGATTTCGCCTACAAAAAAAATTAATTAATCCGGACCAAAGAAAGTTTAATGCCACGTGACTGATTGTTCCTTTGTAAATAAAAATTGATTGTCATGGACCTGCTTTTCTTCCTTCCTTTTCTTCTTTGTCTTTTTTTTTTAATTAAAAAAAAATAATTCAATTTTTGAAATAATAATTTTATACAATAAATTATGCCCAATAAATAATTCTAAATTCATACCCATACATATATGGAATCAAAATAATTAATAATTAGCATAAAGTTTGGCTCGATACCACTTTGCTTTAGGTTTTCGTGAAAATCGAAAAGTAGCAATCAAATTACAAAACGTAGCGAAGCGAGATAAAATCGATTTTAAAATTTTCACAAACCAATTACCCTGATCATCCTTTATGCATATTATTAATTAAACGAAGAATTAAGAAATTATGAAATCATACCTTGTAAAACGAGCTTCCTCGTGTACGAAGTTCACCTCCTACTTCTCATGATCTCCTTGAATCTCCGGGTAGATTCCTTCCTTTGATTAATGTAAGCCACCCAAGTGTGTGGCCTCTATAGGTGATCCACCAAGAAGAGGAATTTTTGAAGAAGAAGGATTTGGCTCAAACCCTAGTTTTTCCTATCCTCGAATAAGAAAAGGGTGTACTCTCCAACTCTTGAATTACGTATATCTCATATCTAATATAAGACTCCTCTTATAAAGATATTATGTAACCCTATTTTAATTAAAATAAGGTATTATTTATTTAATTAAACTCTTTTAATTAAATGGGCTCCTAATCCTATTAGGGATAATTAGTTAAACTCCTTTAACTAATTTTTCTTTCCCAATCCAATTAGGAATAAATGAGAGTACTAATATTAAATTAATTCCTAAACCTTTTAGAAATTAAAATAATAATAATTATAATAATATTAATAAGACTCCTCTTATTAATTTATATTTAATATTTCTAAAATATTAAATAATAAATATTAAGCTATTTAATTTATTCTATCACCATAGATTAAATTAAATATACTCAACATATTATTACAATTATGCCATTAACTTCTTAAATAATTATTCTTCCTTTTTATGGTGTGACCCTTTAGGTTCTCCATATTAAACCTAGGTTGTGAATAAATCAATTAGAACAATTCTAATCTCATTTAAATAAATAAATTAAACAAATAATTTATTTAAGTAAATAATATTTATTCTACAATAGGGATAAGCCTCCCTAAATGATCAACGACTTTCCGGATAATATAGATTTCAACATTAATCATAAAAGAACCTTTGAGTAAATAGTTACTGCATAATTCAATCCTTCCACCATACTATGTCCCAATTAAATATAAGACATGGAATTACCGTCAAGTCTTATTTTATTTAATTATATGTATTTTCGATTCCTAAATGAACAACTCCCAATGAATGCAAATTAGAAACTACTTTCTAATTTCATTCCACCTCGCCAAGGATTCCCGGGTTGTCATTTATCGAATCACATAGGACATCTCTCCTTTTACTGAAGTGGTAGATTCTTTATTGATCATTCATTATCTTCATATATAACTTATTACACCCAAGCATACCCTTTGATATACTCTAAGAGTCTTAAGGAATAAGTCAAAGTGTAATTCATTATATATAAGATACTATGATGATCTCAAGTCTAAGGATCATTTGTCTTTACTATCATTACAGAATTCCTATCGACAAAAGTAAAAAACTCCATTAGGAATTCCTTAGCGAGTCACGCTCAAAGAACTTATTCTCTAATAAGCACCTACATACTTGCTTTAGTGTCTCCACACAAATGATCATGAGATCAATCATCCTCATCCAATGAAGCAAGAAACGTATGTACCAATCTATCCGGATTCACTAATCCCTATTTAGTAATCCAATGATTGGGAACTATTTTAGTTTTAAGCTTTCTAAGAATTTAGATCTCATTAGAATGATCATCATCATTATTCTAAAAGCGTTGCTTAAAACTATGGGTTTATCACATATTATTAAAACAGCACCATGTAGATAATAAATGCCTTTAATAAATAATTCTTTTATTAATAAATAAATAAGATTGATTACACAGTATATGCTTTATCATCATACATGATTGGCTTGTATGCATAATACTTTCACTTTTCACCCTGTTGGTTTCCAGTTTCTAAGACTTCCTCTTTTTCCACGGTTGTTTTATCCATATATTCTTTATCCTTGGTTGTCTCTTGCAATTCCTTTCCACTACGTAAAGTCATAGCCTTGCAATGCTCATCTCTACCTGGATTTATCTCTGTATCACTGGGGAGTGTTCCTTGTGGATGACTATTCAATGCATGTGCAATTTGACCCATCTGACTTTCCAGATTCTTGATCAAAACAGCTTGACTTTTCACATTCATATCTACTTGACTCAATAACTTGTCTTGCTCACTTATCCTTTTGTCTGTAGCTACAATAAATTTTTTCAATGCTTCTTCCAGACTTGTTTTCCTCTCTGGCTGTTGTTGAGTCTGATTTTGAAAGTCGAGGGGGTTTGTGGTCTAGGTGTTTGACCTTGATTATTACTCAATGAGAATCCCAGATGATTCCTCCAGCCCGGGTTATATGCATTTTGAGTTGGATAAGTTTGGACTGATCGATTATAGCTTCCCACGTACTGAGCTGATTCATCATTGATGGCACATTGATATGTAGCATGACCCCCAGCACACAACTCACAAACCATTGCTACTTGCGGTGATGATAGTGGACCCTATGTTTCAATCTTCTTAGTTAACGCGGAAACATGTGCTGTCAACGCTGTTACTGCATCCAATTCAAACTTTCCCGGTGTTTTCAGAGGATTAGATCTAGTCATTGGCCACTGGTAAATATTGTTAGCCATCGTCTCTAATAGTTGATAAGCCTCATCAAAATTCTTAGCCATGATTGCTCTTCCTACTGCTGCATCAATACTGGCTCTTGTGGATGCGTGCAAACCATCACAAAATATCCCAAAAGTGTGGATATCCTTAAATCTTTCCCAGGCCTCATATAATGTTTTTGAGTCGAACTGTGCAAAAGTGTGGATATCGTTCCGTAGTTTTTCTGCCTTTGCTGGTGGGAAAAACTTAGCTAGGAATTTTTGAGCTAAGTCATCCCATGCGGTGATTGAACTGGCTGGCAGTGAGTGTAACCAACTCTGAGCTTTGTCTTTTAACGTAAACGGAAACAACCTCAACCGTATAGCGCCTTCCGAAACATTGTTGAATTTAAAGGTGTCACAAATTTCTAAGAAACTTAAGATATGCTCGTTCGGATCATCTGTCAAACTACCCCCAAACTAAACTACATTTTGTAGCATCTGTATCATTCCCGATTTGATCTCAAAACAGTTTGCATTAATTGCTAGTCTCCGAATACTAGATTGTATATCTGTGACTGTCGGCATAGCATAATGCCTAAGTGATTTTTGTTCTTCTCCTGCCATGTCTACTGGTGTTTCTTGTGCAGCCAGATCTTCTTCTAATGGTATAACCTCACTAGTCAATCGTAATTTTTGGAACTTCCTTTCGATACCGTCGGTATAAGAAAAAAGTTCCTTTTTAGCCCTTGATCTAGTGTGTATACACTTACAAAGAACTCCTGCAATCAGAAGAAGAAATATAAATAAATAAATTTAAATTAAGACTGAATTGATTATAACTAATATGGAATTAATATTAATAAAGAATTCCCCGACAACAGCGTCAAAAACTTGTTGATCGATTTCACAATCAATACATACGTGCAATTATACACACTCAACAACTAATAAAGTGGTAAAATTAAGTGTCGATCCCACAGAGAATTCCAATCAATAAGCTCAAACTACTAGTACTATACCAATTCAATTTTATTTAAACAACTGCAAAATATGGTTTTTCTAATTAAGAAAACTAAATTACTCAATTAAAACTAAAGTACTCTTAAAATTACTTCAAATAAATAAAGATTAAGATTATACGAATGAATTCAATTAAATAAAGGTTAAGACTACAATATTCCCAATTACGAACTATAAACCAATTATCTAACTAATGCAATTACTATGCCTATAGAATTGTTAATAGGAATCCCAAGTGTTAAAAGCCCTTTCCCAAGTGATCAGTTAATTTTTATTCAATCCAATTAATCTTGTGATATTCCTATGCAAAATAATTAAATTAAACTCATTAAATTCCAATTCCCAATTTGTTACATGCAGTGAACAGATATTCCTATTCAATTCACGACCCTAATTATTCATCTCATGCAAATAATCAAGCATACATGTTATCACGTCCAGTTCTAACCCTAAATTTCACCTTTCGAATCCTTCTAGAGTAACACGATAATTACTGGCCAAATAATTAATCAATAAGCACAAGACATAATAAACAATTCACCTTGACATAAATAATTGGAATAAATCAAATAATTAATTCATAGACATAAAAGGTTCAATTGGTAGTCTTAATAAAAGAATTAGTTCATAATAAAAATTAAAACCAACAATCTCATGAAAATCATCTCTAAATGATTATACAATTAAAAAGAAGAAGAAGAAACTCTTAAAGAAATCCTCCCAATCTTCAACCTTGAAGTCAATCCTGATTAGTCTCCAGTTATGAATGAATGAATAGATCCCCCCTAATTTCAGCTAATTGGCCTTTATATGCTCTCTTTCCATGTTGCACCAATCCTAATCCACATCAAACTCTCCATCTTCTAATCTCCAAGTCAAACTATTAGTCCACGCGTGCACCTCAGTCAACCAAGGCCGGGCTTCAGCGCCCCAGCGCCGCATTTAGTGTTGGGAGTAGCGCCCCGGCGCTGCTCTTTGAATTAATTACGAAATTTCCCTTTAACGGCTCAAATCCCCAATTTGTCCCTGCATCTCCTCAATCTGCAAAATAAGAAATAAACACAGTAAAATGCTCCTAAAAGACTCGAGAATACAACAATTTAAGCCCACGTATATCCAATTCATGGGTATATTACCCAATCATCATCTTGGTAATTTGTTTAACCCACGTTTTTGCCTTGATCGGATCTGGCTTTCTCACAAATTCTGGTGGTCCCAACTCTTTGAACTGCTTGGCTATGATAAGCCGCGTGTTGCTATCATTTTCACCCATATTTTGTACACGAGTTTCCCTCGTCTAATTTTGCATGAACTGCAAAAAGCTTCTAAACATTCCATCATTCATCGTTTGTTCGGTAGTGTTATTTACAAGAGGAATATTGCCTTCCTATTGCACGTTCCCCTGGTTGGTGATTAAAGGTGTCTCCACGGTATCATTCACTCCATTATTAACATTCTCAACTGCCATTCTCAAACACTTCCATAAAATAAGGGTTAATTAAATAAATTGATATACCACATAATACCCCAATATTATGACCGACCAACATATAAGCTTAGGTAAGACACACTAGCGAAGGATTTACTCGTCTCTCCCTCCTAGTTCTATTCCCCGATCTTCGCCAGAGACCATATCCCTAAGCTCTGATACCAACTGTGATGCCCCCAAAATTGGTATACATCACCATTCTGAGTCGTCAAATACATGGTACAGAAACAACTACAACTTCATTATTACAATTGTCGTACAAAATACGACAACACATATACTGTGAGTTTAAATACAAATATTGTCTTCTAGACAGTATTCAAACTCAAATAAGTCCTCATTACAATTATTGAACGCTATTTTACAAAAATAGTGAGGACTGCTAAAACAACTTTCTAGTACCATCACTCCATACCCCGGCTAGTTCCTGCTATATTCTCACCTCCTAAGAAGAAAAATGGAACAAAAAGGAAAAAGGTGAGCTCAACTAGCCCAGTAAAAAATATTATGACTAAGATAATGAACAACAAATTATCGTTAGCCTTCAATAAATCATATAAAATATAATGGACAACCAGTTTTAGATCAATATTCGCAGCGAAAATAACAATTCATTAGAAAAATTAAGTAGAGAATGAAATCTACTATCATCTATGAAATTAAAAGTCCATCATCAATATTTTATCCCTGTAACATCAATCAATATATATCTTGAATCAAATATTCATCTTTGCACTTTCTGAATCAAAGATATTCATCTGTATCACCAGTTAGTCATGTTCATCTCAACACATGTTCATCTTTGCACTACGAGCCGAAGATATTCGTCAGGTAATCATTCATCTTTGCACTACAGGCCAAAGATATACATTTATATCATCATTTAGGACTGAGGATGGTGAAAAATATTTTAAAGGAACGAATCTAGTGAGATAAAAGGACAAGGATTAGGGATTCGTACTTTAGATAATCCAAGTTCAAAAACGCTCCATAATAAATCATAGTGGAGTAAAATTCAAGAATGAATATCAAAACATGGATACAATCAAAGATAGTAACCATAATAGACATCTTGGACAAAGAAGATAAAATTTCATTTTTCTGTGAATAGTGCCGTATTCGTGAATAGTGTCGTATACGTGAATAGTAACCCTGACACCAAAAGGTAGAAATTTCACAATAAAATTTATATCAATATTTTGGCATAATGATATTGAAAGAAATAATATCATTTACGAAGAAAATAACATCCCTTACTTTAAAAGAACAGTACTTCTGACTGGAATTTCGGATATAGTGCTGAAAGAAACTTGCACTGAATAACAACTCTCAAAGTATTAAAATACTTTACAAAAATACCCTCGATAATATAGAGAGAGAAAACTTATGTTTCTGGTGTGATTTTCAATTCTAACCTAAGCACCTATTTATAGGAAAATGTCAGTACGCTAAAGCTGACTAAATTAATAAAATAATTTTTTTTTCTCTTCTACGCACACCCCTTTTGAAAAAGCTGAGCACGTCTTCTTTGAAAAATTCTCAGCACATGTTTTCACAAAAAATAAAAGTGGGCCCCACCCATAATTTTAATAAAAATATTTATTTGTAAAACTTCAATAATTCATAATAAATAGCCCTTTTATCAGAAAAATTCAAATCTCATGTCTATTCCATGGGAAATTTAATTCTCTAAAACTTTGTAGAAGAAAGTTTTTCCAAATTCCAATCAAAAAATGCCCAAAATCCACATACGGATGATTTTTAATACCTTCATTTCGACAAAATATTGATAAAATACCTCAACATTAATTCCTTCATTTATATCCACATAAAAATAAATATTTCCTTATCATATAAATCAATAATTAATTATTCACAAATAATATTACAGAATCACAATTATGACAACCAGATCGTTCCCAGGAAAGACGGGGCTTTCCGATAAGGATTTCTCCTTACTGGCGAGCAATTAGGTGACCACACCCCTTTCCTAGACAGAATTTCCTTAGACATTGTCAATAATGCTATCCAGTAATATTATTCAAATAATATGAATTATTGATCTGATAATAGGAAATATTGTGCAGTGACAATTATTGAAACAACAAAAATATAAAATATCAACGTAGCAATTATTGAATTAATAAAATAAAATATTGAACAGTAAATACTATAACAATTATTGAGTAGTGCCTTCTTATGTAAGAATCAATAATTCAAATAAATACTTTGCAATACCGTGTGCTACTGTGCAACCACGCAACCACGCGTATTACTGTATTTTAACCAATGGGTATTCCAACAGTGTTAACGGTAACAACTATGCCATTATTTGTAAAAACTCAAACTTGTCATTTTCTTCATCCTACCGTTTTCCGTTATTGGGCCCACAAATGGTTGTGCCATCGTACGAATATTCCCCGACAATAAGAATATTCCACGACCAAACGAATATTCCTTGACAACAATGAATATCTTATAACCACTTGCTTATTTTGTAAAATTTGCACATTTCACCCATAACCAAAACATTATACCAAATTAACACCTTATTATTCAAAATAATAATTAGAGGAAATTCAATTTTATTTATAAAAAATTGGGGTCTTACATCCACAACATGCCTTGCTGGTTGATTCGGAACGGGTGGGATAGGTTGAGCAGCCTAAACAGATCTGTCATTCCTCGGCTGCTCCCTCAGGGGTTCTCGCCCTACTACATATTGAACCAAAGCACCACTTTAGACTTTTCTTTCGATGAACTCCCTCAAACTCCAACAAGAGTTCGTATCATGCCCAGCTGCCTGATGGTAATCACAATATTTGTGAGGATTTCCCGACCCTGGTCTAAGATTATCACGAGGCTGCTCAAAGTAGGGTTGGTCTTTGATATGCTCCAAAATGGTAGCCCGATCCGTATTAAGTTGAGTAAACACCTTATTCACCTTTTGACTGGGAAAGGCTGGTCGACCTCCTTTCGACCCCCAAGTATTGTTGTATTTCTTCTGATTCCCAACAGATCTATCATTAGTACCACCACTCTTCTTTTGATTACTATCAGATTTTTCTTTGTCCTTTTCTTTTGCCTTTTCCGAAGGACCTTTCTTCAGACTACTCATTGCCTCTTTTACCACGATGTAGCCTTTCTCCTTCTCAAACGCTTCGGCTAAACTCTTCGGATGACTAAACTTCAAATTTTCACCAGTTTTTCAAACTTCACCAAGTTTAACCCATTTTGAAATAGACCTACAGCCTGGAGATCATTGAGGTCTGTTACTTGGTCTATTTCTTCTCTGAACCTCTTCATGTACTGGCCCAAAGACTCATTTAAATAATGTCGAACTTGTGTCAATGACCCACTAGGCTTTCCTCTCCTCTTATTTCTTCTGAACCGGGCATAGAAATTGTCACATAAGTTAGCCCAGGACGAAATTGAGTCTGAAGGCAAAGTCCCCATCCACTGCCTTGCATCTTTTCTCAACGTTGTCTCAAAAGTTTGGCACTTGGCTGCATCCGAATAGTCATAATAATCCATCAACCTATCAAAAGCCTGGATGTGGTCATATGGATCTCCTGAACCATCATAACTCTCCATATAAGGAAGATTTTTACTAGGGTCTGCCTTCTCCCTAAGATTTTTTGAAGAGAAAGGAAACGCCTTTTTTCCCGAGCGTTCCTTCGCCTGTTGAACTTCTGCTAATTGTCTCCGAAGCTCCTTTACCTCTTTGGCTAAGAGTTCCATTCCTTCTGGTTGCGAAGAGACTTCTTTCTTTGGAGAGCTTCTCTTCTTCTAAGCAGACTAGCCCTTTCCATTTGAACTATCCGCCCTAAATGGGCCTCGTCTTTGGCTTCTGCTATGACGAGTATCCACAAGGCGGTGTGCCCTCTTTAGATCCTTAGGAGTACTGCTTCTGGACCGGCTTCGTCGTCTACCCTTCTCGTTGTGCCGAGGATACTCAAGGTGAAGTTCCTTCTTTGACCCTCGGGCGTACGCCCTCTCGATCTACTTCTTCGTCGGCTCTTGTCATTACCCCGAGAGTCCTCAAGGCGAGGTGCCTTCTTTAGATCTTCGGGAGTATGACCTTTGGTTCTTCTGCGTCTTCGAAAATGGCTCCGAGACCTTATTTCAAACTGCATGGGACTTTCATCTTGCCTTATTCTTCTGCCTTAAGATCTACCATGTTATTTGGGCCGAGTATAACTAGAAGCCTCATCTTCCATTTCAGCCATAAGAATAATCTGTTTGGAAATCTCCTCCCTCTGCTGCAGAAGCACCTTCATAGCTTTGTCATTCTCCTGTGCCATCTTATCCAGAGTAGATGTTCTGTCTGCCTGACCTTCTCGGTATAGAGTTCTAGGCGGTGTGCCTTCTACCCTTTTTTGATCCTTGTCAGGCCCTTTACTTGCAGTGGAAAATAACTTTCTTTTAGAATCGCCATGGTCTCTTGCATGAGACCCCTCTGGAACATCTTGTGATCCAATTCTGTCATGGATACATTTTGAAGGACCCAGCCTATCCTTAACGAAAATTCTTTGTAAAGAAGAAACCGAAATCGTCGATTGTCCTTCACCAGTGACTGTCTTAATTTTCACCATAACTTCCGATGTAGAACAGTCAATTTATGTGATTGAAACCCAGAAACACTAGAAAAAAGCCCTCCTTCTAGCGCCCATGTTAACGCTAAGATCTTTATACGCGCCTCAATCACCTAAAAGTGCATCTAACCCTGCACAGTAAACGAGTCAGCACCGAAAGCTTGACGGCTTGGGCCGCCGGGGGATAGCTCTGGTGTGAGAATTAGTACAGGCCAACACAAGGTTAACAATGGAGGTTGTGTGCTCTAGTGTTTTGGTATAAAATTTTCATATTACCTTTCTCCATGAAGTGCTTTGTACTCTTATACTCCTCCCACCACCTAGCATGTAACTCACTCAAAGTGATCTCAGCTAATTGCATGTAAACCACATGTTGGTCACATCAATGTTCCCCACTAACTAAAATTAAGCCAAATCATCATTAATTAAGGTGTTGGACTCACACTCCAACATCTGTCCATTTCAATAATCTTTAGTCCAAGCCCAAATATATCTTTATTCAAATAATGGCCCAATACTCCAAAGGCCCAAATAAATGTGGTCCAGTAGGTCCAAATAAATATGGCCCAACATTTATTTCACAAATTTATACATATAACTTTATCTAATTTGTAATGCAAAGCCAAAACTTTTCTGTGTATTAAAATCCTATCATCACTTGGTTAATTGGTTTTGTTGATACTACCATATGGTGACACACACGTTATATATTAATTATGTAAAGTAAAATAAAAAATTTCAAAAATTTGAAGAAATAAAATAGAAATAAATAAATAATATAATAATATAATATAATTAAATTTATAAGAGCAAAATATTATAATATAAATTTTCATGTCAATTTTTTTTTGCGAGTGGGGTGGTAATTGTGGTCCATTTTCAATTTTTTTGGTGGTGTTATTTATTAACAATATTAAAAGCGTGGGAGTTCAATGTCATTGTCAAATCTATTATATATACTAAATCACAGTACATAACACAATAAGTTGACATCTGTCATTATAAAAAATTAATGTGATGCCCCCAAAATAGGTATACATCACCTATTCTGAGTCGCCAAATACATGGTACAGAATACAAATACAACCTTAAATATACAACATGAGCTGTGAGTTTTAATACAAATATTGTCTTCTAGACGGTATTCAAACTCAAAATAAGTCCTCAATACATATATTATCACACTATTTTATAGAATAGTGAGGACAACTAATGCTATGATCTGGACCGTCACTCCGTTCCCCGACTAGTCCCTGCTACGTTTTCATTTCCTGAAGAGAACAATGAAAGAAAAAGGGTGAGCTCAACTAGACCAGTAAGAAATATTATGACTAAGATAATGCAGAATAAATTTTCATTAGCCTTCTACGGTGTTAAACTTATAAAATATAACAAACATCAAGTTTAACTGCAGCGGAACAAGCAATCCATTAGAAGAGTCAAGTAGAGAATAAAATCTACTATCTTCTATGATTTAAAAGGTTTTTCATTACTTTTATCGCTGAGACTCAGCTTAATAAATAATCAACATCATCCCTGCACTACGGCCAATGATATTTATTAGTATCACGACCACAAATTATCCATGCACTACGGGCCAAGGATATTTGTGTATTCATCAATGGTCATGATCATGCCAACAACTTTCCATCAATGCACTACGGCCAATGAGGACTTTTTCAACATCATTTGTAACATTACGGTCATGTTTATACCGAAAAATCTCTGGTCATAATTATACCAAGGTCATCTATGCACTACAGGCCACATATGACATTCAACATATTATAAACATGAGGATGATGACAATTCAATAAAACAAGTTCAAGAATAAATTTTAAAGATTTATAAGTTAATTTATCCTGAACTCAATAATGTCCAAATTGTCAACATGATACTGTTTTGTGGAGTAAAATTCAAGAATGCTCAGAAGAATATTTCCATGAAAAGATACTAGATGAAGTGCAAATATCAAAGATATTCCACTAATTTCATGGAATATAGAAGCCAAAACTTTAACCAACTGAGTATAATAGAATATATGAAACCGCAAATGGATTTTTGCAGCCATGCGGTAATCCACATAGACAGATTATTCCAACAGAGTAATAAAGAATGGAACCAGGTCATGCGTAATCCGTACAGACAGGATATTCCAATAGAATAATAAAGAATGGAACCAGGTCATGCGTAATCCGCACAGACAGGATATTCCAACAGAATAATAAAGAATGGAACCAAATCATGCGTAATCCGCACAGACAGGATATTCTAACAGAATAATAAAGAATGGAATAACAATAGAATTCACCAGGCATGTGATAGACCACGCAGGTGGAGTTATTCCAATGTAATAATAAAGAATGGAATAACAACCACTTACGAGTATTGAAAGAAAATAACTCTCTTCATGAATACGAAAGAATAATACCCCTTACCTTAGTAGGAGATTGGATCTTTATGATAGTGTAGTAACGAATACTCTTCTTCTTTCTCTCTTATTTTCTCTATACTTTCTCTCTCTACAGCTTGAATGAATTTGTGAAAAATAATGAAGAAATGAGCTTCTATTTATAGGCTTGGCAGAGTAAGGGTAAAATAGTCTTTTTGCCAAAATTTATGACATCACCGCTGACGTCATCGATCATAATACATCATTGCATACCTCATCATCCGATGACATTGTCGCTTACCTCATCGTCCGATGACATCATCGCTTGCATCACAGGAATTCAAATTCAATTTGTTCTCTTCCATCTCCTTTTACTTTTATACCATGAATTTACTATAATAATGCTACCATTCAAATTATAAAAAACATACTATTATATAATCCCATCATACTACTATAATGTACTATTATAATAATATATTTGAATGAATTATTTTATCGGAAAAGATAAAATACTAACTTTCAACAAATGTCACATGCTAAAAATTCCTCAATTTAAATCCACTTCGAATAAATATTTTCTTATCTATCATTTGTGTCCACATAAAATAAATATTTCCTTATCATATAAATCAATAATTAATTATTCACAAATAATATTACAGAATCACAATAATGACAACCAGGCCGTTCCCAGGAAAGAGGGGGCTTTCTAATAAGGATTTTTCTTTATTGGCGCAATTAGGTGACCAAACCTCTCCTTGACAGAACTTTCTAGACATTGCCAATAATGTTATCTAATAATATTATTCAAATAATATGAATTATTGATCTGATAATGGGAAATACTGTGCAGTGACAATTATTGAAACAACAATAATATAAAATATCAACGTAGCAATTATTGAACCAATAAAATAAAATATTAAACAGTAATTACTGTAACAATTATTGAGTAGTGCCTTCTTACGTAAGAATCAATAATTCAAAAATATTGTGCAATACCGTGTGCTACTGTGCAACAACGCGTATTACTACGGTATAACTTTCGCCATTATTTTATAAAAAGATATCTTTATCATTTTATTAATCCGACAATAATACCGTTGTGGGGTCCACCAATGATTGTGTCATCATACGAATATTCTCTGTTAAAACGAATATTCCCCGATCAATCGAATATTATATAACAACTTGCGTACTTTGCAGAATTTATAAATATTACCCACAACTATAATATTATAACAAATTCATTCCATAATAATCAAAAATGATATTTATAGAAAATTCATCTTTATTCATAAAAGTTGGGGTCTTACAACCTCCCCTTCTTATGAAATTTCGCCCTCGAAATTAGGGTTCGTACCTGATATGTCAAAGAGGTAAGGATACCATAATTTCATTTCTGATTCTAACTCCCAGGTCATTTCCTCAACATCGTGGTTTCTCCACAAAACTTTGACTTGAGGATCTTGGAGCGTAGAACATGTTCCTTCTTATCCAAGATTTTAACAGGAACCTCTTCATACGTTAAATCTTTTGCTATTTTGTCCGGTTCTAACTCAATAATGTGGTTCGAGTCTTCCACATATTTACGTAACATAGATATGTGAAAAACGTTATGAACACGAGACATACTTGGCAGTAAAACGAGTCTATAGGCCACAGTTCCTACTCGATTGAGGATTAGAAATGGGCCAATAAATCGATGATTGAGCTTTCCTCTCTTTCCAAATCTCGTAACTCCTTTCCATGGAGCATCACGTAACAACACATGATCTCCAATATCGAATTCCACGTCCTTTCGATTAAGATCAGCATAACTCTTTTATCGATCTTGTGAGGTTTTTATACGTTGTTGGATCATTTGAATCTTTTCTGTAGTCATACGTACCAACTCCGGTCCCAACAATGTTGCTTCACCCACCTCATCCCAGCATACTGAAGAATGACACTTTCTTCCATACAACGCCTCAAATGGAGCCATGCCAATACTTGTTTGATAACTGTTGTTGTAGGAAAACTCCACCAATGGTTAGAACTTATCCCAACTTCCCTTGAAGTCAAGGACACATAGTCTTAATAAATCTTCAAGAGTTTGAATAGTCCTCTCCGACTGCCCGTCCGTCTGAGGATGATATGCCGAGCTAAATCGTAAATCTGTGCCCATAACTTTCTGCAAACTAACCCAAAATTGTGAAGTGAATCTTGGGTCTCGATCAAAAACTATGGATACTGGCATACCATTCAGTCTTACAATCTCATTTATGTACATACGAGCAAGACGTCCATGTGTATAAGTTTCTCGTATAGGTAAGAAATGAGCCGACTTGGTCAATCTATCAACAATGACCCAAATCGCATCTATGCCTTGAGAAACCTTGGGAAGACCGGTAACGAAATCCATGGTAATGTGCTCCCACTTCCATTCTAGAATTTCAAGTGGCTGCAATGGACCTTTTGGTACTTGATGCTCCGCCTTGACTCGTTGACAAGTTAGACACCTTGAGATAAACTCCGCGATCTCTCTCTTCATATTGCTCCACCAAAATGTATGTCGAAGATCATGATACATTTTGGTACTCCCAGGATGGATTGCAAACGGTGTGTTGTGTGCCTCCATCATGATTTTATACATTAAATCAAGGTCATTAGAAACACAAAGTCTGGAGTTGACTCGAAGTATTCCTTCCTCATCGATTCTTGCTTCCGGCATAGCACCTTCTTCCACTTTCTTCCTCATACGCATCAGTTCTAGGTCTGTTGAAACAACCCGGGTCAAATCCCGAGTCCGGAACAAATCTCGGGTCAAATCCCAAGTTCGAATCGAATAAAATCCATCAAAATAAGGCCTCAATAGTATCTTCTTAGGTCATCTTAGCCCACCACAGGCTCCCAAAAGGTCATGACTTGAAGGTACTATTGGTAGTTACTTAATTCCTCATATACAGACAAATTTTCCCCCTATCTTTCAATGTGGGACTGGGGTGTTACAAACTCCCCCACTTAAATTTCTGACGTCCCCGTCAAAACCGATCACACACACTGCCCAAAGATCTTTGCATCTCTAGCCATTGTGGGATAATACCGGCTGGCTTCGTGTCCCCACCTCCGGACCTCTATCTCTCCATTATGGGATAATACCACCAGCCTTCATGTCCCCACCTCCGGTAACCCGATCGGATGACCCGACCCGAGATTTTGAGAGTCGGCTCTGATACCATATGAAACAACCCGGGTCAAATCCCGAGTCCGAAACAAATCTCGGGTCAAATTCCAAGTCTGAATCAAATAAAATCCATTAAAATAAGGCCTCAAACTACTGGCCCAATAGTATCTTCTTGGGTCATCTTAGCCCTCCACAGGCTCCCAAAAGGTTATGACTTGAAGGTACTATTGGTAGTTACTTAATTCCTCATATACAGACAAATTTTCCCCCTATCTTTCGATGTGGGACTGGGGTGTTACATCTGTAGCTTGAGCAGCTTTAACTTTATCGATTAAAGTCGGTTCTACTCGTATATTCGCCATCATCACGTTGGTCCCTGGAGTCTTTAACTCTATCTCCATCCTTTACAAGTCATATAAAATGGGCCTTTCGTTGACAATATCGCACTCGTACCAAAGATATGATCTTCACTAACGCGTCGCCTACTACGTTCGCTTTACCAGGATTGTATTGAATGGTATGATCATAATCTTTTAACAGTTCAAGCCAACGTCGTTGCCGCATGTTGAGTTCCTTTTGGGTGAAGAAATATTTGAGGCTTTTATGATCCGTAAAGATCTCCACTTTCTCCCCATACAATTAATGCCTCCAAATTTTAAGTGCGAAGACAACAGCTGCCAACTCTAAATCATGAGTAGGATAATTTCTCTCATATTCTTTAAGTTATCGAGAGGCATATGCTATGACTTTCCCATGTTGCATGAGAACACATCCTAACCCTTTGCCCGATGCATCACTGTAGATGACAAATCCCTCCGAGCCAGATGGTATTGTCAGAACAGGTGCTAAGATGAGTCTCCTCGTGATTTCTTGACAACTCTTCTCACATTCCACGCTCCAACCGAATTTTATATCTTTTCGAGTCAGCTGAGTTAATGGAGTAGCGATTCAAGAAAACCCTTCCACGAATCTCCGATAATAACCAGCTAATCCGAGAAAGCTACGTACTTCGGTTACTGATTTAGGTTGCTCCCAGCTTTGAATAGCTTCAATCTTTGTCGAGTCAATAGTATTCCATGACTTGATAATACGTGCCCAAAGAATGCTACTTCCTCAAGCCAGAACTCATATTTCTTCAACTTGGCATAAAGCTTGTTTTCACGAAGCTTTTGGAGTATCAGCCTCAAGTGTTGCTCATGATCTTCACGGCTTTTGGAATATATGAGGATGTCATCAATAAAGACTACCACAAAGTGATCCAAATATTCCTTGAATACTCAGTTCATCATATCCATGAAGGTAGCAGGAGCATTGGTCAATCCAAACGACATGAATAAGAATTCATAATGCCCGTACCAAGTTCTGAAGGCAGTCTTTGGAATATCCTCAGTTTTAACCTTCAGCTGATGATATCCAGAATGAAGATCGATCTTTAAAAAGAATTATGCTCCTTGCAACTGGTCAAACATGTCATCAATGCGAGGTAACGGATACCTATTCTTGTTGTTGACATGGTTCAATTCCCGGTAGTCAATACAAAGTCGCATACTCCCATCTTTCTTCTTCACGAATAGAACAAGAGCACCCCAAGGAGACGTACTAGGACGAATGAAACTAATGTCTAACAATTCCTGCAATTGAGTCTTTAACTCCTGAAGTTCAATAGGAGCCATTCGATATGGGGCTTTGGAAATGGGTTTTGTACCGGGTTCAAGGTTGATACAAAATTCAATTTTACGCTCTGGGGGTAGGTCAAGAAGTTCTTCAGGGAATACGTCAAGAAATTTATTAACAATAGAAATATCTTTCAAATCTGACGTATTTTTGTTTAAATTTGTGACATGAGCTAAGAAAGCTTGACATCTATTTTTCAATAAACGAATAGCTTTATAGCTTGAGATGACAGTGATTGATTTTAATGGTTTGGTTGCTTGAATTTGCATAATAGGTTGGTGAGGAATATGAAAGCTAACAACCTTACGAAAATAATCAATTTTTGCATGATGAGTAGTTAACCAATCAATCCCTAGAATCACATCAAATGCAAGTATTTTTAATGAAATAAGATCGACAGGTAATGTGAGGGTATCGATTTGAACCAAACAAGACTTATAAACAGTGGATGTAATGAAGGTTTCTCCCAACAGAGTTTCCACAGATAAGTCAAAGTCTAATTTCTCTGGAGTCAATTTTAATCTTTGAGCGCAAGTAGGAGAAATAAAAGAATGGGTAGAACCGGTATCAAATAAGGTATATACTTCGCTAGAGTTTATGATAAGCTTACCCGTGATGACCTCATTGGTGTTCCATGCTTTCTGGGAGGTCACAACAAAAGCTCTCCCTTGAACTACTGGTTTTAACTTGTCTGGGACGGTATTTTGTGTCACCGTTCCAACTGGACTTGTTTTCGGTGCACGACAAAATCGGGCTAGGTGACCTTCTCTTCCATAATTATAACACGCTTTGGATGGCATCGCGCAGTTTGGACAGATATGTCCCTCCCCTCCGCATTTGAAGCATATGATATGTGGTCGTTCTCCTTCCTTAACAACGGGTGTTGGTGTTGACGTCTTTCCATCATTGTTGAATCTCCTCTTCTTGAAATGTCCATTCTTATTATCTTAGCCATGATTACCACTGAAGTGGTTACCATTTCTAGCATGTTGATTCCCTCCACGTTTTTTGTCACTGCTTCGATGACTGCTACCACTGGTATTATCATTTTGTCGGCTGTTTTCTCTTGGTTGCATTGACTCGTTATCGCGCTCCAATAATAGGGCCCTATTTACAACATCTGAATACAAACATAGTTTATGAGAAATTAGATATTGACGTATCTCGGGTTTCAAACCTCTTAGAAACATCCGTGTCATTCTTTTCTCATTATCAACCAAGTGAGATGTAAACCGGGACAACTCAGCAAACTTAGCTTCGTACTGCGACACAGTCATATTGTTCTGCTCCAACTTGATGAACTCTACCTCTTTCATGTGAAGAATACTTTCGGGAAAGAACTTGTCATTGAATAGTTCTTGGAACTTCTCCCAAGACATCTTCAGTGCGGCAGGTTGAGTACGCTTTACCGATTCCCACCAGTAATCTGCCTCTCCTCGCAACATAAAGGTGGCAAAGGGAACCTTTTGCTCCTCGAAGCATCTCAAGACATCAAATATCTTGGTGATATGCTTTATCCACGCTTCCGCCTTAAGTGGTTTTGGCTCTCCAATAAACTCCGGTGGTCCCAGCTCTTTGAACTATTTAGCGGTGACCATCTCGAGAGTTTCCGATGTTTCCACCTATATTTTGGATGAGCCGCCTCTACTTTGATGTTGCATGAATTGCATAAAGCCTCTAAACATTCCATCATTCATCATTTGGTCAGTATTGTTGTTAACATGAGGATTGTCGCCTTCCTGATGCACATTATCCTGATTATTGATATGTGGAGACTCAACAATCTCATGTGCTCCATTGTTATTCTCAATATTCTCGGATGTCATTTTCAGATACTGCCACAAAATAAGGGTTAATTGACATGTAACATATTATCCCTATACTCTGACCGACCGATTAAATACCAAATAAACTTAGGTAGGTCATACTAGCGAAGGAATTCCCCGTCTCTCCCCTCCTAGTTCTAGTCTCACATCTTAACCAGGGATCATATCCCTAAGCTTTGTTACCAAATGTGACGCCCCCAAAATAGGTATACATCACCTATTCTGAGTCACCAAATACATGGTACAGAATACAAATTAACCTTAAATATACAACATGAGTTGTGAGTTTTAATACAAATATTGTCTTCTAGACAGTATTCAAACTCAAAATAAGTCCTCAATACATTTATTATCACACTATTTTATAGAATAGTGAGGACTACTAATGTTATCATCTGGACCGTCACTCTGTTCCCCGACTAGTCCCTGCTACATTCTCATTTCCTGAAGAGAACAATGAAAGTAAAAGGGTGAGCTCAACTAGCCTAGTAAGAAATATTATGACTAAGATAATGCAGGATAAATTATCATTAGCCTTCTACAGTGTTAAACTGAAAAAATATAACAAACATCAAGTTTAACTGCAGCGGAACAAGCAATCCATTAGAAGAGTCAAGTAGAGAATAAAATCCAATAGTATATATATTTCTTTCTCTTTGTGCAACTAGAGTAATATTGTTAGTACCATGAGAAATAGTGCATTTTTCTTTATCAAAACTAACTTGGTGACCATTATCCATTAATTGACTGATACTAATAAGATTAAATTCAAGTCCATTAACAAGGTGTACATTATCAATATTTTCCTTACCATTTCCAATTTTACCTTTTCCGATTATCTCGCAGGTTCGATTATCTCCAAATGTAACTGTACCATTTTTCTTCTTGATTTTTAGCTCCACGAATTTTGTTTTGTCACCAGTCATGTGAAGAGAACATCCGCTATCAAGAATCCATTTTTGAGATGGAACTCTTGCTTTTAAACATACCTGTCAAGAAAAGATAGTTCATCTTTTTGGTACCCATATCTTTTTGGGTCCATTTATGTTAGTAACAAGTAAATCACTCTTTTTAATCCATACCTTTTTAACCTTATTACGTTTCTTAAAGCAATTTATATCTAAATGACCTTTAATACCACAATGTTTGCAAGTTGTGAAAGGAGAGCAATAATTTAAACTAAAACGTGATTTTGAGTTTAACATTTTCATATTACTCTTTTTATGCATAAAATTAAAACCAATTCCTTGTCTTTCAAAACTAGGTCTTTATTTTCCTAATATGACATTTAAATTTTCTTCACCTTGAACAAATTTAGCAAGAGATGATTTTAGTGAGTCTATTTCTTTTTGAAGTTCATTATTAGGACATGTTTTAATAGGAGATTTATCACTAAATGCATCAATACACACATCTCTCATTTTTAACTCATTAGTCAATTTTTGGACTTTATTGACAAGTATTTTATTAAAGTTGTCTAAATAATTAATCTTTGCAATCAAAACCTTTTCTTCTTGACGTGTGGATTCCTTTTCAATTTCTTTCTTTTCATCTATTAGTGAATCTACTTCATCCATTAATGTACTAACTAATCATTTTAAGCATGCATTCTTTTCTCTTAACTTCTTATTTTCTTGTTCTAAAGAATTTAGTTCATTAGGAGATACCTGATTCGATTCACCTTCAACTCCCATGAAACATACGTGTGTTATCTCATCTTTAGCATCGATCTCCACTTCGAATTCTTCCTCACTCCAAGTAATAAAGGCTTTGTTCTTCTTGTTGTCTTTGTAGTTGGTCTTCCCTTTATTCTTTAGTTGAAAACAGTCTTTTTTGAAGTGGCCAGGACGTCCACATTCGAAGCACGTTTCTTCAGTTTGCTTTCCTTTGACTTTGTTTGAATTGAAAGTGTTTCTCCTCTTGTTTTTCCTTTGTACTACCCCTTGAGTTTCCTTGACATCATAGCGATTTCTTCATCGGAGTTATCATCAAGTTCCTCCTCATTATCTGCAGTAAGAGCTAAGATCTTTCTTCGAGGAGTTTCTTCCTCATCATCATATCTCTTTAACTGATGTTCATATTCTTCTAGTTCACCAAACAAAGTTAAAGTATACATGAAAAAAATAGTAGCAGAATCTTAAAGAGTAGTGATTTTAGAAGAAAACCTTTTGGGCATAGCTCAAAGCAACTTACGGTTGATCTCACTTTGAGGAATAGTCTTGTCCAGCAATTTCAAGGAGTTTATAAGGACTAGAAATCTTGCTTGAGCTAGCTTGATGGTTTCATCTTTTTTGAGCTTGAACATTTCATAATCGTGCATAAGCATGCTTAGCTTGACTTCTCGTGCTTTTGAAGTACCTTCATGACTTACCACTAAAGTATCCCACATCTCTTTGGCAGTGTTGCATGAAGAGACTTTATCTATCTCAGATTGTACCATGTCGCTGAGAAGTGTGTTCATAGCCTTTGAATCATATGAGACCATGTAGATTTCGCTTGAATCCATTTCTAGCAGAATCTTTGGTGTCCCATCATCTCTTCGTGGAACAACTGGTCCATTCTCCACAACCCACCATTCCCAAGGATCTCTTTTAAGATAGATCCTCATTTAGAATTTCCAAAAGTTGTAATTTTCTGTTCCAAACAGTAAATGAAGTCTATTGGTTGATTGACCTTCTTGATTGTTGTTTTCGAACTGTGTCATGTCAGAATCTTTCCCTACAAGTCACCTTTAAGACCAAGATAAGTAGAGCCAAGCTCTGATACCAAATGAAATTTAACTAGGCACACTTAGAAGGGGGGGTTGAATAAGTGTAAGAGCAATCTATGACAAAATTTTAAACTTTAAAACAACCTATTAAATTCAAGTTACTTATATTGATTAATTTAGTTTGCTGAATTAATATAGTCTACTGAATTGACAAAATATCCTGCTGAATTTATAACTTAACTAAAATAATTGGTGTTAAAGAATTATCTTAATATAATGCAAATATTCAAATTTTAATTATTAAGATAATTAAATGTCTTACGTGATTAATAAAAGTAAAGCAAGCAATAATATCAACACCAAGATTTTTTACGTGGTTCAGCTATTACCCTCTATAATAATATCATAGTCCACATCCAATACCAACTAGTATTGGAGACTCACTTTATTTATCTTTATAAATAAACACCGATTACAAAACAGATTCTTACAAAAATTAGTTAACAATTAATTTCTCTTGAGCACTCTTGCTCCTTGTGCACCTATGCACTCTTCAAGCACATTTGCTTCCTTGAACCTGTTTGTAAACTTTTTCTCTAATCTACTAGGATTAAAACTTTTAGACTACACTTAGTCTAAAATAGAAATTCAATACAAATATAGAGGTCTATGATCAATGCAAGAATAATCAATTTAACAATTAAAGGCTCAACTATATGCAATGATTAGTTAGCACAAAATAAATAAATAATTAATTTCTTATCATATACCAGCTCAAATAATATCAGAAAATTAATTGTTTAGCTTCTCAAAGGTTGCACTGATTAAATCAGAATGCTCGATAATCACAGTAATAAGTGCAAGAGATATTTTCGTGAGTTGTGTATTTTCCATACATGAGAATACTGTTTTTATAGCCACCCATATATTACCGTTTATCAATAAAGATAAGTCACTGTTTGTTCAAGTCAATATAGAAGAGGTTAAAACAAATACAACGGTAAAGAGTCAATATATATCCAGCACAAACAACTTTGATTTTATCTCTCAAATATTAGGTGGCGTGAGATAGGAGAGTAAACAGTTGCTTTATCATTTCCAAGACTCAAGCTATTTAATGTGACCATAATTCCTTTTCCTTGAAATACGTAGACATCAAATCATCAAGATATACAACTGCCGGCATTTTAGTCTAAAACAGTAACTCATCTCCACGTGTATCACATATAACCTTTCCAATAAATAGAGCTAGTATACATGTAACAACTCATAAACAACATAGCTACTGTTCTTCAGTATTTGTAGGAAATCATGCATATCAATAGTCCAAATAAAAAAATATCAATAAGCTTCAAGACATTCGAACTAACATATGAGATACATAAATAATGAAATACTATATCAAATCACTTTTTGTATTTGATTAATCTGCGCTTACTTTTTGAAAAACCTTTTTCATAGGATATTTTAAAACATTTTTCATTTAAGACATATAACAAGTTATAATGCAATAATATGTCCTAGAGCCTTTAAATGAAAAATCAATTATTATGCAATTGATCTTACATTTGTTTCCTAGAAAGAGAAATTCCTTCAAATTCTTGAATATCTAATCAAAGCTCCTTATCACCAAAATACCTGAAATACCATAAAACAATTTAGTATATAATCATTTCATCATCAAAACTCAAGGATAGAATATGACAAAGTCAACAGTAATATAACTTTTATTTTATTTTAAATTTTAAGTAATTTATGAAGTGAGTATTGAATGGATTGTAGTACGCAAATGTATATAAGATCAATATTAACTTTTAAAAGTTAATTTGTGATATTTTTAAATTTAAATATGATTCATTTAAATTTTGAAAAATAATAAATTTTATAATTAATAGTACTTTTATAATATTTATAATTATATGGACATAAATTAAATAAATTTATATCAATTTTATAATTTGAAAATGAAGTAGTAAAAAAATCATGTGACAATAATGTCAAGATGTGTATGATTGATGAGTTGTCCACTTAAATGAAGGTGTGAAATGACATTTTGCATATATAGAGAAAGTTCTTTTGATTCACTCACCCTGAGGAGTAAAATCCTATATAGAGATCAAAATAGAGAGTTAAATAATGATAATAAAACTGTTGGATAATGATTTGTTGATGTATTCTTTAAAATTAGAGATAGAGAGTTTATTGGGAAAATCGTTCTGAATGCTCTAAATAAAAGGGAAAATTCCTTAAAAATGACCAAAATGTATTTAAAATAAAATAAAATGAATATTTATTAAAAAAAATCATGATTAATATTTTCTCTGTTCTAAAAGTAAAGACATTTTTTTAGTCCATTTCAAAATTAAAAATATATTTCTATTTTAGGATTATAAATTGATATGATATTTCTAATTTGACAATATTTTTAGTATAATTTTCAAAATCAAACCATTATAACTAAATTATTAATTAATTTTAAGGGTAAATTTGAGAACATAAATTATTTTTTTAAATCGTCATTTTATAAATATATATCTATTTTTAAAAAGAAGGGATTAATATTTTACTAATATTAGTACTCCTAATCAATAGAATGAAACAAATAATAGGGCTCTCTCTTGAGACAAAGGTAGTGTTAATATACAATTTGGTAATTAGATTATTTGGTCCACACCAAATAAAATTGGAACCATCAAAAGTCGTCTCTCTCTCAATTTTTCCCCTCTTGCAACATTTCTTTTTATTTTCCTTATAAAGTGGGTAAGAGATAGACTTAAGTACCCCGATTCCTCTTCTTAATTTACATATTAGACTAAGTATTAATTGTTGTCCTATTCTTTAGGGATTTATTATTAGTGTAGTAGTGGTTAGAATATTTACCACTTCATTAGGAAGTTATTATAGTCATTTTACCTAGTCTATAGCTTATGCACGTTGGTGGAATGTTAGTGGTCTATTTTTTAGTATTATCTGTTAGTAACTTTATATAAAGAGACGTAGGTTGTAAGAGTAATAAAAGACTTGTTTTAATTTTTGTCTTCTTCTTTTGTTCTATAATATAATATAGTGGAATGAAGACATGAAGATGTGTACGTCGCCTTGTGGTACAAGGCATGTCACTCTATGAGTCTGTCGTTAAATAATCCCTATTACTCCATAGCTCTTCCGATTTTTTAGAGGTGGTCTTTCATGATGACAGGTCGTTACTACTTAAGCTACGTAGATAACCAGTTTTAGAAGCCTAAGTTGTTGAGAAGCCGTTCCGGAGGACAAACAACGCGGCCTCATGGTGAAATGACAACCTAGAGCAGTGTATCGACGCCTTATAGCACAAGGCATGCCACCCTATAAGTTTGTCGTTAAAGCATCATTAACGACAAAATCATCGGGTGACATGCCTTGTGCCACACGTACACAGCTCCAAACTGTCATTCCACCATGACGTCACATTGTTTGCCCTTCAGAACTGCTTCTCCACAACAGTGTAGGCCTTCTTAAACTGGCTATCTATGTCGCTCAAGTAGTGATGACCTGTCATCATGAGAGACCATCCCTGAAGCGCCGGGAGAGCTATGGAGCTCATGTGTATGGACGAGATAATATTAATTAGTTACACTTTGACGCATCCTTTTGTATCTATTTTTTTAACCATATATAATCAATGTAGCATTGCTCATTTTTTATTTCTTCTCTCTATCTTTTGTATTTATTTTTTTTCCTTTTAGGTTTTGTAGGTGTACCATATTAATTAATGGGAAATTACTCAGAAAATATTTAGAATCTACTTATTCGTTATCTCCTAATTTAGATTTAAAAATTCATAAGAAAAATAAATAAATAAAAGAAAATTCATTTGATAAGGATATTGCAAACAAAGTTTATTTAGTATAACTACATTTTGGTTATGAACCACCATAAGGTACATAACAAGGAGACCCACAGTTTCTCTTAATATTACTATTGCTAATAATTAAATTGTAACATGGTATTATTAACTAATCATGCAAGCCATATGAGTTCACGAATGGGACAAATGTTTGTAATTCATAAAGTTCTTACATTTACACGCTCGATTTCATAAACGGGTTCTAACTTTAAATAGTCAATTTATAAGTTTTAAAAATTTATCTTGACGTGAATTCGTTTATGTTTTGAAACAAAAATTGAATAAAATCAAAATATGTCAATTCTAATTTTGACTAAAAAGATCATAAATTTGACTTTTAAGATAAAATGAGTTCTTTATTTAAAACAAAGATAATAATATATATTATAGACAACTGTTATTTCTATTACTAATACTTTAATTTATTATTTTTACAAAGTCTACCTCACAAGAGTCTCATAATTATGTTGGAGGAGACTTAAAAGATATCAAAATATTTATAAAATTATATTTAATTTACTGTATTATATTAAATATATATTTGTCATATATTATAACGCAAGTGTGCTGATCAGAATTTAGTTGAAATACATGCAAAATGTCAATAATTTCTTAACTTGATCGTTCTGGAAAAATTAAATCTTAGTTCTAATTTTCAGTTTTGTGCAAGTTTATTTTCTCTTTATTTTCGTGATGCTAATTTCTTCCTGAGTTTTGGTATGTATTGTGAAATTTTTATCTCCACGATATATCAAATACGTCGTTAAAATATTATCAACTATAATTATTCACATAACTCGCAACAAAAATATGTAACATATAAAATCATAAAATATATATATCATTCTCCTTTCCTCCTTCAGGTAAAGAAAGTTATAGTTACTATTAATTATTATAATTTTTTATTGTTAAAATTTTAATAGTAATTTTTTTCGTCCAAATTAACGTGTCACGTTCATATAACCTCTTAGACCGGTACGTGTTTATTTATGTGTCAAGTCCTTGTCGATGTTTTTAGGATTAATTATAGGAATGCGTTATTTTATAAATAAAAATAGGTACTTTCACAGTGTTTTTATATTATTTATATTTATAAGAAGAGGCTACGACCTTGTGACATTACTTTTAGTTTTAAAATTATCAATCTCCAAATTGTATTAACATCCTGGCTAGAAAGAGTGGTGAGAATAAATAAATAGAAATATCAAAATAAAATAAAAATTCTTAATTATGGAGGACAAAAATACTTATTACGTAGCTATGTATAATGTAATATCATAGTATTAAACGATTATAATACAATACATACAATGCCTAAAAATAAATAAAAGTATGAGAGTTCAGAAACTCAACATTTATTAATACCACATATATTTAATAAGAGAATAAATTATTCTCTTGAGATAATGAATTCATCAAATTTACAATTCAATTATGAAAATTATAAATTATTTAAAAAATGTTAATTAAATCATAAATTTATATTTTTAAAAAATTAAAAATAAATTACATGAATTTTAAATCTAAAAATAATTTATATAAATTTTATAATTCAAACTTATCTTATTTTTGGGATAGAGGGTGTACCCATGTATACAGCTTGTAGCGGCAGGCAGTGTGGCATGAGGCCTATCATGAGTATTTTTGATATTTTGTCGTGCTGATTTAAGGAATATTACTGTCGCTAAAGCCTCTAGAGGCAGGGAGAAATTGTGATTAAATTGGGTCATTCAATATCGAGATCAAGGGTTAAGACCATGGTTCTTTGAATAGTATCCGTGGCAACCCTAGTTTTGCACGGATGGGACCACTATATATATATATATATATATATATATATATATATATATATATATATATATATATATATATATATATATATAGCATTTATTTGCTATGGATTAAAAAGTAGCATATAGCATCTACACCTTCCATTAGAATGATTGATCTCATGATCATTTGTGTGGAGACACTAAAGCAAGTATGTAGGTGCTTATTAGAGAATAAGTTCATTTGAACGCATTGGCTCATTGAGGAATACCTAATGGAGTTTTACTTGCTGTCAATAGGAATTCTGTAGTGATAGTAAAGACTAGTGATCCTTGGACTTGAGATCATCATAGTATCTTGTGTATGATGAGTTATACTTTGACTTATTCCTTAAGACCCTTAGGGTATATCAAAGGGTATGCTTGGGTATAATAAGTTGTACATGGAGATAATGTATGATCAATAAAGAATCTACCACTTATTAAAGAAGAGAAATGTCTATGTGATTCGATAAATGACAACCAAGTAGTCCTTGGCCAAGGCGAATGAAATTAGAAAGGAGTTTCTAATTTGCATTATTTGAGTTGTGCATTTAAGAGTCGAAATACATATAATTAAATAAAATAAGACTTGACAAGAATTCCATGTCTTATATTTAATTGGGACATTGTATGGTGGAAGGATTGAATTATACATTAACTATTTACTCAAAGGTTCTTTTATGATTAATGTTGAAATCTATATTATCCGGAAAGTCGTTGATCGCTAGGGAGGTTTATCCCTATTGTAGAATAAATATTATTTATTTAAATAAATTAATTGTTTAATTTATTTATTTAAATAAGATTAAATTGTTCTAATTGATTTATTCACAACCGGGTTTAATATGGAGAACCTAAAGGGCCACACCATAAAAGGAAGAATAATTATTTAAGAAGTTAATGGCATAATCGTAATAATATATGTTATGTATATTTAATTTAATCTATGGTGATAGAATAAATTAAATAGCTTAATATTTATTATTTATTATTTTAGAAATATTAAATATAAATTAATAAGAGGAGTCTTATTAATATTATTACAATTATTATTATTTTAATTTCTAAAAGAGTTTAGAAATTAATTTAATATAAGTACTCTCATTTATTCCTAATAGGATTAGGAGTGAAAATTAGTTGAAGGAGTTTAATTAATTATCTCTAATAAGATTAGGGAGCCCATTTAATTAAAAGAGTTTAATTAAATAATACCTTATTTTTAATAGGGTTACTTGATATCTTTATAAGAGGAGTCTTATATCAGATATTAAAGATATACGACATAATTCCAATTTGTTGGAGAGTACGCCCTTTTTCTATACAGATAGGAAAAACTAGGGTTTGAGCCAATACCCATCTTCTTGAATCTTTATTTTTCCTTGGTGGATCACCTCTAGAGGCCAAATATATGGGTGGCTAACGTTGATCAAAGGAAGGAACAAAACCCCGGTAGATTCAAGTTGAACGCGAAAGGATTTGGAGGTGAACTTGTACCTGAGGAAGCTCGATCTTCAAGGGTATGATTTTATTCATTATCTTTTCGTTTAATTAATAATTATGCATAAAGGGTGATCCGGGTATATGGTTTGTAAATTTTTAAACTCTGATTTTTCCACGTTTCCGCACTTTTATGCAATTTGATTTGCGCACATGAATATTACAAAACTAACAGTGGCATCAGAGCCAAACCTTTATGCGAATTAATAATTGTTCAGATTTGATATGTATATTGATATGTGTTTAGAATAATTTAATTGGGCATAATTTTGTTATATAATTTTTTTTTTTTAAAAAACGTGATAATTATTTTCATGAAATCTGCTTTGAACGCGTTTTTTATATATTCTGAAGTCTATTAGAAGACCCCGAATTTTATGAAATAAAAGTATTCAATTTTTCTTATAATTACTATTCAGTAAATGGTTAAATTGATAAAAGTTAAAGTTAAGGGTGATATATGAATTTTTTTTCAAAATACACAAGTGGTTATAAAATATTCATTGTTGTCGGGGAATATTCGTTTGGTCGTGGAATATTCTTTCTGTCGGGGAATATTCGTACGACGGCGTAGTCATTTGTGGGCCCCATAACAAAATAACTGTCGAATGAAGAAAACGACAAGTTTGAGTTATATAAATAACTTGCGTAGAAAAGTTATCATTAACAACGTTGGAATACACGGTGGTTAAAATACGAATATACGTTGTTACACAAAGAAGCACACCAGTATTGCCATTTATTTTGAATTATTGAATCCTTACGTAAAGAAGGCACTACTCAATAATTGTTACGAATTATCGCTCAAAGATTTTATTTTATTGATTCAATAATTGTCTTTGCGTTGGTATTTTATATTATTGTTGTTTCAATAATTGTCATCGACAAGATTTCCCATTATCGGATCAATAATTCATATTATTTGAATAATATTATTAGATAACATTATTGGCAATGTCTAGAAAGTTACATGCCTAAGGAGAGGTTTGGTCACCTAATTGCTGGCCAATAAGGAGAAATCCTTATTGAAAGCCCCTCTTTCTTGGGAACCGGCTGGTTGTCATAATTGTGATTCGTAATATTATTTGTGAATAATTAATTATTGATTTATATGATAAGGAAATATTTATTTGATGTGGATATAAATGATGGATTTATTTATGTGGTTATAAATGAAGGAATTAATGTTGAGGTATTTTATCGAGATTTTGTTTGGAATGAAGATATTAAAAATTAAACCAAATATTTTTTGAGATATATTATGTGAGTTATAATTTTTAATCCGACCGCTGGATCGTTGTAATTTTTGGATATGTTATACATATATATGTTGAGTATATGTCCACAAATTTTGAACCGTTAAAATGAACGTATGATTTGTTATGAATTTTAAGAGGTGAATGGTTCAAAATTGTTGAATGTATCCGAATTTAGCATTTTGGTGGAAAATTCTAGAATTGAGTGGGCCCCACTTGTGGTTGGTGAAGAAATGTGCTGAATTTTATTTCAAATGTGGTGGGTGGGAATAGTAGCAGGTAAAAGCCATCAAAGTGCAGTCAAGACTTGCCTTGGCTGGCTAACATTTTTCTATAAATAGAGGGCTAAGTTAGAATTGAAAATCACACCGTAAACATAAGTTTCTCTTTTTCTCTCTAGATTATTGAGTGTATTTTGTGAGTATTTAGATACTTGGTGAGTTGATATTCATCGGTCTGCAAGTTTCCTTCAAATATATCCTATATCCAATCGGAAGTCTTTGCTCATTTTTGAGGTAAGGATAGTAAGGGATATTATTTTTTTTTAGAATGATATTATTTCTTCAATATCATTATCTTTGAAATATTGGTTGGAACTTTTTATCAAATTTGAAACTTTTTCATGTCGGGGTTTTTATTTATGAGTTACTATTCACGAGTTACTATTCACGAGTTACTATTCACGAGTACTATTCATGAAGCGTGAAGATGTTTTTTTGTGGAATTTCTATCTTTTGGTGTCGGAGTTACTATTCACGTGATACTGAAGACTATTCACGATATCTGACATTATTCACGAATACGACACTATTCACCGAAAAATGAAAATTTTTCTTTTCGGTCTAAAATATCTATTCGGATACTAGCTTTGATTGTATCCATGTTTTGATCATTCTTGAATTTTACACCACTATGATTATTTTGAGGTATTTTTGGATGTATAGATTGAGAGTTATGAATTTTATGAGAAAAAGACTATTTTAAAAGTAACCGCTTATAACTCCTTTGCGGTTAACTCCAAAATTGATGAAATTTTTATTGATAGTACATCTATATAATATCGATTACTACTGTGAATTTCAAAATTTTTTGGATAAAAGTACAATTTATGATAAATGTTTAAATATTCTTGGTTTTGGCCATATGAAAAATAGTAAATGAATTTTTAAAATTTCGAGAAAAATATATATTCAATATGGGACTATTTTATGCTAAATCCCGGAAAAGAAATATTTTTAGAACCGATTTGGTATTTTTCATGAAAATGTTCTAGTTATGAGCAAATGAATTAAATATGTTATGTGAAGTAAGAAAATTAGAAAATATGATTTTATGGTTTGAGAATCATATATGAGGTATATGCAGATTTTTGATGAGGGTTTTAGTTATTGGTGATGAAATTTTATGAGTTTGGCATTTTATGATGATTAAATGCATTAATTAGTAAAGTGTAAATAATTTAATTAAATTGTTTATAAGTTTGAGAAATGATTAAAATATTATTATAATATGAATAATATTAGATTATGAGATTTCTAAGTGATTTATAACATTTGGATTAAGGTGTTATAAATATGGATATGAATTTTATTATGAAACTTTATCTTTTCGTGTCGAGGTTACTTATACACGATACTACGGACTATGTATTTAATACGGGTTACTATTCACAACAAATTGATTTCTTCTCTGACCAAATTATCGTTGATTTATGAATCTTACTCTTGAAATTAAAACCATGTTTTGATTATATTATTTTTATATAACATTCTTATAACCCTAATGATGATATTTCTCTTTGACTTGAGTGTAAAGATGGGTAAATTATTGGTATGATCGTGACCATAGGTTCTCTTTGGCCAGTAGTGCAAAAGTTGAATTGTTGATCGTATGATCATGACCATTGAATTTACAATTGAATATTTTTAGCTTAAGTGCAAAGGTGAATTGATCAACATGGTTATAATTATTGTTATATAACTTCTGAAATGATTATGTATTTATTTGAGATATGAATATCTTTGGCCCGTAGTGCAAAGATGGCCTGTTGTTGAATATCTTTAGCCTGTAGTGCAAAGATGAATTATTGATGAATATCTTTGGCTTGTAATGCAAAGATGACCTGTTGTTGAATATCTTTAGCCTGTAGTGCAAAGATGAATTATTGATGAATATCTTTGGCTTGTAATGCAAAGATGACCTGTTGTTGAATATCTTTAGCCTGTAGTGTAAAGATGAACTGTTGATGAATATCTTTGGCCATGGTGCAAAGATGAATTTATTAGTATGATTATGAACAGGAACTGTGATTTGGTATAACCATGATATTTGATGTTTCAGGTAAAGACAGGTGATGAAAATTATCTTCGTCCTGGATGAGAAGAGGAATTTAGAATTACAATTATGATTATGAGTTATTCATATAATTGTGGAAAGGAACTGTTGATTGATGTTACAGGGATAAAACATTGTTGGTGGACTTTTAACATGGAGAAGATAATAGACTTTATTGTCTATTTGACTCTTCTAATGGATTGCTCGTTCCGCTGCAACTATGGTTGAAAAGTTTTATCATCTACCATATGTTCTAAATCTCTGATTCATTACTGATGAAGACTATTGATAATTTATTTATCTTTAGTCATAATATTCTTTACTGAGCTAGTTGTGCTCACCCTTTTGTTTCACAATTCCTTTCAGGTAATAAAAGTGTAGCTGGGTTGAACGGGGATAACAAGGGAATAGAACGGTGGTCTATAGTTGTTGAGGTTCTCCCTAAAGAGTATGAAAATAATTTTATTGAGGGCTTTAGTGTGTTGTATTTTATACATCATTTAATAGTTATTTTTGGTGAATTAAATAGGGTGAGGCGAACCCAATTTTGGAAGGGTGTTTTGTCACTATCATACAAGATGTCTAATGACATACAAACTCGTGTTATCATAAGACATGGTTGTGCTCATCCACTTCTTTGAGTATATTTACAAGCACTACCTATATAATCTTGGTGTTTGTTTGGAGTATAATACCAAATTAGAGACAATGGAGATAATAATATGTCAAGAGAAGACTACCATTGGGAAGAATATGATAGTAATCTTCTCGTTTTCTTTTGAGGTCTATTAGGTCAACCAAGGATAATTACGTGGCCATATGATATCTACCATAACCTAAAAAGCATGGCCTCCCATGTACGAAGGTTTCCTTGAGCACTTCCCAAAGATTCTAATTTCTAAAACAGTTTTTTGACTATACCTTTATGTAAGGTGTCATTGTAACGTCCTCCTTGATATATTTTTGTATCCAAACTCACAACTTATGTGTTGTTGTATTTTGCACGACAATTGTTGTAATAAAGTTGTAGTTGTTTTTCTGTACCATGTATTTGGCGACTCAGAATGGGTTGGATGGAATGGACCTATTTTGGGGTCGTTACATCTATGGCTGACTTTATTTGAAAAGAAGTTCGGTGAATCATGTTTGATTTCAAAAAAAAAAAAAGGAAACGAATTCGGTCTGGTTAATCCCTTGAATTACGTGAAGACGGAAAGCAAAAAAAGAAAAAAAAACAGCTTTCGGTTACCATGCTACTTAATATATATTCGGTCAATCTTGTCATTTTTTTTTGAAAGCTGATTCACGGAAAACAAGGGAGCTTTTATGTGATGCACGGAATAAAAAAAAAAAAAAAGGAGCCGATTATATATTAACGAGCAACAGGAAATTCAAGGGCCACGTGAATCACTAAGGATTCAAAATGGAAAGGGATTAACGCGGTTAGTATATTATATATATATATATATATATATATATATAATATTCTTAATTATTTTATAATTAAAATAAAAGTTTATTTTAATTTTAAAATAAAAGTTTATTTTAATATTAAAATAAAAGAGTTTATTTTAATTTTAAAATTAAATTTCATGTTAACTAATTAGAGTTGGAATTGGATTCCATGATAACTAATTGGAGTTGAAATTGGATTATATGTTTCCTTAAATAAAGGAGTTTATTTAGATATGAAATAAGATTTCATATTATTTAAAATAAAAGAGTTTATTTGTGAATAGGAAAGAGAATCCTAATTTCCTTAAATAAAGGAGTTTATTTAGATATGAAATAAGATTTCATATTATTCAAAATAAAGGAGTTTATTTGTGAATAGGAAAGAGAATCATGTTTCCTTTAATAAAAGATTTTTTTTTACTTGGAATTGGATTCCATAATTAATTAAAATAAAAGAGTTTATTTTGATTAAAGATTTTGATTAAAATAAAATAGTTTATTTTATTCAAAAAAATTAGATAAATTAAAATAAAATAATTTTATTTTAATTTAAATTTGGATTAAAATAAAGGAGTTTATTTTGATTCAAAATTGATTTTATACTAACTAAATTTGCCCATTAAATGATATCAATATATATATTAAATGTTTATTATTCATAAGATGAATATTATTTATTGATGCGTATGGTGATGTGTATGATAATAAATGGGATTGATTATGACTATCAACCAATGTGATTGGATTTTATTTTAGTTGGATGCATGAATGTATGGGTTATATTAAATGGGGTCTGCATGCCTCGCCTTCTTTAATTTTTTTCTTAATGTAAATTCTAACTCCTCCTATGTACTTCCCTCGATCACGATCAAGGTTTCTATTTATTTTAAATAGTTTTGTAATAGGAATAGTTAGAATTAATTTTGAAAATTGGAGATCAAGGAGCAAGGAGCGCTTGAAGACCCGTTTGTAATGGAGCCCGGGTTTAAATGTAATAGTTATATTTAAATATTATTTCTTGCACCCCTAGGGTTTGACCTTTTGGTTCACTTGGTGGCTCTAGTGAACCAAACTAGAATAAAAGTCCATAATCAATCCGGGTAGAATATAGTATTCTATATGTGCATGCTTATACTATATATATTATATATTATGCAAACATACTTCGCATGTTAATTAATATGACGCGTATTTTATATATATATATGTGCATGCGCGCTAAACAAGATGAGACAAATTAATAACAAATCCCTCAAAGATTTTATATTAGGTCCTAAGCGTTCAAAGATATTTGGAATATCGAACGTCGCCTTCTAGCATGATAAAATTAATAGAGTATTAAATATTTAATATGAGTTTGTTGTGTCACCACAAGGCAAGTATTAAGTATTTAAGATGTTAATTTATCACATTTGATGCTTATAAAGAAAATTGATCAATATTGTTTTGTTATGTCACCACAAGGATGATATTTTTCTTTTTTTGAATATATGGAGTGCAAGGTCAGACTTAACTTGGATAATTTTGATTCGGATGTGCCACCACTTGATCAAAATAATCCAAGAGGCAAAAGAAAAGGAGTTGCATAGTTGATGTAATTGACAAAAGTTGTCTACCTATTTATTTATATATAGTTTGTTGTGTCACCACAAGGCTATATACATTTAAAATGGGATCCTTATTCTCACTAGCAAATCTTTAATTAGATTTTGCCGAACTATATAAGTGAGGGTAATATAGTTTGAAGAAAATAGTGGGAGATACCAATTTAAAACAAGACCTAAATTATTTTGGTAATTAATAAAAGAATGTATGTTAAAATATTGTTAATTACAAATTCATTTACAGAATTTTACAATGTCTAAATTACTATCACTGCGAAGCATATTAGATGCTATTTAATCGGACCGAATTAAACGGATTGGTTAAGGAATTTGAGAATAGTTCTCATAGCTTAAAAGCTATCTTATGTCCTTAATACGCCTATCCCTGCAATGGTTGCAGACAATGCCTCTAAGGAAGACATTGCTACTTTTAGAAAGTGGCAAGATGATGCACAGTTGGCTCAATGCATCATGCTCAAGATCGATGAAAGTAACGAGCTTCAAATACAAGACGTGAAACTATGGATGCTTCTACTATATTCCTGCACATCAAGTAGTTGATGGTGAGGAAAGTAGGACTGATAGATATCAAATATCTAAGGAGCTCTTCCGATCTAGAATGACCGATGACACTACAATACAGATAAAAGTCTTTAACATTATCAATTTGATTGATCAATTAGGACAACAATTTTTGTCATGGATGGAGAGTTGAGCCAAGATTTGATCTTGCACTCACTCCCGGACTCCTTTCACAATTTTTGTGAATTTTTCATATGAACAAGCTAGATATCAGCCTCGCTGATTTGCTTAACATATTGAAAAATGTTGAGAGTTACTTTCCAACCAAGAAAGATCAAGTCTTACTGGTAGGGGCCAAAGGATCTTCTGAAAAGAAGAACGATTCAAAGAAGGTAAATAGAAAGGCATAAACAAAGGATAATAAGAACAAAACTGATATGGATAGCAAAGGAGTTTGCTTCCACTGCAATAAGCCTGGACACTGGAAAGAAACTGCAAGAAGCATCTTGCAGAGGCTAACCAAAGAAGCTTAGTGAAGTTTTGGTTACAAATACAAATTTGTTCATGATTTAAAATAATTTTTTCTTTAAGTTAAGGTTCTACTTGGGTATTGGATACCGACTTTGGTTATCATAAATATAGATTTATGAAGAGACCAAGCAGAAGTAGAAAGTTAAACAAAGATAAGTAATCCTATCTGTGGAAAATGAAGCAAAGGTTGCTGCATTAGCTATGGAAACTTATAGTTTAGCACTGCCTACGGGCAAATCTATTAAGTCAATAAGTTGTTATTGTATTCCAATTCTTGTTAGAAACATTATTTCCATTTTATTGCTGGACAATAAAAATTTTGGTATTATAATTAAGAACAATTGTTGTTCTATTTATAATAATAATATTTCGTATAGAACTGAAAGATTACTTAATGGATTTTGTATACTTGACTTACGTGAAAAATTATTTTGTAAATTGAACAAACTAGTATAAGAAAAGGAGATGATCATTCAACGAGTTGAATGTATGTATTTGTTGAAATACAAGTGTGAATTATTTGAAAGGTTCAAAGAATTCAGAAGTGAAACAAATTGGCAAAGTATTAAGATTCTTTGATTAGATCAAGGAATAAATACTTGTACAATAAGTTTCTAGATCATCTCAAATGGTTTTTCTCACAATGGACACCTCATGATACGTAATAATTGATTGATGTATCTGAAAGGAAAAATCATACCTTGTTGAACATGGTACGGTCCAAAATGATTTTACCGACATTCTAGTATCCTTCAGGATCATGTCCTTGAAATGGTCAGCATATCTCACGAAAAGGTAACCTCGAAATCCAAATTTCAAGACTCCATAAAAGTTATGGATGTGGAGGATTCCTAATCTTAAGTATGTTAAGATAAGGGGTTGTCCAACTTATGTGAAAAGGTTTCAAGGATAAGCTTGGGACAAGATTTGACATGTGTGCTGATTTGTGGGACATCCTAAAGTAAGTTTAGGGTAAATGTTCTATAATCCTACTTAGCAAAAGGTGTTTATTATGAAACACGCTTCCTTCTAAGATAAAGGTGTTTATCATTGAAGGGGCTAGTGGGAGGATAATAGATCTTGAAGAGTTCATGATCCACAAAACACTATAAGTCAAATAAGAGGAACTCAGAGATGACCTATTGTATCACAACCAATCATAAATCTGGAATAGTACCGAAGATACCTAGGAGGTATGGATTCATCATGGATGATGATGAGGTACGCATCATAGAAGATGATGATCCAGTTACATAAGATGAGGTAAGTGTTGTAGACACTCAGAGAAATGTATTGAAGCAAGTTTCTCAAATATGGAATATTCGTTTTGATGAGGCAATCAAAAGAGTTTGATTTTATCAAAAATAAGAATGAACATAGTGTGTACAAAAGGGTCAGTGGGAGCATCGTGACATTCCTAGTACTATATGTTGATATACTACGGATAAGGAATGACATACCAATGCTACAATCAGTAAAGATAAATTTGTCTAAAAATTCCTCCACGAATGATTTGGGAAGAGTATCTTAATTGAGGATAAAATCTATATAGATAGATTCAAGAGGATGCTCGACTTAACCCAAGGAATGTATATTCATTTGATGCTAAAGTCGTTTAGCATGGCAAGCTTCAAGAGATGTTTCATGTTGATGAGCCATGGAGTGTATCTCTCTTAATAGTCCCCACAAACTATTAAAAGAAGAGAGATCGCATGAGTGACAATCATGTATGCAATGAAATATACGAGACCCGATGTTGATCACCATATTATGGAGAAGTTCACTATGAGTCGCTGAAAAACATCTTAAAGTGCTTAACCCAAGCACTAAGGATGTGATCATATTCATGGTGGGTCTAAATTAAAACTAGAGGGCTTAATGCACTCTCAAGTTTTCGCATGCACTAAGATGATGTAAAATCCACTTTAAGGTAAAGCGTTATCTTAAACAAAGTGGTGCGTTGAATTGAAAGGTTCCAAACAACAAAGAGTTCTTTGGTTTAGTGATAAAGACAAAGTATATAGCTATAAATGAAGTCGCAAGTTGATTGTTTGGATTAAAAGTTTATTACGTAACTAGGAATAGTTCCTAAGTCTCATCTTGGATCTAAACATGTGTCAGAAAGCACTTTCATTTGATTATTAGAATCATTGAAGATGGGAAATCACTATAGAGATAGTGGACTCTCATGAACAACATTACATATCCATTAACTAAAGCTTATCCAACAAAGCAGGATAATCGCCACTTAGAGAAGAAGAGTATGAGATACCATGACGATTGGCTTTAGTGCAAGTGGGAGATTGAAAGTAGTATGCACACAAGCCAATCATGTTTGATGATAAAGCATATACTTTGTAACAATCTTATTCATTTATTAATAAAAGTATTAATTTATTAAAGGCTTTTAATTATCTACATGATCTTTGTTTTATAATATATGTGATAAACCCATAGTTTTAAGCAATGCTTTTAGAATAATGATGATGATCATTCTAATGAGATCTAAATTCTTAGAAAGCTTAAAACTAAAATAGTTCCCAATCATTGGATTACTAAATTGGGGATTAATGAATTCGGATAGATTGGTACATACGTTGCTTGCTCATTAGATGAGGATGATTGATCTCATGATCATTTGTGTGGAGACACTAAAGCAAGTATGTAGGTGCTTATTAGAGAATAAGTTCATCGAACGTGGCTCGCTAAGGAATACCTAATGGAGTTTTACTTGCTGTCAATAGGAATTCCTCAGTAGTGATAGTAGTCTGAGTGATCCTTGGACTTGAGATCATCATAGTATCTTGTGTATGATGAGTTATACTTTGACTTATTCCTTAAGACCCTTAGGGTATATCAAAGGGTATGCTTGGGTATAATAAGTTGTACATGGAGATAATGTATGATCAATAAAGAATCTATCACTTATTTAAAGAAGAGAAATGTCCTATGTGATTCGATAAATGACAACCAAGTAGTCCTTGGCCAAGGCGTAATGAAATTAGAAAGGAGTTTCTAATTTGCATTATTTGAGTTGTGCATTTAAGAGTCGAAATACATATAATTAAATAAAATAAGACTCGACAAAGAATTCCATGTCTTATATTTAATTGGGACATTGTATGGTGGAAGGATTGAATTGTACGGTAACTATTTACTCAAAGGTTCTTTTATGATTAATGTTGAAATCTATATTATCTGGAAAGTCGTTGATCGCTAGGAGGCTTATCCTATTGTAGAATAAATATTATTTATTTAAATAAATTAATTGTTTAATTTATTTATTTAAATAAGATTAGAATTGTTCTAATTGATTTATTCACAACCTGGTTTAATATGGAGAACCTAAAGGGTCACACCATAAAAGGAAGAATAATTATTTAAGAAGTTAATGGCATAATCGTAATAATATAGTTATGTATATTTAATTTAATCTATGGTGATAGAATAAATTAAATAGCTTAATATTTATTATTTATTATTTTAGAAATATTAAATATAAATTAATAAGAGGAGTCTTATTAATATTATTACAATTATTATTATTTTAATTTCTAAAGAGTTTAGAAATTAATTTAATATAAGTATTCTCATTTATTCCTAATAGGATTAGGAGGGAAAATTAGTTGAAGGAGTTTAATTAATTATCCCTAATAAGATTAGGGAAGCCCATTTAATTAAAAGAGTTTAATTAAAAATACCTTATTTTTAAAAAGGGTTACTTGATATCTTTATAAGAGGAGTCTTATATCAGATATTAAAGATATACGACATAATTCCAATTTGTTGGAGAGTACGCCCTTTTTCTATACAGATAGGAAAAACTAGGGTTTGAGCCAATACCCATCTTCTTGAATCTTTATTTTTCCTTGGTGGATCACCTCTAGAGGCCAAACATATGGGTGGCTAACGTTGATCAAAGGAAGGAACAAAACCCCGATAGATTCAAGTTGAACGCGAAAGGATTTGGAGGTGAACTTGTACCTGAGGAAGCTCGATCTTCAAGGGTATGATTTTATTCTTAATCTTTTCGTTTAATTAATAATTATGCATAAAGGGTGATCCGGGTATATGGTTTGTAAATTTTAAACTCGATTTTCCACGCTTCGCACTTTTATGCAATTTGATTTATGCATACAAATATTACAAAACTAACAAAACGACAAAAATACTTTATGAAAAAATAACGGGAAAGTTTTACTGAATAACTGCTGAACTACCCGATAGTAAAAATACGAAGAATACGCTGTGGTTGCATAGTAGCAATACCCTGGTATTGATTATTGATACTTACGTGAGAAGTCACTCAGTTATACACAATTATTGCTACAATAATTGATGCATCATATCTCTCATATTATTAATTCGATTATTGTCATAGTATCATCTGCATAATATGCTATTTTATTAAATCAATAATTGAGACGATAAAGTTATTTATATTATTAAATTGCAATATTTACAATGTCTAGAAGTTCTGTCAAGGAGAGATTTGGTCACCTAATTGCGCGCCAATGGGGAGAAATCCTTATTGGAAAGCCCCTTCTTTCCTGGGAACGACCTGGTTGATAAATATTGTGAGTTATAATATTAATGATGAATGTTATTAAAATTGAAGTTGTGTTCGGAGTTGAATTTGGAGACGCGGACGTGATATTTGAGTCCTGGAATGATGAAATTAGTACAAATAGTCTATAAACACAAAATTTTCCGAATTCACTATTTGTCAAAAATCAACAAATTGACTTTTTTGGAAAAAAGTCAAACTTCAATTTTCAAAATTTATATTTTTGATAAAAATGGTTTCATTGTGTTGGAATTATTTGTGTTAGTGAAAATCGATAATTATTTCGATAATAATTGATGTTTGAGGTTATATTGATCAATCCGGTATTTAACCTGGATAAATGAGCAATTGATTGCTATTATTTCACATGATTATAACTATTTGTTCACATGTGTATACTATTATTTCACATTCTTGTTACTATTAGGGAGTTGGTGCAAGATTGATAATACTTGCATGATTAAGTTAAAAATGGAGGTATAGATGGAGTGTACTATAATCGTAATTCAGTATTTTCACATGTTCAGAACTATTGATTCACATAACTTACTATTGAATCACATTATTTACTATTAGGGGAGGTGGTGCAAGTTTGATAATACTTCCATGACTAAATTAAAAATAAAAGAAAAGTTGGAGGTATTGTACTAAAATTTTTCGAGCCCTAAAACGTGCAATTATCGAAACTATATTTTTCTATAAATAAGCTCATTCTTCCTTCATTTCTCACCAATTCACAAAAGCTTTAGAAGCGATTATTATAGAGAGAAATTATAGAAAGAAGAAGAGAAGTCTGCTACCTCTCACTATTCCAAAGATCCAGCTTTTTTCTAAAGGTAGGGAGTATTATTTCTTTCTTATCTTTGAAGAGAACTTCTGTTATTCCATTCTTTATTATTCTGTTGGAATAACCTGTATACGCGTGTTACCCTATACTTGGTGAAATTCTTCCGTTGTTCCATTCTTTATCATTCTGTTAGAACATCCTCGTCTGCAAGGCGTTCTACACGACCGGACTCGGTTCTTCTTTATTATTCTCGCTGAATATCCTGCTCATCAAGCTTTTTACGTCGGACTGATTCCGCCTTTATTATTACATCGTTGGAATATCACGTGCATGCGTTCTACGGGACTGGGTTCCGCCTCTTTATTATTTTGTTGGAATATCCTCATCATGCATTTTACGGGACTGATTCCGCTTTTATTATTCTCGTTGAATATCACATGCATGCGTTATATACGCCGCACTGATTCCGCCTTTATTATTATTCTGCTTGGAATATCCTGTCACATGGCGCTTTTACGCCGGACATGATTCCGTCTTTATTATTCTATTGGAATATCCTGTCTGTGCGTTTTACGACGGACCTCATTCCGTTATTTATTATTCTGTTGGAATAACCTGCCTGTGCGGTCTATCGCATGCCTGTGATTTCTTTTGTTATTCCATTCCTTATTATACTTAGTTGGTCAAAGTTTTGACTTCTATACTCCATGAAATTAGTGGAATATCCTTGATATTTGCGCTTCATCCAAAGATCTTTTCATGGAAATATTCTTCCGAGCATTCTTGAATTTTACTCTACAAAGCAAAGATCATGTTGACAATTTGGACGTTATTAGTTCCTGGATAAAATAACTCTTGAACTTGTTTTATTGAATTCTTATATCATTGTCATCATCCTCATGTTTATATTTTGTTGAAAGTCATCTGTGGCCTATAGTGCATAGATAGACTTGGTATGATTATGACTAGGGATTATTCGGTGTAATCATGACCGTAATGTTTCAAATGATGTGGTAAAAGTCCTCATTGGCCCGTAGTGCATTGATGGACAGTTGTTGGCATGATCATGACCATTATTGAATACACAAATATTCTTGGACCGTAGTGCATGGATAATTGTGGTCGTGATACTAAAGAATATCCTTGGCCATAGTGCAGGGGTGATTCGATGATGTGGATTATTTATTAAGTTTAGTCCCAAATGATAAAAGTGATGAAAAACCTTTTAAATCATAAAAGATAGTAGATTTTATTCTCTACTTGACTCTTTTAATGAATTGCTTGTTCCGCTGCACTTAAACTTGATGGTTGTTATATTGTATCAGTTTAACACTGTTGAAGGCTAACGATAATATATTTTGCATTATCTTAGTCATAATATTTCCTACTGGGCTAGTTGAGCTCACCATTTTACTTTTATTGTTCTCTTTAGGAAATGAGAACGTAGCGAGGACTAGTCGGGAACTGGAGTGACTTGACCGGATGATAGCAAGAGAGTAGTCCTCACTATTCAGTGAAATAGTGGAAAATAAATGTAATAATATTGAATTTGAGTTTGAATATTTTCTAGATGACAATATTTGTATTAAAACTCACAGCTTATGTTTTGTCGTACTTTAAACGATAGTTGTATAATTAAGTTGTATTTGTATTCTGTACCATGTAAGTGGCAACCCAAGATGGGTGATGTATACCTAATTTTGGGGGCGTCACAGTTGGTATCAAAGCTTAGGGATATGATCCCTGGCTGAGATGTGAGATAAGAACTAGGAGGGGAGAGACGGGGAATTCCTTCGTTAGTATGACCTACCTAAGTTTATTTGGTATTTAATTGGTTGGTCAGAGTATAGGGATAATATGTGATATGTTAATTAACCCTTGCTTTGTGACAGTGTTTGCAAATAACATCTGAAAATATTGAGATAAACAATGAAACACATGAGACCGTTGAGTTAGTTCAACCAAAAGGTAACGAGCATCAACACGATAATAATCGTACCGGTGACAACGGCCATCAGAACAATGATAACCATCATGGGGGAAATAATCACGCCAAGAATGGTAACCACTTCGGTGGTAATCATGGTCAAGATAATAGAAGTGGAAATTTCAAGAAGAGAAGGCCATTTAGCCCGATTTTGTCATGCACCAAAGTCAAGTCCAGCTGATGGAAGCATCAAAGGGTGTCCTAGACAAGACAAAATCGGTAGTTCAAGGGAGTGTATTTGTCATAACCTCCCAAAAAGCAAGGAATCCGAACGAGGTGATCACAGGTAAGTAAATCATAAACGCTTGCGAAGTCTATACCTTATTCGGTACCGGTTCTACCTATTCTTTTATCTCTCTTGCTTGCGTTCAACGTTTAAATTTGACTCCATAGAAGTTAGACTTTGACTTATTGGTTGAAACTTCATTAGTAGAAGCCTTCGTTACTTCCACTGTTTATAAATCTTGTTGATTCAAATCAACACTTTCATGTTACCTGTCGATCTTATCTCTTTGAAAATACTTGCCTTTGATGTGATTTTAGGAATCGATTGGTTAACTACTCATCAAGCTTTTCATAAGGTTGTTAGCTTTCATATTCCTAACCAACCTGTTATGCGAATTCAAATTATCCAAACCACTAAAGTCAATCATTGTCATATCAAGCCATAAGTAAAGAGCCCCTATCCTTTCGTTGTTGACTTCCTTGTGTGGAATGCACCAAAGCCAGACTTTCTGTAGGTGACCTCGTGAATAAAGATGGCAAGTGGAAAGGTATCAATGTGACGTACTATCCAAGTCATGGATGAGAGTCACAGTTTTGAATGATAATTCTATCGTTAATAAATTTCCTGACGTATTCCCTGAAGAACTTCCTGGCCTACCCTCAGAGCGTGAAGTTGAATTTTGTATCGACCTTGAACCCGGTACAAAACCCATTTCCAAAGCCCCATATCGAATGGCTCTTATTGAACTTCAGGAGTTAAAGACCCAATTGCAGGAATTGTTAGACATTGGTTTCATTCGTCCTAATACGTCTCCTTGGGGTGCTCCTGTTCTATTCGTGGAGAAGAAAGATGGGAGTATGCGACTTTGTATTGATTATCGGGAGTTGAATCATGTCACCATAAAAAATAGGTACCCATTGCCACGTATTGATGATCTGTTTGATCAGTTACAAAGAGCACAATTTTTTTCAAAGATCGATCTTCGTTCTGGATATCATCAGCTGAAGGTTAAAACTTAGGATATTCCAAAGACTGCCTTCAGAACTCGGTACGGGCATTATGAATTCTTAGTCATGTCTTTTGGATTGACTAATGCTCCTGATGCCTTCATGGATATGATGAACCGAGTATTCAAGGAATATTTGGTTCATTTTGTGGTCGTCTTTATTGATGACATCCTCATATATTCCAAAAGCCGTGAAGATCATGAGCAACACTTGAGGCTGATACTCCAAAAGCTTCGTGAATATAAGCTTTATGCCAAGTTAAAGAAATGCGAGTTTTGGCTTGAGGAAGTAACATTCCTTGGACACGTAGTATCAAGTCATGGAATATCTGTTGACCCGGTAAAGATTGAAGCTATTCAAAGCTCGAAGCAACCTAAATCGATTGATCAAGTACGTAGCTTTCTCGGTTTAGCTGGTTATTATCGGAGATTCGTGGAAGGATTTTCTCGAATCGCTACTCCATTAACTCAGCTGACTCGAAAAGATATAAAGTTCGGTTGGAACGAGGAATGTGAGAAGATTTTTCAGGAACTCAAAAGGAGACTCATTTCAGCACTTGTTCTGACAATACCATCTAGTTCGGAGGAATTTGTCATCTACAGTGATGCTTCGGGCAAAGGGTTAGGATGTGTTCTCATGCAACATGGAAAAATCATAGCCTATGCCTCAAGATAACTCAAAGAATATGAGAGGAATTATCCTACTCATGATCTAGAGTTGGCAGCTGTTGTCTTCGCACTTAAAATTTGGAGGCATTACTTGTATGGAGGGAAAGTGGAGATCTTTACGGATCATAAAAGCTTCAAATATTTCTTCACTCAAAAGGAACTCAACATGCGACAACGACGTTGGCTTGAACTATTGAAAGATTTTGATCATACCATCCAATACCATCCTGGAAAAGCGAACGTGGCAGCTGACGCATTGAGTAGAAGATCATATGCGGGTACGAGTGCAATATTCACAACACAAAAGTCCATTTTGTGTGACTTGCAAAGGATGGAGATAGAGTTAAAGACTCCAGAGACCCATGTGATGATGGCGAATATATGAGTAGAACCGACTTTAATTGATAAAGTTAAAGTTGCTCAAGTTACAGATCCGGAGCTGATGCGTATGAGGAAGAAAGTGCAAGAAGGTGCTATGCCGGAAGTAAGAATCGATGAAGAAGGAATACTTCGAGTCAACTCTAGACTTTGTGTTCCTAACGACCCTGATTTAAAGTATAAAATTTTGATGGAGGCGCACAACACACCATTTGCAATCTATCCTGAGAGTACCAAAATGTATCGTGATCTTCGTCATACATTTTGGTGGAGCAATATGAAGAGAGAGATAGCGCTATTTATCTCAAGGTGTCTAATTTGTCAACGAGTTAAAGCGGAGCATCAAGTACCAAATGGTCCATTGCAACCACTTGAAATTCCAGAATGGAAGTGGGAGCACATTACCATGGATTTCGTTATTGGTATTCCCAAAGTTTCTCAAGGCATAGATGCGATTTGGGTCATTGTTAATAGATTGACCAAGTCTGCTCATTTCTTACCGATACGAGAAACTTATACACTTGAACATCTTGCTTATATGTACATAAACGAGGTTGTAAGATTGCATGGTATGCCAGTATCCATAGTTTCTGATCGAGACCCAAGATTTACTTCAAGATTTTGGGTTAGTTTGCAAAACACTATGGGCATGGATTTACGATTTAGCTCGGCATATCATCCTCAGACGGATGGGCAATCGGAGAGGACGATTCAAACTCTTGAAGATCTATTAAGACTCTGTGTCCTTGACTTCAAGGGAAGTTGGGACAAGTTCTTATCATTGGTGGAGTTTTCCTACAACAACAGTTATCAAGCAAGTATTGGCATGGCTCCATTCAAGGCGTTGTATGGAAGAAAGTGTCATTCTCCAGTATGCTGGGATGAGGTGGGTGAAGCAACGTTGTTGGGACCAGAGTTGGTACGTATGACTACGAAAAAGATTCAAATGATCTAACAACGTATAAAAACCTCACAAGATCGACAAAAGAGTTATGTTGATCTTCATCGAAAGGACGTAGAATTCGATATTGGAGATCATGGGTTGTTACGTGTTGCTCCATGGAAAGGAGTTACAAGATTTTGAAAGAGAGGAAAGCTCAATCCTCGATTCATTGGCCCATTTTTAATCCTCGATCGAGTAGGAACTGTGGCCTATAGACTTGCGTTACCGCCAAATATGTCTCTTGTTCATAATATTTTTCACATATCCATGTTACGTAAATATGTGAAAGACTCGAACCACATTATTGAGTTAGAACCGGACGAAATAGAGGAAGATTTAACGTATGAAGAGGTTCCTGTTAAAATCTTGGATAAGAAGGAACATATTCTACGCTCCAAGGTTATACCTCAAGTTAAAGTTTTGTGGAGAAACCACGATATTGAGGAAATGACTTGGGAGTTAGAATCTGAAATGAAATCAAAGTATCCTCACCTCTTCGACATACCAGGTATGCACCCTAATTTCGAGGACGAAATTTCATAAGAAGGGGAGGTTGTAAGACCCCAACTTTTTGAATAAAGATTAAATTTTCTTGAAATATATTTTTGAATATTATGGTGTGGATTTGATATAATGTTATAGTTGTGGGTAATATTTACAAATTTTGCAAAGTACGTAAGTTGTTATATAATATTCGATTGGTCGGGGAATATTCGTTTTAACAGGGAATATTCGTACAACAGCATAATCATCGGTGGACCCCCCACAATGGAATTATTGTCGGATTGAGAAAAAGACAAAAATACTTTATGAAAATAATGGCGGAAGTTTTACTGTTAACTGTTGAACTACCCGGTAGTAAAAGTACAGTAATACACGTGGTTGCATAGTAGCACACAGTATTGATTATTGATGCTTACGTGAGAAGTCACTCAGTTATACTCAATTATTGCTATAGTAGTTGCTGAATCATATCTCCCATATTATTGATTCGATTATTGTTATAGTATCATCTGCATAATATGTTATTTTATTAAATCAATAATTGAGACGACAAAGTTATTCATATTATTAAATTGCAATATTTACAATGTCTAGAAGTTCACAAGGAGAGGTTTGGTCACCTAATCATGCGCCATGATAGGAGAAATCCTTATTGGAAAGCCCCTCTTTCTCGGAATGACTTGGTTGATAAATATTGTGAGTTATAATATTAATGATGAATGTTATTAAAATTGAAGTTGTGTTCGGAGTTGAATTTGGAGACGCGAATGTGATATTTGAGTCCTGAACGATGAAATTAGTAAAAATAGTCTATAAACACAAAATTTTCCGGAATTCACTATTTGGTCAAAAAGTCAATAGTTGACTTTTTCAGAAAAAGTCAAACTTCGAAATTTCTAAATTTATATTTTTGATAAAAATGGTTTCATTATGTTGGAATTATTTGTGTTAGTGAAAATCGATAATTATTTCGATAATAATTGATGTTTGGAGGTTATATTGATCAATCGGGTATTTAACCGGATAAATGAGCATTTGATTGCTATTATTTCACATGATTATAACTATTTGTTCACATGTGTATACTATTGTTTCACATTCTTGTTACTATTAGGGGAGTTGGTGCAAGATTGATAATACTTGCATGACTAAGTTAAAATGGAGGTATAGATGTAGGTACTATAATCAGTAATTCGTATTTTCACATATGTTCAGAACTATTGATTCACATAACTTACTATTGAATCACATTATTTACTATTAGGGAGGTGGTGCAAGTTTTATAATACTTCCATGACTAAATTAAAATAAATAAAAAGTTGGAGGTATTGTCTTCAAATTTTTGAGCCCCAAACGTGCGATTATCGAAACTATATTTTTCTATAAATAGAAGCTCATTCTTCCTTCATTTTCACTAATTCACAAAAGCTTTAGAGCAATTATTATAGAGAGAAATTATAGAAAGAAGAAGAAAGTCTGCTACCTCACTATTCCAAAGATCCAGCTTTTTCTAAAGGTAGGGAGTATTATTTCTTTCTTATCTATGAAGAGAACTTCATTATTCCATTCTTTATTATTCATTGGAATAACTCAGTATACGCTGCTACCCTATACTTGGTGAAATTCTTCTATTGTTCCATTCTTTATCATTCTGTTGGAACATCCTCGTTCACAAGCGTTCTCACGCCGACACAGTTCCGTCTTTATTATTCTGTTGGAATATCTTGTGTATGCATTTTATGCCGAACCTGATTCCGTCTTTATTATTCTGTTGGAATATCCTATCTGTGCGTTCTACGCCGGACTTGGTTCCGTCTTTATTATTCTGTTGGAATATCCTGTCTGTGCGTTTTACGCCGAACCTGATTCCGTCTTTATTATTCTATTGGAATATCCTGTCTATGTGTTTTACGCCGGACCTGATTCCGTTATTTATTATTCTGTTGGAATAACCTACCTGTGCGGTCTATCGCATGCCTGGTGATTTGTTTTATTATTTCATTCGTTATTATACTCAGTTGGTCAAAGTTTTGACTTTTATACTCCATGAAATTAGTGGAATATCCTTAATATTTGTGCTTCATCCAGTATCTTTTCATGGAAATATTTTTCTGAGCATTCTTGAATTTTACTCTACAAAGCGAGATCATGTTGACAATTTGGGCGTTATTAGTTCTGGATAAAATAATTCTTGAACTTGTTTTATTGAATTCTTATATCATTGTCATCATCCTCATGTTTATATTTTGTTGAAAGTCATTTGTGGCCTATAGTGCATAGATGGACTTGGTATGATTATGACGTGGATTATTCGATTGTAATCATGATCGTAATGTTACAAATGATGTGGTAAAAGTCCTCATTGGCCCGTAGTGCATTGATGGACGATTGTTGGCATGATCATGACCATTGTTGAATACACAAATATTCTTGGCCGTAGTAGTGCATGGATAATTGTGGTCGTGATACTAAAGAATATCCTTTCTTGTAGTGAGGGGTGATTCGATGATGTGGATTATTTATTAAGCTGAAAAGATAGTAGATTTTATTCTCTACTTGACTCTTTTAATGAATTGCTTATTCCGCTGCAGTTAAACTTGATGGTTGTTATATTGTTTCAGTTTAACATCATTTGAAGGCTAACGATAATATATTCTCGCATTATCTTAGTCATAATATTTCTTCTTGGGCTAGTTGAGCTCACTCTTTTACTTTTATTGTTCTCTTCAGGAAATGAGAACGAAAGGTGGGACTAGTCGGGGAACGGAGTGACGAACCAGATGATAGCATTAGTAGTCGTCACTATTCAGTGAAATAGTGGAAAATAAATGTAATAATATTGAATTTGAGTTTGAATATTGTCTACAGACGACAATATTTGTATTAAATCACAAACTTATATTTTGTCGCATTTTTTACCTACGCTTGTATAATTAAGTTATATTTGTATTCTGTATCATGTATTTGACGACTCAGAATAGGTGATGTATACCTATTTTGGGGGTGTCACATTGAAGGTGGTCGGGTTCGGATATCCGAGCCCTCTAGGCTGGAGTCCTGTTTTGAACGTGATGTTCGGGGTCGGGCCTTCGAGTCCCTTGGGCCGAAGCCCAGAACAGTATATGTAAGATCGGTGGGATTGGGCATGTGCAGTTGGGTAGCCCATATGCAGAGTGTGGAGTTATAAGGGGTTTACGTGGTTAAGAACTGTAGTCCTAATCATATTTGAATAAAGGTAACTCCAAAGGTAGTATTTGGATTGGATTCAACTTACACCTTTTAAGGAGATTGTGTTGGAGCCAAATATAGGTAACTACCATATTTAGGAGTCCTAATCCGTCTCGGAGAGGGATTCTAAGGGAGTGAGAATGGCTATAAATACAAGACTTGACTGCAATTAACATGTAATACATCTTTGAACACTAAACACTAAAGCCTCCATTGTTAAACCTTGTGAATGGCATGTACTCATTCTCACACTAGAGCTATCCCCCGGCGGCACAAGCCGTCAAGCTTCGTGTGTGATCTGTTACTGTGTAGGTTAAGAGCGTGGATTTGGTGATTGAACGCGTCGACGAAACTTGGCGTTAACATTGGCGCTAGAAGGAGGGCTAGTGCTTTTTACAATCATAGTGATCTTTTTCTGGTAGGAGGCTATGGCGAGTGAAAGTAACAATGTTTTCGTCCAGGAAAAAGCAAAGACTCACCAGACTACCCAGGTGAGGGGGTCGGTAAAGGATAGGCTAGGTTCTAAGACACAGGGAGACCAACCTGAACCCGTCCCATCTCTCCGGTGATAGTTGTTTTCGGCTAGTTAGCACACGCCCTCCCTGCCGATTATCTGCCGTGAAAATCGATCCACGGCGTATTTAAAGAAGAGGAGGAGATCAGGCGGCGGCGCCCAAGACCAACGAGAATTCATTTTGCAGAAGAAGATGGAGCAGAATAAAGATGTCATGATGGCATTACGACTTCAGCAGGAGGCGAGCTCGAAGCACAGATGGCCAAAATGGTCGGAGAACAAGAAGCCTCCTCGAAGAGGTGCATACATCGTAGCTGATCCCGGTCACCTCGCCGGGACGAGGCTAGAAAAGAAAGGAGCCAACCCAGGAGTTGCTCCCGAGAAGATAGGAGACGAAGGAGGAGTCGATCGGTAGACAAAAAATCTGTGCACTAAGGAAGATCGGGGAAAAAAAGGAGGATCGCGTTGCTCGAATACGAGAGGGACAGACATAGGTCGTCTGTAATACCCGAGAATTTCCACGTATTATTAAATGAATATATTAATAGAAATAATATTTATGTGAATATAAGTGTATTGATTTATGAGTTGGTTAATGAAATTGATTCGTTTTAGATCAATGTGTATTGAGAAGTGTGAAATGCCTTGTGTGGCATAATGCGAAACGAGGAAATCCCTTAAACAAATTAAAATGAGAATTAAGGAAGATTAATCGTGTATGATCATGAGATTTTATATAAGTAATCAATACACTCGTAGACTTGTAGTAACACTCTTGTGGACATTAATTCATGTCGTGTAAGACACGTATGGCGAGAGGGGTTGACACTGGCTTAAGCTAAACCAGTCTTGGCACTGTCAGGGCACGGCTGTAACATCCCGATATTTTCTATACAAATAATTTAGAAATTTTGCGTATAATTTTTTTTTATTTTAAATATGGGGAATATGTGCCAAGATAATGTGTATATGTATTTATGTAATAAATAAAAATATGAATAGTTATAAATAATTTTATTTTAAAATTATTGATCATTATAAATTATATTCTTATCATAATTAATTTTATAGTAGAAATGTTTTATTAATTATTTTCCATGAAGATATAATAATATATTATTTATATAATATATATTAAATGATTTTTAGAATTATTATAATAATTATATTTCGATTTTTCGATTACTATAAATATGTATCAGATATGTGGGACCAATAATGGTTGGTCAATTATGGTGTTATGTGACAAACCCTTGTATTCGCATGTGTGAAACCCTAATTACAAATTTTAGGAACTAATTTTATTTTATTTTAAACCCTAAATGAAAGCTTCGTAACCTAATTATACATTAGGTGAGACAATTAAATAACCTAAGGGTTATGGTGATAACAAGAGGTTAGTATTTAATATGTATATTAACTTAAGTGGATAATCTTATTATTTCAAGTGACTAATAATTTTAAACCTATTTCTAGTAAACATAATTAGGTTATGAGCTAAAGTCACATGTATAAGTAATTAAATTTCATAAGATTGGGAATGGAAACCCTAAATAAACAATTTGGGTAGCATATATTAAAATTGTTAGACTATGTTTATTACATGGCCCAAAACAATTAAAGGAGAAGCCCAAAAGAAATAAAATACAAGCCCAAACTTAGTCCACTTGATTAAGGGTATTTTAGACATTTGATTTATCTAATTTATGCATTAAAATAAAAGCTAAATGAAGGAATTAGTGGGCATTTATATAGCTGGCCCTATTAGGCCTTTTAAGGCAACTAATTAAGCTAAACAATGTCCATAATTAGTAACTCTTACACACAAGTACATGGTTGTCAAGCTCTCATTGGTTGCAAATCTATTAAGCACCTTTAATCACATGATTAGGCTCATTTAGAAGAGATAAGGTGAAGCCTTTTATCCAAGTGACAATAAAAGTATGGGGATAATAGTTAATCACCTCATTCATTTGCTAGATCATTTTGCATTTCTCTCATTCTTCTTCTTCTAATTTTTCTCCCAAGCTAGCAACTTGAAGAGAGAGAAAAGAGAGAGAGTTTTGGCCATATATATATATATAGAGAGAGAGGAGTGCTAGTTTGTTCATGCATCCTAAGTTAATCACTTACTTTGGTAGATCAAGGAAGATTACCATTAAATCAAGATATAACCTAACCTTCATCTTCTTCTTCTACTTTGTTTTTTTTGCTTGACTTTTGTTGGGGTTATGAATAAATACTCAAGATACCCTAGTCCTACATATCATCATGTATGGAACTAAGTATCTTGAGTGTTAGATCAAAGGCTTAGAGGAAGAATATGAGCATATGTTCTCCAAGGGTGAAAACTCTTGTTTTCTTCCACTAAATCTTGTATAACTCAAGTTTTACAACTTGGATTTGTGATCCGTTGAAGGGGGGGTGCTAGATACATGAGTTATCTAGTAAACCCAAGTGATAGAACACAAATCTAGCAAGTTTTGAAACCTTTGGGGCTGATTTCCCCAAAACAGCCCACTTGGAATGTTAAGGGTTCAAAAACCCTAAAATAGCTTCTGTCCCATTTTTCTTGGAACTGTTTTGGACAGTTTCATGTCTATTAAAAATCTGGGAAACATCACAGAGGTACCTTGAGAAGTTATCTACATGTAGGAAAAAGAACGGACACGTTTCGAGTTATAGATTGTGCGTAATGACTATTTCCGTAAAGGACTCCTAAATATTTACCTTCGAATATCTCACTGTGTATACATTGGAAAATTTCGAAATTTTTACAGTAGGTTCATATATGTTAGGAGAGCATACCTTTCAAATGTCAGATTTTTCTGAGCAAAACTCAATTTATGAAAAATGAAGCAAGATCCGAGTGTTTTGGGATCTTTAAAAATAGTAAATCATTTTTTAAAATTCCAGAAAAATTTGGGGATCCTAGTGGGTTCATATTCTGTCAAAATCCAGAAGATACGAATTTTTGGAATCACTTTGCTATTTTTCCTAAAAATGATTAAGTTATGAATAAAAAGAAATAAATAGTTAAATGATGTCTTTAATAAGAAAAATGTGATTTTTATGTTTGAATACTCATAATATATCATATAATGACTATCTTAGAGCATTTTGGTAATTTATAATAAGAAATATTATTTATGACCTTTTATGGATATTAAATAAATGGTTTTATAAAGGGTGAACCATTAAAATAAATTATTTATTGATCTAATAAATTATTAAAATATTATTATGATATTAATAATATTAGAATATGATATTGTTAAGTAAATAAAAATATTAAGATTAAAATTTTATTAAAATATTATTAAATAGTTAATCATATTTGATTTAAAATATTAATAAATGATTAAAATATTAATCTTAGATTAAAATATTATTAAAAGATTAATAATATTAAATTAAATTATTATTGGATGATCAAAATATTATTAAGTAAATAATAATATTTGAGATTAAATAAAATGTTATTAAAAATGTAATAGTATTAGTAAAGGAATAAAATATTATTAAATGATTAATAATATTAGTAAGCGAATAAAAGTATTATAAGTAAGATATTATTAAAGTAATACTATTAATGGATGATTAAAATATTATTAAGATGATTAATAATATTAGTAAAGTATTAAAATATTATTAAGATGTTAATAATAGTAGTAAGCGAATAAAAGTATTATTAGCGAACTAATAATACTAAGAGGTGAATTAAATAATATCAAGATTAATAATATTAGTAAATGAATAAAATATTAATACTATTGGTAAATGAATAAAAGTATTATTAATAGTTTAATAATAATTAAATGATAATAGAATTATTTGATATTTAAATCATTTAATAATAATTTGATGTTTGAAAATTCAATGATAAATTAATAAATGTTTATTAAGTCATTTAAAATAATATGACCGATACTTACGGATATTGAACGTTGAATAGAGTCTCGAGACTCGATAATTACTCGATAAAGTCATTCGATTTTAAATCGGCATATTTCGAAATTGATCCGGACTTAGATATTTTGGTCGTATTAATGTTTGTTTTGTGATCTGATACGATCATTGAACATGTGATAATGTGATTAGATTATATCTTTTGTTGTGAAATGCGAGACTTATAAGTTATAGTATATTGTTCTAATCGAACGAATGATCCGATTAATGATAGGTCGTGATATAAAAGATTAAACTAAGTTGCGTATTATGGCGGTAGCATCGTGCAAGTATCCTACCTTTGCATTTTTTTATGCAATGGACATGAGTAAGAATGTTTCACCATTATATTATTACTGTACAGATTATTAACCCTATATTATATACGCTCATTGATTATCAACATGTTAGTATATGGTAATTCAGATATATATTCTGTTCGTTAATTTTTATAAATGGTTATACAAGTGTCCCCACTTGGATAATCATTGCATTTAATCATATATTGATACACCTTTGTTAATTACCCGTATACATATATGTTGAATTATAGATTATTGTTGAATAAGATAAAACCTTATTATTATCCAACCGAATTGCTTTGGTTTGGAACCCCGACAAGTATGAACATCCCTCACACGGGAAAACTTTTATGCGCCCAAGGCGGACAGAGTGAACGATCCAATCGTTCTTGCATGCAGTGTTGATCAATACAGGGTACAACGGGCTGATCACCCCCGTGCCCGTAAGTGATGACGGTTTACAGATGAAGTTCTATTTAACCTTTTCAAAAATGAAAACAATGTTCATAGTATGTCCCCTTAACCCTATTTATAGTCAGTACATAGTTTCAAACATTTGAAAGAGGGTTGTTATGTTATTATTATCGGTTCAGATTACTTCACAACTATTGATTTGTTGTAGAATGGTACTATAAAGAAAATATTTAAATTCTTTCAGCTTATATATATAATTGTTATTACTTGCTGGGCACTCAAATGCTCATCCTTGCTTAATTTAAATGTTTTCAGCTAAGTGTGAACAACCTAAAGGCTCTGTTAGGAGAAAGGGAAAGGGAAAGGTTGCTGAATGATCTCAATGTTATCTTGTGTGATAGTTTAATATTATTAAGACAATGTTATATATTTATTATCATGTACTGTAAGGAATGATTAAAGGTTACGTACTTGGGAGCTAAACTTTGATAGTTATGTAAATTAAGTTTAATATTTATATTATTGTTATTATTATTAGTATTATTCCGCTCATAGAAATGGTATCGTGAAGCACTGAATTCGGGTTTCAAGTACCTAAATTTGGGGTTTTACAACTACAAGTAAAATTGCATCAATCCCAAAGAAGATAAATCAAGCAATTGCTGCCAAAGGGTCATCGATTGAGAAAAATTAATTCTTCTATCTTGGAAAATTAAATGAACAATTATGTTGTGTGTGTGACATTAATAAACCATGAAATAAAGTGAGCAATTAAGTAATATTAATTGTTAATTGTTATATTAATTAATTGTTAATGGTTGTGGTAGAATATTGAATTCTTAGTAATTAACTGATAATGTGTGATTACTATTATTTGCAATATATTATAAAGATGAATAATGATTATGGAAATCCATAATTACATTAATCAATGGTTGGATTAATTAATATTGGTGTTAATTAATTAAGGAAGTGCATGGTTATTTATTTAACATAAATTAGTAAGTTAGTAATATAATAATATTATATTGACGGTATGTGCATGTGAGCAATAATACAACCATAATATATAGTGTAGTGTGACTATATATTCGGATCTATGAAACTATATTATATTAAGTGATGATTAATCAAGGGAAGGAATAAATTTATTTATTTAACATAAATAAATAAGTTATTAATATAATAAGGTTGTGGTAGAGCTAATTATGGAACTACCCAGACAATAGTATATGACTGCATTATTTTATTGCGTATATTTAATGTACATGGACTATAAGATGTGAGTGTATAATTTATCCCTAAAATTCCTAATATGGAAACAATTATACATTAAGATTTCATTGTAGGAAATTAAGTAGACCAAACCAAACCTAGATATCAAGAATACTGGGATTTTCTCTCTTGTCCCATAATAAGTGTCACCAAGTACAATGAACAGTAACTTGAAGCTATATTACGTAAACTTTCTAGCTGTTAAAATCATAGGAGATCATTGATAAGCTAAGTGGCTAGTAAGGGATGTTAAACTACTCTTCATGAACCTATGTGTCTTGCCATTGCACCATGGGCTCCAAAATTGTGTAAAGCCAATGACTAGTCCATGTTTTCTCTATAAATTAAGCTTGAGTTCAAATTTTTTTTGTTGCTTGAATTGTCTGATAAATTGCTAAGTAGTAGAGTTAGAGCATTCTAGGACATTGGGAGTCCAATTAGTAGCAAGTTCGTACATTTTGCAGAGGTATAATCACATCCCTTGCTTTCCATTTTCAATTTCTGTTAAACAGAGTTCGTAAGTATAAAAATTCCAATTTCTTGATTTCATGAAAATAGATGTTAATGAGGTTGGGTATGAGTTATATAGATGTTATATGATTATATAAGCATGTTGCAATTGATACATGAGTGTTTAGTAATGAATTCGTGAGTAATTTACGTGTTTGAAATTTTAATAATTCTTGAGGTTTATTGTTCTGAACCAGTACAAGCAATTGCTATACTTGGATTAACACTGAGGAGCTGCGGTCCCTTTTTTTAATTGGGTATTCTGTTTTCAAATCTGATCAATGTTAGTCACTCATTATGTCATATACTAGCATGCAATCATGTGTAAGGGGCATATATAGCTATATGAACCTAATGTGAGCAGGTAGACTAGCTTAACATGATTAAATAAAGTGTTTAACTTAAAATGGATTTATGACTTTAGAAACAAACTTAATATGTATGTATGTCATGTATGTATACTGATTTTACAAGCATGTTAATATAACTTAGAAGTACATGAATAAACCATTTGCTTGTGTATATGTGATTAGTAAGGAAACATGAACATGTTGAACCTACTAGTAAGCCTTGAATGTGAATATTGTTAAACTACCTTGAGGGTTAGAATCTGATAATGGTGATCATATATGTTTGATGATGCTCTTAAACTCATTCATGTAGCAAAAACGTAAATACACCATACTTGTGTATCATATTTCAAAGAAAGCATGAACAAAGCATATTTTCAACTAAAGCGGTGTTAGTTTCACACATGTGTTATGAATACTCACAAGCATGTCTAATATGAGTGTTATAACTATCTTGTATGTTTAGAGAGTAAACATAATAGACTTTATGGTTTTACAACCTTGAATGGCCTTAACTTGTTGAAAAGTTTAATTTAGAAATATATTATAAAAGGGAACCTAGATCGACTTGAGAGGCATGAAAAGACAATTATCATGACAAATATATCATGTATGATTGTTTTGGTCAAGCCGGATAGAAACCACAAAGGCGTAAATTGAATCTTGACAAAGCTAGAGGACGGCAGTGCAATACCTGCCACGGTCCTGAAGCTTAGCCACGGCTCAAATTGCCCCAATTCTGATCATGAATTGGCCAGTTTTGAAATCTGATCTTGGACCAGTTAACTTGTATAGTACCTAAGATGCTAGAGGTGGTTTAAAATTGCTTGATAATGTTTTGCTTGATTGCCATGAGAAATGTAAGTTTAAACTTATAAAAAAATACACAAAAGAATGGTAAAGTGGTATATGAAAGCTTCTATCATGCATGTATGTTAGACTATAGGTGTAAATGGTATGTTAAAGTGGGACAGAAACTACAAGGCAATAACTTCGGTCCCGGATCGGCGGGGACAACGCAATTGGCTTGCCCCCTAAACTTGAACAGTATGCATCTGCTACTGCCGTCACAATAGCGATCACAATTGAGTTCTATTTTTGAACTGATGTTTGACGCATGCCTATATGATGTCTTTAACTTGTAATATATGACTAATATGCTATGTAATGTGTTGAGGAACATGCTATGCGATGTAAATAGAGATTAATTTGGATTTTCGAATGATAAGTCCAAGAGGATGTTTGCATGATATCAAAACAAAGATACGTGTGTTAAACTTATGATGATTTATAAACTAATTTTGTACCATATGTGCATACTTGAATCATGACAAGCTTGATTAAAGACTGTGATAGCTAATGAACACCTTGAACATATAATATGTTATTAATAGGATTCGAAAGTGTTGATTTCTTAACGAGGATAAACTACGCATAAGGCAAGTACCCGAACCCTACTTTACATTGTGCAAGTATTCTAAACTCTTGCATTACTTTATTCCAGCAAATATTGTAAACTTATCTCTTTGAATGTAAGTTATCCTACTTATTCTTTTAATTGAGCTCGTTTGTTAAACTCTTGAGAAAAACTATTATTCATGTGAACTTAGTATTGTTCTTGAATATTGTGAAAGTATCAATGCCATTTGATTCGGCTAGATTATATGCATGTTTATAAAACTGTCCAAACCAATTGATTGGTGCAGAAATCTTGAAAACTGAGTTGAACGACCTTTAAGGTAAGGGGATTGTATGTTGTTAGAAACCCCAACACATGAGTATATTATTACTGTGGTGTTATGCATAACTTAAAGTATTTTAGACTAATCATCTATAATACTTGATTCTTTTGGGTTATCAGTTTAATATTGGTAATTCTAGTAGATGTTCAATAGTCCTTAATGACTGCTCAGTATAAATTATGATCCAGACGGATACCTTGATAGCCTTTAAATTCATATATATCGGTTGATTATATTGAATTATTGATCTTATTCCAAGGATTATTGATATTCATTATTTGTGATATTATTCTGAAACTCTGAACTATCTTAGAGATGATACTTCAATATTTCAAACTCGTGTTATAAGACTCTTTACCCTTGTTGTATATTACTTGCTGGGTAATTTGTGCTCATTCTTTCTTATTTAAAACCTTTCAGTTAAGGCGGAACAGGGAGGTGTATCTGGGAAAGACAAGGGTAAGGCTACCGACTAGCTTGCCCCTTTTATGTTAAATTGATTATGTTGTATTAAGACTATTTCCAGACTATATTTAAGCTTATGCAGGATTATGTAATAAGTCTTTATTCGGTATTATTATGTAATCTATTAAGAATTGTATGTGACGCCCCCAAAATAGGTCCAATCCATCCAACCTATTCTAAGTCGCCAAATACATGGTACAGAAAATAACTACAACTTTATTACAACAATTGTCGTGCAAAATAAAAAAAACACATATACTATGAGTTTTGATACAAATATATACCAAATGTGACTCTCATCCCAACCTTGGATAGTGTTGCCTCTTTTATAATTCTTATAAAAGAGCTCTAACTCATGCAAGTATACACGGGTCAACAAGTAATATAGAGTAAGTAAAGTATCGATCCCACAGAGAAAGTTGTTAACTTTAGACTACTATGCATTAATTAACTCACTATATTTATATGCTAAGACTATGGACTTAATTGTTGATTCAAACTAATTATGATTACCAACTAAAAATAAGAGTATAAATGGACTAAATATAATGTGGATCCTAACTTCATTCAATATTTCATTCAATCGCCATATGTCATGCAAGAAGTGTTCACATATCACATGATAATAGCCAAGGGCATAAAGGCGAGTTATAACCATTTTCCAATGCACTATAACCAACTCACATATCATCTACAGATGTTAGAATCTATGTAATCACCAATATAATCACAATTACCATATTCCTATGCGCAATTGCAATCCTATTGATTTTAAGCACAACCCTTATTATAGCTCATACGGCAAAACAATATATTCCTATTTGTTTCACAAAATATGCAATCCCCATATTCGCATGCTATCATGATTTCATCCATATTTATATGTTCATTTCAAATTCTATACAAATACTAATATGAAGATTATCAGTCATTCATATATACAAACCAACCATGGTAGATAATCCATATGATATGCAAAATAAATCTAACATTTAGATGTGCAACCAAATTACATATTAAAATTCGTTAGGATCCCATAATGGAGTTTAGTTCATGACTGAACCAAAAGCCATCATGGGATCAAGGCTAAACATGATCAATAAACAAACGAATGGAAGAAAGTTAGAATGATCAAACCCAATCGTTGAATAGAAACCAATGATTAACTATTGAATCCACAAAGAACTCCCATAAACAATAATCAATATCCACGATGACAGAGATCTCCAAGAAGAAGTAGAGAAAAATAGACGTTATAGCTTTCTCCTACGTTAGAATCTCTCCCAAGGTGTAAACCCTAGTTTCTACTATGAAAGTTACGTAATAAAAGTCTCTTTTTCTCTGACACACGTCAGAATCGTTTTATACCACATTACACATCATTAAGTTGAGAAATAAAAATAAAACAAATTACAAGATCGAGCCATGACGCGTGCGTGCATCCTCAGTGTATCTCGCTCTTGCGGCCGCGAGACTTGCGATAATCTCGGCCTTCCAGACGTCTTCTCTCGCGGCGCCTCCAAGCGCTTCCGCTTCATGGCGCAGCATCCCTTCCTCGCTTCGCGGGCGCTGACTTGCGAAGGTTCCCATGAAAAGCTTTGTACTTTCATGGCGGTATGAGTTCTGCTTTAATCTTGTGGCTGTGTCTCCGCAATTCCCGAGTCTGGTTTCACCTTCTCTTCTTCTTGCTACTTGCTTTAATCTTCATGCTTGCTTGATTTCCATGCCTCATTGTACCCCCATGCCATGCACATCCTCGCCTTTCAACTAGCCTTCACGCATCCGCTCACCGATACCTCGAATTCCACCAAAATGAAGCCGATTCCTGCACTTGTTCACCAAAATGAGTTTTAAGTATATGCAATGCAAAATAATGTGAAATACAACTAAAACAAAATGAAATGTACTCGAGGTGGGCACAATTCACATGGATTAATATACAATAAGTGAGTAAAAATATCACTTATCAAATACCCCCAAACTTGAACTGTTGCTTGCCCTCAAGCAATGCATATAAATGAACACTGAAAATGTAACTACTAAACTATGCAACTACTCTATGATGCAAACTAGTCTCACATAATCTTAGCCATAACAGAATTTCAGCCCAAATTACCTCAGTGAACTATCCAGATTCCAGAACATAGTTTCAAACCAAACCATATATATAACATCATACACTCAGATAATTCATGACTGCCATAGAGATGCTGTGTGTGAGTGTGTTGTTCACAGAAACTTGATCGAAGCAAAGATTATATATCCTACACTGCTCCAAATAGAAAATTATAGTCTAAATCAAGATTCATATATATTCATGCAACATAGACTATTTAAACATATCACCGCAAACTAAGGCTCAACAATGGGTTTATTGCTTTATTACTACTCATGAGGGCGATTTTGCACTTTCCCGCGGTGTTTATTGCTATTATATTTTTTACACGGTACGCCATGCGAATGTCTTAATCCATTAGGCACACTTTGCTACCCCTTAGCGAGCTTTCAACCAACGACTCCCAGACCATGAAAGACCTTAGGGCGCTAGGTGTAGAGACAATCCCCTCGGGCGTACTTACTCAAGTAGCTAGGACCCCGAATTAAGACTAGTCACGTTATTGCTATTCTTTTTTTCTTTTTCTTTTTCTTTTTTTTATACACAGCATGCCCATGTTTCCCCAAAATTTGCACTTCAATGACTTACAGTCTATAACATTTTCCTCATGTTTCTTTTTTTAAAACTACATGTTCTATTGATCAATGCAAGACACACATCTTAGACTTACAAGTGAATGTGAACACAATTGTGCAAACCGAAAGCATATAAACAGCAACATGAATCGCATTGTGTAAAACATTATATCCAAGTTGTGTTATGCAACATATTCTGAAATCGTTCACAATTCACTATCATCATTGGCTTAGGCAAAAATTTCTATTTATACGCAAGAATTTATGTGAGACATTAAACTAAACATACTATCAATGAATAAACAAATAAAAATTTTATGCTAAAATTTCACTAACACATATTCATGCAAAAATTAAACTAAACATGCTAAAATAAAATGCAACTAAACTACTATGCAAGTACACCAATACCCCCAAACTTAAAATGTTCAATGTCCGCATTGAATGAAGGTAAATGGTATGAGAAAAACTCCCCTAATTATCGGCATGACCACCCTCCTCGGGTGGTGAATCTGGTGGTGGATACGGCACAGCGGTTCTGAATTGGGGCCATTCAAGCATGGTTCCTTGCTGCGCGAATGCTTCAGCCAAAGCCCTGGTGAGTCCCGTAGAAAAAGTTCCAAGATTGTCATACAATGCGTTGACTTTGCGCTCCAACCTTCGGAGGTGTCGATCGCTAGAGACAGGCTGCTCACGGATAGATGGACCTGCTTCATCGGGCTGTGGGGGTGGCTGGGTTGGCTTTGGCGAGGTGAATCGGCTAATGAATCCACGTCCGCGCGGGTGTGGTTCACCACCCGTCCAATCTTGGAGCTTAGCTATTGTAACTGATGTAATGTCATGACTCGACTTTTACCGTGTCCTGTCCGTCCATGGAACTCCCTGCTGCATACAAAGTAATGCTGCTGCCGCTGAATGCGGAATGCTCCCATTCATGTTGCCTCGCCAATAACGCTGCATGTTTTGATGAATGAGGTGGCCGACGTCTATGTACTTCCCTTCAATAATACTCCATAGAATGATGGCTTGCTCTTTCGTGATGACATGCTTGTGAGTGGACAGAATTAGTTTGGCGCAGATAAACAGATGCCATGCTTGGGCGTAGCGATTCAAAGTGGAAGCTGGAAACGAGAGAGGCTCGGTTGTTCCGACCTTACAGGTCCCCTTAGTGCCCGGGATGCACAATTCTGAAATCAGAACATCCAAGTTAGTCGTTAAATGGTCACCTTGGACCCAATTGGCCGACCCAGTAGGTGGGGTCAGTTATTCCATACACTGCTCTAATAGCTGAGGGGAAGAAATCCACTTGCACCTGTCGAACGAGTGTTATGCCGTGTTGCTCCATCTCTTTTGCGTTTGTGTAGAATTCCCGAACAACTTCCATTGGAATAAGTACAGGTGTGGTGGCCAGGCTAACCCAGTTCCTTTCTCGGAGCATGCTTCATAGCTATCCATCCATCTTGGTGGGTTTAAAGCCTCGTTCCGGCATAAACAATTTACTCCGAAGGTGATAATAGATGTGATGAGCCTCCCGGCTTAAGAAGTTTCTTCGTTCCGTGACATCGTCATCGGGATCACTTGATGAGGAATCAGAGGTTGAAGAGATTGAGGTTGCACGACTTCTTGTTGGACCCATGACCAACTGCTATGGAGAGAATGCGAGTGTTTTACAGCAGATGATACTATCCCCAAACTTGCTTTCACCCAATCCCATAAGATAAACCCTAGGTTGACTCTAATGAGGATGGTGGTGATATACATATGTATTGGTAGGGTAGGGCCTTTTATTAGGGAAAAGTAGACTCATAATAAAACACGTAAATAATAATATCTCTACTGGGCGTAGCGCGCGACCGTGTGACATGGTATGATTGATCTAGCGCGGGGCATGCGAGTATGTGAAAATTGGTTGAGGGTTATATGGTAGCGAGGTAACACTGTTGGGGCATGCTTGTGCATGGTAGCTTTTCTGGTAGTGTAGTTCTGAACTTCCAAGTGGAGGTTGTGATGTGTGGAACCCAAATCACCTACAACAAGATGAGTGCAACACAGAGTAGGTATCAAGCAACATAGAATGACTCTAACTTCTATTGTACTTAAGAATTGAAAAGAGTTTCAAGATGAAATTGATGGGTTGCCTCCCATCCAGCGCTAAGTTATAGTCACTTTAGCTTGACTGTCCCGGGGGCTCATGTCGACGAGAGAATCATAGTGACATTGTGTCTTTCCACTTCTTCACCAAAGTAATGCTTCAACCGCTGTCCGTTTACTTTGAAAGGGTTGTCTGGGAATTGGTTGTATATTTTAATTGCACCGTGCGGAAAGACAGTTTTCACTGTGAAAGGACCCGACCAACGTGATTTCAGTTTTCCAGGGAAGAGTTTAAGTCTGGAATTATAGAGCAACACCCTTTGCCCCGGCTCGAACGTTCTATCCATTATCCTACGATCATGCCACCTTTTCACTTTTTCCTTGTATAATTTTGCATTCTCATAAGCCTGTAATCTAAACTCATCTAGCTCATTTAGCTGAAGTAGCCTTTTCTCCCCTGCAGATGTTAAGTCAAGGTTGAGCTTCCGTATTGCCCAATAAGCCTTATGCTCTAGCTCCATAGGGAGGTGACAGGCTTTGCCATACGCAATTTGAAAAGGTGACATCCTTAACGGGGTTTTGTATGCGGTGAGATAGGCCCATACAGCATCATCTAATTTTAACGACCAATCCTTACGTGTTGGATTCACAACTTTTTCCAGGATTCTTTTGACTTCTCGATTTGATACTTCGGCTTGGCCATTTGTTTGTGGGTGATATGCTGTGGCGATGCGATGTTTCACCCCGTACTTAGCTAGTAAGGTGGTGAATTATCTGCTAAGAAAATGAGCGCCTTCACTACTAATGATAGCCCTTGGAGTTCCAAACCTCGTAAAAATTCTCTTGTGCAGAAACTTGAGGACTACCTTGGCATCATTGGTCTGTAAAGCTGCAACCTCCACCCATTTTGAAACGTAATCCACTGCGAGCAATATATAGAGATTGCCGTAGGAAGAAACGAAAGGTCCTGTGAAATCAATGCTCCATACATCGAAAATTTCTACTTCTAGGATGGTATTCAATGGCATTTCGTTTCTTTTAGAGATATTACCCACTCGCTGACATCTGTCACATCACTGGACAAAACGGTAAGCGTCCTTGAAGATTGTTGGCGAGAAAACCTCGCTTAAGGACTCTCGGCTCGCCGTCTGCTCCCATGATAGTGACCTCCATACACTGATGAGTGAAACTTGTGCAGAATCCCTTCGGTCTCGCTATACGAAATACACCTTCTTATCACTTGATCCGAACACTGTTTGAACAGGTAAGGCTCATCCCATATATACCATTTGACGTCATGCAGAAATTTCTTTTTCTGATATCCCATCAAGTCAGGAGATACAATCTTACGTACTAGATAATTTGCGAAGTCTGCAAACCATGACACTTCCCCTTTCACCACAAACAACTGCTCATCTGGAAAGGACTCAATGATCATAACGTTATCCTGTACTTCTCTTTCCGGATTCTTGAGTCGAGATAAGTGGTCCGCCACTTGGTTTTCAGTTCCCTTTCTGTCCTTGATTTCCAAGTCAAATTCCTGCAGTAGTAAGATCCATCTAATCAGCTGCGGTTTAGCGTCCTTCTTGGCCATTAAATGTCGAATCGCTGCGTGATCTGTATACACTATCACTCTTGTTCCAATCAGATATGCTCAAAATTTATCAAAAGCGTATACCACTACCAATAACTCTTTTTCTGTGGTGGTATAGTTCAATTGCGCATCCGTTAAGGTCTTGCTGGCATAATAAATCACATGAAATATCTTTTCTTTCCGCTGGCCCAACACAGCCCCTACGGCGTAATCACTGGCGTCACACATCAATTCAAATGGTAAAGTCCAATCGGGTGCAGTAATTACTGGTGCTGCAATCAGTTTTCTCTTTAAGTGTTCAAATGTGGATACACAAGTGTCATCAAAATTGAGTTTTGCATCTTTCTCCAATAGGCTGCATAATGGTTTAGTGATTTTGGAGAAATCCTTAATGAACCTGCGGTAGAACCCTGCATGTCCCAGAAAATTGCGAACTCCTTTTACTGATGTGAGTGGTGGCAGGTGCTCAATAGTTTCCAGTTTTGCTCTATCCACCTCAAGTCCCGTCTTTGAAACTTTGTGTCCCAAAATGATTCCTTCTTGTACCATGAAGTGGCATTTTTCCCAGTTTAGCACTAAATTTGTTTCCACGCATCTCTTTAATACCATAACTAGATTCTCGAGACATAAGTCTAATGAATCCCCGAAGACTGAGAAGTCATCCATAAATACTTCAACATTCTGTTCCACCATGTCGGAGAATATAGCCATCATACATCTTTAAAACGTGGCTGGAGCATTACAGAACCCAAAAGACATTAGTCTGAAAGCAAAAGTGCCATATGGACATGTGAAAGTAGTCTTTTCCTGATCTTCTGGAGCTATCATAATTTGATTGTAACCCGAATAACCATCCAGAAGGCAATAGTATTCATGCCCTGCTAGTCTGTCCAACATCTGATCGATAAATTGGAGCGGGAAATGATCTTTCCTGGTAATCTTGTTTAGCTTGCGGTAATCCATGCAAACTCTCCACCCCGTCACTGTTCGTGTTGGGATTAGCTCATTATTCTCATTAGTCACAACGGTCATGCCACCCTTCTTCGGAACACACTGTACTGGACTCACCCATGCGCTGTCTGAGATTGGATAGATTATTCCTGCATCTAGCCATTTTAGTACCTCTTTCTTGACCACCTCCTTCATTATTGGATTAAGCCTCCTTTGTTGCTCAACTGTCGGCTTGCTACCATCTTCCATTAGGATCTTGTGCATGCAATACGAAGGGCTGATTCCTTTGATATCTGCTATGGTCCATCCAATAGCTGATTTGAACTCTGTAAGCACTCGGAGCAGTTTTTCTTCCTGACAAGATGTTAGTGCAGAAGCAATAATCACAGGTAATTTGGAATCTGAACTTAAAAATGTATACCTGAGATGTTCCGGTAGTGGCTTCAACTCCAATTCGGGAGGTGTCTCAAGAGATGGTTTTAGTTTTATTGAGGTATCTCCAACTATCGACAATGGCTCTGCAGGGGGTCTAAATCTCCTGAATTGGGGGTTTGTATCCAGAGAGTGATCAAATTCGTCAAATTCTTCCTCCCCTGCATTTGAATTCTCATCAGTGATCTTCCTCAAAGGTTCATAGTCTGCTAAACTCTGTATGTCATCATCTAGAATCCGATTCACCCAATCAACGAAGAAACAATCCTCCTCATCCGTTGGGAATTTCATAGCTTTGAATGCATTAAAAATGACCTCTTGATCCTGAACTCGCATCGTGAGTTCCCCTTTTTGTACATCTATCAAAGCTCTGCCCGTGGCCAAGAATGGTCTTCCCAGTATGCTCGGAATATTCTTGTCCTCTTCGAAATCTAGGATGATTAAATCAGCCGAAAAGAATAACTTATCCACTTTAACCAATACATTTTCAACAATTCCCCGCGGATATGTGATAGACCGGTCGGCTAACTGTAATGATATGTTCGTTGGTCTTGGAGCTGGTAATCCCAACTGGTTGAATACAAACAGTGTCATCAAATTTATACTTGCTCCCAAATCACATAAACACTTGTTAAACTCCATCTTCCTAATAGTGCACGGAATTGTGAAGCTACCCGGATCTTTCAGTTTTGGAGGTAACTTACGTTGAAGCATTGCACTGCATTCTTCTGTCAAAGCTAACATTTTAAACTCATCTAATCTCCTCTTCCTTGATAGTATACCTTTCATGAACTTTGCGTAGCTTGGCATTTGTTCCAATGCTTCGGCAAAAGGTATATTGATTTGCAGCTTTTTGAAGACCTCTAAAAACTTGCTGAACTGTTTGTCATCTTTCTGCTTTGCTAACCTTTGCGGATATAGTATTCGAGGGTGCAGTGGTTGTAGTGGACTCTTGACCTTCTCTTTTGAACCTGCTTTATTCGTTTCATTTTGCTGAAACTCATAATTTTCCAGATTTTTATCCTCCTCAGTTTCCTTCTTCAGATCGAGCTACCGCATGGCCTCCTTAGTGGTATCATCTTGGCGGTATGCCGACTTGCAGTGCATCTTGTCAAGTCTTTCCCAGATCGCAATGTTATTGCTTGACATTACTCCTTCCCGTCTCTTCTAGGATTTGCCTCTGTGTTACTTGGCAGAACACGTTGGGGCCTATTAGTAAGAATGGTCGCCATTTGCCCCATTTGCGTCTCTAAATTCTTGATAGCCACTGCTTGGCTTTTGATCATGACCTCGGTGTTTGCCATGTATTTCAACATCATCTCCTCCACTTCGATTTCTTCTCCGGATGTGATGCACCGTGGGTGGTGTTGTTGTTGTTGAGTAAATCCGGTGGAAATGGTGGTTTCGGTATAAACTGTGGCTGTGCTGACTGTTGTTGAAACTGTTGATTCGGATGGAACTAATTTTTTTGTTGTCTTTGGTTGTTAGACCAGCTGAAGTTTGGATGATTGCGGTTGTTGGGGTGGTATGTGTTCTGGAATTGGCCTTGGTCCTTTCTGTAGGAGTTTACATACTAAACTGCTTCTGAGCTGATAGCACATTGGTCTGTGGATTGTGACCCGGCACAAATCTCACAAACAAAAGCAACCGTCTTCACTTTACTCTCTGCCAACGTATCTATTTTCTTAGCCATGGCTGCCATTTGTGCCGATAGCTGTGTAATCGCATCCACCTCCAACATACCTGCAACTTTGGGTTGAGACATCCGAGTTGTAGGATTCTGATAGTCATTCATGACCATTGTCTCGATAAGTGTATAGGCCTCATCATAGCTTTTTGCCCATAATGCCCTCTCTGTGGTCAAGATATATAATCGATGGCGGACCGCCATCCCAAACCACTATAAAATGAATTAATTACCAGCCAGTCTGGTAAACCATGATGTGGACACTTCCTAAGCATCTCCTTATACCTTTCCCATGCTTCATATAAGGATTCACCCTGTTGTTGCTCAAACTGAGATATGGTTGTCCTCATCTTTGCAGTTTTAGCCATTGGGAAAAACTTGGCTAAAAATTTCTGTGCTAAATCCTCCCATGTAGTAATCGATCCAGCAGGCAAAGAATGTAACCATCTCCTTTCTTTATCCCTCAATGAAAATGGGAATAACCGTAGTCTGATGGCATCTTTCGTAACACCATTATATCTGAATATGTCACAAATCTCGATGAAGCTTAATAGGTGCTCATTCGGATCATCTGTAGCAGCACCCTCGAACTGTACTGAATTCTGCACCATCTGAATAGTGCTTGTCTTTATTTCGAAGGTGTTTGCTGCTATCGCCGGTTTGACTATGCTAGACTGTAATTCATTTATGTTCGGCATGGAATATTCCCTTAGAGCCCGATGTTCTTCTCTTGGATCAATCCTTTGTTCTTCTGCCATATTGACTGTAATGCTTTCTAACCGCTCTTAGAGATTTACTACCATTTTACTCGCTTTCCAACCTTTTCCGTTTATATTAGCTTGTGCTAGTGTTAACTCTGAGTTGGAGGATCGCGTGTGCATAAAATTCTACAAGCACCTGTAACCAAAGACAAAATAAAAATAGAAATGAGAAATGAACAGAATTGTCTAAGTCATACAATACAGCTTTAAACTAATGATAATTATCTAAATTAACGCCTTTCCCCGGCAACGGCGCCAAAAACTTGTTGCCTCTTTTATAATTCTTATAAAAGAGCTCTAACTCATGCAAGTATACATGGGTCAACAAGTAATACAGAGTAAGTAAAGTATCGATCCCACAGAGAAAGTTGTTAACTTTAGACTACTATACATTAATTAACTCACTATATTTATATGCTAAGACTATGGACTTAATTGTTGATTTAAACTAATTATGATTACCAACTAAAAATAAGAGTATAAATGGACTAAATATAATGTGGAAACAATGGGATCCTAACTTCATTCAATATTTCATTCAATCGCCATATATATCATGCAAGAAGTGTTCACATATCACAGGATAATAGCCAAGGGCATAAAGGCGAGTTATAACCATTTTCCAATGCACTATAACCAACTCACATATCATCTACAGATGTTAGAATCTATGTAATCACCAATACCATCACAATTACCATATTCCTATGCGCAATTGCAATCCTATTGATTTTAAGCACAACCCTTATTATAGCTCATACGGCAAAATAGTATATTCCTATCTGTTTCACAAAATATGCAATCCCCATATTCACATGCTATCATGATTTCATCCATATTCATATGTTCATTTCCAATTCCATACAAATACTAACATGAAGATTATCAGTCATTCATACATACAAACCAACCATGGTAGATAATCCATATAATATGCAAAACAAATCTAACATTTAGATGTGCAACCAAATTACATATTAAAATCCGTTAGGATCCCATAATAGAGTTTAGTTCATGACTGAACCAAAAGCCATCATGGGATCAAGGCTAAACATGATCAATAAACAAACGAATGGAAGAAAGTTAGAATGATCAAACCCAATCGTTGAATAGAAACCAATGATTAACAATTGAATCCACAAAGAACTCCCATAAACAATAATCAATATCCACGATGACAGAGATCTCCAAGAAGAAGTAGAGAAAAATAGACGTTATGGCTTTCTCCTACGTTGGAATCTCTCCCAAGGTGTAAACCCTAGTTTCTACTATGAAAGTTACGTAATAAAAGTCTCTTTTTCTCCGACACACATCAGAATCGTTTTATACCACATTACACATCATTAAGTTGAGAAATAAAAATAAAACAAATTCTGACAAAGATCGCGACATACGCTGACCCGCTGCGTCCACAGTGTATCTATCATCTGTCTTGCGGCCGCGAGACTTGCAGTAAGCTCAGTTCCCCCAGACGTCTTCTTGCGCGGTCGCGTGCTTCTGCCTCGCGGGCGCGCGGTCATGCCTCGCGGGCACGCATCCCTTGCCTCGCGGGCGCTTGACTTGCAGAAGGTTCCCATGTAAAGATTTATACTTTCGGCGCGCAGGCGAAGTCTCATTTTGTATATGCCAAGCCGCCCTTATGTCCTGCAATTCCCGAGTGCGGTTTCTCACCTTTGCTGCTACTTTGCTTACTTGCTTTAATCCTCATGCTTGCTTGATTTCCATGCCTCATTGTACCCCCATGCCATGCACATCCTCGCCTTTCAACTAGCCTTCACGCATCCGCTCACCGATACCTCGAATTCCACCAAAATGAAGCCGATTCCTGCACTTGTTCACCAAAAGGAGTTTTAAGTATATGCAATGCAAAATAACGTGAAATACAACTAAAACAAAATGAAATGTACTCGAGGTGATCACAATTCGTATGGATTAATATACAATAAGTGAGTAAAAATATCACTTTTTAGATAGCACGTCACAATGGCACCTTACATAAAGGTACAGTCAAAAACTGTTTTAGAAATTAAAATCTTTGGGAAGTGCTCAAGGAAACCTTCGTACATGGGAGGTCATGCGTCTAGGTTATTATAGATATCATATATCCACAGAATTATCCTTGATTAACCTAATAGACCCCAAATAAAAATGAGAAGATTACTATTATATTCTTTCCAATGGTGAGTCTTCTCTTGACATATCATTATCTCCACTGTCTCTAATTGATAATTATACTTCAACCAAACACCAAGATTATATAGATAGTGCTCGTAGATATACTCAGCAAGTGGATGCGCACAACCTTATCTTATAATAACACGAGGTTGTATGTCATTAGACATCTTGTATAATAGTGGCAAAACACCCTTCCAACGTTGGGTTCGCCTCACCCTATTTGATTCACCAAATATAACTACTAAATGATGTATAAAATACAACACACTTTTCTATACTATTTAAGGAGAACTTCCACCGCTAGAGACCACCGTTCTATTTCCCTATTACCCCCGCTCGACTCAGCTACACTCTTATTACCTAAAAGGAATTGTGAAGCAAAAGGTTGAGCACAACTAGCCCAGTAAAGAATATCATGACTAAAGATAATTAAATTATCAATAGCCTTCATCAGTAATAAATCAGAGATTTAAAACATATGGTAGATGATAAAACTTTTCAAGCATAGTTGTAGCAGAACGAGCAATCCATTAGAAGAGTCAATTAGACCATAAGGTCTATTATCTTCTCCATGTTAAAAGTGCACCAACAATATTTTATCCTTGTAACATCAATCAACAGTTCTGGTTCACAAACATATGAATAACTCATAATCATAATTGTGGTTCTAAATTTCTCTTCTCATCCAAGACGAAGATAATTTTCATCGCATGTCTTTACCTGAAACATCAAAGATCATGGTTATACCAAATCACAGTTCCTGTTCATAATCATACTAATAAATTCATCTTTGAACTACGGGCCAAAGATATTCATCAACAGTTCATCTTTGCACTACTGGCCAAAGATATTCAACAACAGGTCATCTTTGCACTACAGGCCAAAGATATTTAACAACAGATCATCTTTGCACTACAGGCCAAAGATATTCAACAATAGATCATCTTTGCACTACAGGCCAAAGATATTCATATCTCAAGAAATATATAATCATTTCAGAATTTATATAAACAATAATTATAACCATGTTGATCAATTCACCTTTGCACTTAAGCTAAAGATATTCAATTATAAATTAAATGGTCATGATCATACCAGTCAACAATTTATCTTTGCACTACTGGCCAAAGAGAACCCATAGTCACGATCATAACAATAATCTACCCATCTTTACACTCAAGTCAAAGAGAAATATCATCCTTAGGGTTATAAAAATATTATATATGATAATAAAAATAACATAATCAATATATAGATTTAATATCAAGAGTAAGATTCATAAATCAACGATAATTTGGTCAGAAAAAGAAACTAATTTTGTCGTGAATAGTAACCCCGACACGAATAGATAAAGTTTCAAAATAATATCCATATCAATATTTACAACACCTTAATCCAAATGTTATAAATCACTTAAATCTCATAATCTAATATTATTAATATTATAACAATATTTTAATCATTTCTTAAACTTATAAACAATTTATTTTAATTGTTTACAGTTTACTAATTAATGCATTTAATCATCCTAAAATGCCAAACTCATAAGATTTCATCACCAATAACCAAAACTCTCATAAAAATCTACATATACCTTATATAGGATACTCAAGCCATAAAATCATATTTTCCAATTTTCTTACTTCACATAACATATTTAATTCATTAACTCATAACTAGTCCATTTTCATGAAAAATACCAAATCAGTCCCAAAATATTTTCTTTTCTGGGATGTATCATAATATAGTCCCATATTGAACATATATTTTTCTCGGAATTTTTAAAATTCATTTACTATTTTTCATGTGGTCAAAACTGTCGAATATTTAGATATTTATCATAAACTATACTTTTGTCCAAAAGTTCCTAAATTTACAGAGTATACTGATATTATATACATGTACTCCCAATAAAAATTTCACTAATTTTGGAGTTAACCACAAGGAGCTATAAGGGTTTACTTTTAAAATAGTCTTTTCCCATAAAATTCATAACTCTTAATCTATACATCCAAAAATCACCATTTTTGGACACAATCTAGAAAACTCATCAAATTATCATTTCAAATTTTTTCAGAATTTTTGAAGGTCAGAAAAATTACGAAACTAAAAAACATAACAACCCTTACAATCCCTTACCTCAAAAAAGCAGTACTTCTGACTGGAACATCGGATGTAAAGTCGAAGGAAACTTGCACTGAATGGAAATTCTCAAAGTATCTAAATACTCACAAACATACGCTCGATAATATAGGGAGAGAAAACTTATGTTTCTGGTGTGATTTTCAATTCTAACTTAAGCGTCTATTTATAGGAAAATGCTAGAATACCAAAGGAGACTAAATTAATAAAATAATAATATTAATTTTTCCTCTGCTACGCCCACTCTTGCTGAAAAATTTGAGCAGCCAACATTGAACAAAATTCAGCACATGCTTTCAAAACAAACAAAAGTGGGTCCCGCCCATAATTTTAATAAAAATTATTTTATTTTTTGAAACTTCAATAATTCATAGAAAATAGCCCGTTTATCATAAAAATAAGAATATTATGTCCATTCCACACGAAATCGAATTCTTTACAATTTTGTAGCTTTAACTTTTTCCAAATTCCAGACAGAAAATATCCGAAATCCATAAACGGACGATTTTCAACACCTTTTAAAATTCATAACAAATCATACGTTAATTTTTAACGGTTCAAAATTTGTGGATATATACTCAACTTATATATGTATAACATATCCAAATATCACAACGATCCAACGGTCGGATTAAAATTATAACTCACACAATAGAGCTTTAAGAACACTGATTTGATCTTTTAATACCTCCAATCCGTCAAAATACTGATAAAATACCTCAACGTTAATTCCTTCATTTATAACCACATAAATAAATCCATCATTTATATCCACATCAAATAAATATTTTCTTATCATATAAATCAATAATTAATTATTCACAAATAATATTACATAATCACAATAATGACAACTAGGCAGTTCCCAGGAAAGAGGGGGCTTTCTAATAAGGATTTCTCCTTACTGGCGCGCAATTAGGTGACCAAACCTCTCCTTGACAGAACTTTCTAGACATTGCCAATAATGTTATCTAATAATATTATGAATTATTGATATGATAATGGGAATATCTTGTCAAGTTGATGATAATTATTGAAACAACAATAATATAAAATATCAACGCAGCAATTATTGAATCAATAAAATAAAATTTAAAAAGTAATTACTGTAACAATTATTGAGTAGTTCCTTCTTACGTAAGAATCAATAATTCAAAAATCATGCAATATCATCGTAACTTCTTGTGCGACCACGCGACATTCTTGTATTTTAACCACGGGTATTCCAACGGAAGTGTTAACTTGGTAATAATTCTATTTGTTATTTATAAAAACTCAAACTTGTCATTTTCTTCATTCGACAGTTATTCTGTTATGGGGCCCATAAATGGCTGCGCCTTCATACGAATATTCCCTGATAGCAAAAATATTCCACGACCAAACGAATATTCTCCGACAACAATAAGTTTTTTATAACCACTTGCTTATTTTGAAAAGAAATTCACATATCACCCTGAACTTTAACTTTTTATCAATTTAACTATTTACTAAATAGAAAAAATTGAATACTTTTATTTCATGAAATTCGGGGTCTTACGATCTCCCCTCCTTATGAAATTTTGTCCTCAAAATTTACGTACCTGGTATTTCAAAAAGTTGAGAATACCTTGCTTTCATTTCAGATTCCATCTTCCTTGTCATCATGATTTCTCCATTGCTCATCTCCTGTATTTCAGATATCATTCTAGAATACAACTTCAAAACAAAGGTTAATTGACATATCACAATTTGTCAACTTAAGTAAGAAAATTAAACTTAGGTAGGACACACACTAGCTGAAGGATATTACTCGCCTCTCCTTCCTATTTTTAATCCGGATCTCCGCCGGAGATCATATCCTAAGCTACGATACCACCGCGACTCATGTCCCATCCGTGGGCAAAGACCTCACGATGGTACCCTGTCGATTTTGCAATTGCATGAATCAGGCGTCCCCTACGAGAGTGCGGCGGTTTGCATTCTACACAAAGAAGTCACCAGTGAGAGGCTCGGGGCTCTTTACTTATAGCTCTGATACCAACTGTGACGCCCCCAAAATAGGTCCAATCCATCCAACCTATTCTAAGTCGCCAAATACATGGTACAGAAAATAACTACAACTTTATTACAACAATTGTCGTGCAAAATACAACAACACATATGCTGTGAGTTTTGATATAAATATAAACCAAATGTGACTCTCATCCCAACCTTAGATAGCACGTCACAATGACACCTTACATAAAGGTACAGTCAAAAATTGTTTTAGAAATTAAAATCTTTGGGAAGTGATCAAGGAAACCTTCGTACATGGGAGGCCATGCGTCTAGGTTATTATAGATATCATATGTCCGCAGAATTATCCTTGGTTGACCCAATAGACCCCAAAGAAAAACGAGAAGATTACTATCATATTCTTTCCAATTGTGAGTCTTCTCTTGACATATCATTATCTCCACTGTCTCTAATTGAGAATTATAATTCAACCAAACACCAAGATTATATAGGTAGTGCTCGTAGATATACTCAGCAAGTGGATGCGCACAACCCTGTCTTATGATAACACGAGGTTGTATGTCATTAGACATCTTATATGATAGTGGCAAAACACCCTTCCAACGTTGGGTTCGCCTCACCCTTTTTGATTCACCAAATATAATTACTAAATGATGTATAAAATATAACACATTTTTCTATACTGTTTAGGGAGAACTTCCACCACTAGAGACCACCGTTCTATTCCCTTGTTACCCACGCTCGACCCAGCAACACTCTTATTACCTGAAAGGAATTGTGAAGCAAAAGGGTGAGCACAACTAGCCCAGTAAAGAATATCATGACTAAAGATAATTAAATTATCAATAGCCTTCATCGGTAATAAATCAGAGATTTAGAACATATGGTAGATGATAAAACTTTTCAACCATAGTTGCAGTAGAACGAGCAATCCATTAGAAGAGTCAATTAGACCATAAGGTCTATTATATTCTCCATATTAAAAGTCCACCAACAATGTTTTATCCCTGTAACATCAATCAACAGTTCTGGTTCACAATCATATGAATAACTCATAATCATAATTGTGGTTCTAAATTTCTCTTCTCATCCGGGATGAAGATAATTTTCCTTACATGTCTTTACCTGAAACATCAAAGATCATGGTTATACCAAATCACAATTCTTGTTCATAATCATACTAATAAATTCATCTGTGCACTACGGGCCAAAGATATTCGTCAAAAGTTCATCTTTGAACTACTCGCCAAAGATATTCAACAAACTAACTACGCCAAAGATATTCAACAATGATCATCTTTTGCACTACGGCCAAAGATATTCAACAACAGATCATTCATCAATATTCATCAACAGTTCATCTTTGCACTACTGGCCAAAGATATTCAACAACGGGTCATCTTTGAACTACAGGCCAAAGATATTTAACAACAGATCATCTTTGCACTACAGGCCAGCGATATTCAACAACAGATCATCTTTGCACTACAGGCCAAAGATATTCATATCTCAAGAAATATATAATCATTTCAGAATTTATATAAACAATAATTATAACCATGTTGGTCAATTCACCTTTGCACTTAAGCTAAAGATATTCAATTATAAATTCAATGGTCATGATCATACCAGTCAACAATTCATCTTTTCACTACTGGCCAAAGAGAACCCATAGTCACGATCATACCAATAATCTACCCATCTTTACACTCAAGTCAAAGAGAAATATCATCCTTAGCGTTATAAAAATGTTATATATGATAATAAAAACAATATAATGAATATATAGATTTAATCTCAAGAGTAAGATTCATAAATCAATGATAATTTGGTTAGAAAAAGAAACCAATTTTGTCATGAATAGTAACTCGTGAATAGTAACCCCGACACGAATAGATAAAGTTTCAAAATAATATCCATATCAATATTTACAACACCTTAATCCAAATGTTATAAATCACTTAATAATCTTATAATCTAATATTATTAATATTACAACAATATTTTAATCATTTCTTAAACTTATAAATAATTTATTTTAATTGTTTACACTTTACTAATTAATACATTTAATCATCCTAAAATGCCAAACTCATAAGATTTCATCACCAATAACCAAAACTCTCATAAAAAATCTGCATATACTTTATATAGGATTCTCAAGCCATAAAATCCTATTTTCCAATTTTCTTACTTCACATAACATATTTAATTCATTTACTCATTGTGATGCCCCCAAAATTAGGTATACATCACCCATTCTGAGTCGCCAAATACATGGTACAAAATTTAAATACAACTTCATTTATACAATCATTGAATCTGTCAGATAGAATACGACCACGCGATAAGCGAGTTTTAATACAAATGTATGTAACTCTCATGGTGCCTCGACCACAACCTTACAATGGTACTTTACATAAAAGTATAGTGAAAAACTGTTTCAGAAACTAAAATCTTTGGGAAGTGCTCAAGGAAACCTTCATACATGGGAGGCCATGCGTCTAGGTTATAATAGATATCATATGGCCACAGAATTATCCTTGGTTGACCCAATAGATCCTAAAGAAAAACGAAAAGATTACTATCATCTTCTTTCCAATGGTGAGTCTTCTCTTGACATATAACTATCTCCACTGTCTCCAAGTGAATATTATATTTTAAATCAACTCCAAGATCATATAGGTAGTGCCCGTAAATATACTCAGCAAGTGGATGCGCACAACCTTGTCTTATGATAACACGAGGTTGTATGTCATTAGACATCTTGTATGATAGTGGCAAAACACCCTTCCAAAGTTGGGTTCACCTCACCCTATTTGATTCACCAAATATAACTACTAAATGTTGTATAGAATACAACACACTTTTTATCTTGTTTAAGGAGAACCTCCACCTTTGCTAGAGACCCACGCTTATTTCTATTCCTTGTTATCCCCTCGACACAGGCAACACTCTTACTAAGAACACTCTTATTACACGAAAGGAATTGTGAAGTAGAAAGGGTGAGCACAACTAGCCCAGTAAGGAATATCATGACTAAAGATAATTAAATTATCAATAGCTTTCATCAATAATAAATCAGAGATTTAGATTATATGGTAGATGATAAAACTTTTCAACCATAGTTGCGGTGAACGAAGCAATCCATTAGAAGAGTCAAATAGACCATAAGGTCTATTATCTTCTCTATGTTAAAAGTCCACCAATAATGTTTTATCCATGTAAAATAAATCAACAGTTCCTGTCCACAATCATATGAATAACTCATAATCATAATTGTGGTTCTAAGTTCCTCTTCGCAACTAGGACGAAGATAATTCTCGTCACCTATCTTCACCTGAAACATCAAAAATCATTGTTATACGAAATAAGAATTCCTGCTCATAATCATACTAATAAATTCATCTTTGCACCATGGCCAAAGATATTCATTAACAATTCATCTTTGTACTCAATGCCAAAGACATACAACTGTATTTTAGAAGAGTCAAGTAGAACATGATATCTATTATCTTCTACGCATTTAAAAGTGTATAAGAAATATTTTATCGTTGAGACTCAGCTTAATAAATAATCCACATCATCGAATTACCCCTGCACTACGGCCAAGGATATTCGTTAATATCACATCCATGAATTTATATTTCATCACGAGACTCAAATTTCGATAATCAATCCATATCAATTGAATTATCCATACACTACTACCAAAGATATTCATTATTATCATATCCATGAATTAATATTTCAAATGGCGAGACTCACTTTCAATAATTAATCCACATCATCGAATCATCCCTGCACTACAGGCCAAGGATATTCATTAGTATCACGACCACGAATTATCTATGCACTACGGGCCAAAGATAATCGTGTTTTCATCAACAGTCCTGATCACGCCATAAAACAATTCCCCTTGGCCGAAGAGAATCCATAGTCATAATCATACCAAAAATTGTTCATCAATGCACTACGGTCCAATGAGGACTTTTTCCCTATCATTTGCAACATTACGGTCATGATTATACCGAATAATCCCTGGTCATAATCATACCAAGTCCATCTATGAACTACAGGCCACAGATGACTTTCAACATAATATAAATATGAGGATGATGACAATATTATAAGCATTAATCAAACTAAATCAAGGATAAATATTAAAGACTTTAAATTTATCCGGACATTGTCAATTACTTAATAAAATCATAATCTAATCTCATTAATACTATAACAATATTTTAATTACTTAAACTTATAAACAATTACATTTAATTGTTTACACTTTTCCAAATAATGCATTTAATCATTCAAAAATGTCATACTCATGAGATTTCATCACCAATAATCAAATTACTCATCAAAAATCTACATATACCTTATATAGGATTTCCAAGCCATAAAACCCTATTTACTAATTCTTCAACTCCACATAACATATTTAATTCATATGTTCGTAGCTAACTATTTTCATGAAAAATACCAAATCAGTCCCAAAAATTATTCTTTTCTGGGATTTAGTATAATATAGTCCCGTATTGAACATATATTTTTCTTGACATTTTTAAAATTCATTTACTATTTTTCAAAAATTAATTTCTAATTAATTCCTTAAGAAATTAGCTACCTCATGGTTAACTCCTGAAATTCCCAAATCTTGGCAGGATCTTACACATGTTAACATGAGCTTCCAGTTTAAATTTCATGGTCATCGGAGTTATAGAACTCCGGTTATAGTGTTTTTCGACGGAAAATCCTAAATATTGAAATGGTCATAACTTTCTCATTTTAAGTCGGAATGAGCTCATTTTTGGACAGGTGGTACGTTATACCATAAACTTTCATGTCCCAAAAGGCCAGAATTTTTCTCATGAATTAAGTGGCCGAAACAGCCCTTTTAAAAATCATGGCAGCAGCCTTTTTCATATTTTGTAGTTTTTCATACTTTGCTAAAATCAGTCCACACGAAAATCTACAACACCTTTTCCAGTGATTCCACTTGGATAAGTTACAAAACTCATAGACCTAACTCTAGAACTTGACCACACTCAAAAATTCAAAATATAATAAGAGATATGGTCAATGAAATTTCATGTTCCATTTTCACCAAAATCTGATTTTTCAACCCTTTATGATTTCTAAGAAACTTTCAAGTTTTCACATAATAACCAACATAACTCATCATAACACTTACTAATACCACATATACCCATGATTTTTATTAGTCCAATACTTTTGTTATGACTTCCATCACAATCCACGTAAACAAATCATTTTCACAATTTAATAAGGAATAAAATACAAAGGATCATTCACCATGCATGTGGTAATCTACATAGATAGGTTATTCCAACAGAATAATAAAGAATGGAATAACAGAAGGATTCACCGTATGCGATGACGATAGTACATGAGAGGGTTATTCCCAACAAAATAATAAATAATGGAACCAGGTCCGGCGTAAACGCACAGACAGGATATTCCGACATAATAATAAAGAATAGAATAATTAACAATAGAAATCACCATGCATGCGGTACTTCGCATAGACAGGTTATTCCAACAAAATAATAATAACGGAACCGGTCGAGCGTAATACATGACCGACAAGATATATTCAACGTAATAATAAATAACGAAACCAGTCCCACGTAAAACGTATGAATGAGGATATTCCAATAGAATAATAAAGAATGGAATAACAAAAGAATTTCACCAAGTATAGGGTAGTCCGCGTGATCTGAGTTATTCCAACGAATAATAAATAATAATAATATCCTTTACGAATAGTACGACAATTATATCCCTACCTTAAAAAGAAAAGTATTCAGACTAGTAGAGGCGGGAATATACTGAAGAAAACTTGCACTACGCTCATGACTTTCTTAAACTCTAAAGAAATACGCTCAAGATTATAAAAGAAGAACTCTCTATAGTTTCTCTCTCTAGAGTTTAAATGAATTAAGTAAGAAATAATGAAGGAATGAGCTTCTATTTATAGAAAAATAGATCGTGATAAGTAACTAACTCATGAAATCGGTCCAGATTGATTTACTTTAATCGACGGTCCATATTTAAAAGCAAAATCTTTTAAATAAAATATAATATATTCTATTTATAATCTAATAAAATGAATAACTTTATAAAAGATTTTACTATGCAAATACTATCTGCAGGCACTATATCAAACACTACGCATAATAAAATATAATATATTCTAATTATTGTCAAATAAAATAGATAACTTTATAAAAGTATTACATTTTTATATAAAAAGATTTTACTATACAAAACACTATGTACAATAGAATATAATATATTCTATTTATAGAATAACTTTATAAAAGTATTACATTTTATATAAAAAAGCTTTTCTATTTTATTACATTAATAATACTAATAAAATAAAACTGAGTGACTTATCACATAAGCAACAATAATCAATACCGTGCTATTTACCAAAATAGAAAAAAAATTGAATACTTTTATTTCATAAAATTCGGGGTCTCACACTCATAACTAGTCTATTTTCATGAAAAATACCAAATCAGTCCCAAAAAATTTTCTTTTCTAGGATTTAGCAGAATATAGTCCCATATTGAACATATATTTTTCTCGAAATTTTTAAAATTCATTTACTATTTTTCATATGGCCAAAACTGCCGAATATTTAGACATTTATCATAAACTGTACTTTTGTCCAAAAATTCCTAAATTTACAGAGTATACTGATATTATATACACGTACTCCCAATAAAAATTTCACTAATTTTGGAGTTAACCACAAGGAGCTATAAGGGTTTACTTTTAAAATAGTCTTTTCCCATAAAATTCATAACTCCTAATCTATACATCCAAAAATCGCTATTTTTGGACACAATCTAGAAAACTCATCAAATTATCATTTCAAATTTTTCCAGAATTTTTGAAGGTCAGAAAAATTATGATCTCTTACAATCTCTTACCTTAAAAGAGCAGTACTTCTGACTGGAACATCGAATGTAAAGTCGAAGGAAACTTGCACTAAATAGAAATTCTCAAAAGTATCTAAATACTCACAAAAATACGCTCTATAATATAGGGAGAGAAAACTTATGTTTCTGGTGTGATTTTCAATTCTAACTTAAGCGCCTATTTATAGGAAAATGCTAGAACGTCAAAGGAGGCTAAATTAATAAATTAATAATATTAATTTTTCCTCGTCTACGCCCACTCTTGCTGAAAAATCTGAGCTGCCAACAATGAACAAAATTCAGCACATGTTTTCAAAACAAACAAAAGTGGGTCCCGCCCATAATTTTAATAAAAATTATTTTATTTTTTGAAACTTCAATAGTTCATAAAAAATAGTCCGTTTATTAGAAAAATATGAATTTTATGTCCATTCCACACGAAATCGAATTCTCTACAACTTTGTAGCTTTAAGTTTTTCCAAATTCCAGACAGAAAATATACGAAATCCATAAACGGACGATTTTCAGCACCTTTTAAAATTCATAACAAATCATACGTTAATTTTTAACGGTTCAAAATTTGTGGATATATACTCAACTTATATATGTATAACATATCCAAATATCACAACGATCCAACGGTCAGATTGAAATTAGAACTCACACAATAGAGCTTTAAGAACAATGATTTGATCTTTTAATACCTCTAATCCGACAAAATACTGATAAAACACCTCAACATTAATTCCTTCATTTATAACCACATAAATAAATTCATCATTTATATCCACATCAAATAAATATTTCTTTATCATATAAATCAATAATTAATTATTCAAAAATAATATTACAGAATCACAAAAAATGACAACCTGGAAGTTCCCAGAAAGAGGGGCTTTCGATAAGGATTTCTCCTTCTTGGCGCAATTAGGTGACCAAACCTCTCCTCGATGTAACTTTCTAGACATTGCCATAATGTTATCTAATAATATTATGAATTATTGATATGATAATGGAAAATACAAAGGCACGATGATAATTATTGAAACAACAATAATATAAAATATCAACGCAAATTATTATTGAATCAATAAAATAAAATATTGAATAAAGAATTCTTGTAATAATTATTGAGTAGTGCCTTCTTACGTAAGAATCAATAATTCAAAAATAATGTGCAATACTATGTGCTACTGTGCAACCATGCGTATTACTATATTTTAACCACCAGGTATTCCAATAGTGTTAACAATAACAATTACGCTGTTATTTATAAAAACTCAGACTTGTCGTTTTCTTCATCCGACAGTTATTCTGTTATGGGGCCCACAAATGGCTATGCCGTCGTACGAATATTCCCTAACAGCAAGAATATTCCACGACCAAACGAATATTCCCCGACAACAATAAGTGTTTTATAGCCACTTGCTTATTTTGAAAAAAAATTCACATATCACCCTTAACTTTAACTTTTTATCAATTTAACTATTTACTAAATAGAAAAAATTGAATACTTTTATTTCATAAAATTCGGGGTATTACAATCTCCCCTCCTTATGAAATTTCGTCCTCGAAATTTACGTAGCTGGTATTTCAAAGAGTTGAGAATACCTTGCTTTAATTTTAGATTCCATCTTCCCTGTCATCAGGATTTCTCCATTGCTCATCTCCTGTATTTCAGATATCATTCTAGAATAAAACTTCAAAACAAAGGTTAATTAACATATCACAATTTGTCAACTTAAGTAAGAAAATTCAGCTTAGGTATGACACACACTAGCGAAGGATATTACTCGTATCTCCCTTTCTAGTTCTAATCTTGGATCTCCGCCAGAGATCATATTCCTAAGCTCTGATACCAACTATGACTCATGTCCAATCCGTGGATAGCACCTCACAGTGGTACCTATCAGTTTGCCACCGCAGAACGATGTCCCCTACGGAGAGTCTGGCTTCGGTGCATCCCACATAAGGAAGTCACCAGTGAGAGGCTCAAGGCTCTTTACTTATAGCTCTAATACCAACTGTGACGCCCCCAAAATAGGTCCAATCCATCCAACCTATCCTGAGTCGCCAAATACATGGTACAAAAAATAACTACAACTTTATTACAACAGTTATCATGCAAAATACAACAACACATATGCTGAGTTTTGAAACAAATATATAACAAATGTGACTCTCATCCCAACCTTGGATAACACGTCACAATGGCACCTTACATAAAGGTAAAGTCAAAAACTGTTTTAGAAAATTAAATCTTTGGGAAGTGCTCAAGGAAACCTTTGTACATGGGAGGCCATGCGTCTAGGTTATTATAGATATCATATGTCCGCAGAATTATCCTTGGTTGACCCAATAGACCCCAAAGAAAAACGAGAAGATTACTATCATATTCTTTCCAATTGTGAGTCTTCTCTTGACATATCATTATCTCCACTGTCTCTAATTGAGAATTATACTTCAACCAAACACCAAGATTATATAGGTAGTGCTCGTAGATATACTCAGCAAGTGGATGCGCACAACCCTGTCTTATGATAACACGAGGTTGTATGTCATCAGACATCTTATATGATAGTGGCAAAACACCATTCCAACGTTGGGTTCGCCTCACCCTATTTGATTCACCAAATATAACTACTAAATGATGTATAAAATACAACATATTTTTTTATACTGTTTAGGGAGAACTTCCACCACTAGAGACCACCGTTCTATTCCCTTGTTACCCACGCTCGACCCAGCTACACTCTTATTACCTGAAAGGAATTGTTAAGCAAAAGGGTGAGCACAACTAGCCCAGTAAAGAATATCATGACTAAAGATAATTAAATTATCAATAGCCTTCATCAGTAATAAATCAGAGATTTAGAAGATATGGTAGATAATAAAACTTTTCAACCATATTTGCAGCGGAACGAGCAATCCATTAGAAGAGTCATTTAGACCATAAGGTCTATTATCTTCTCCATGTTAAAAGTCCACCAACAATGTTTTATCCCTGTAACATCAATCAACAGTTCTAGTTCACAATCATATGAATAACTCATAATCATAATTGTGGTTCTAAATTTCTCTTCTCATCCGGGACGAAGATAATTTTCCTTACATGTCTTTACCTGAAACATCAAAGATCATGGTTCTACCAAATCACAGTTCCTGTTCATAATCATACTAATATATTCATCTTTGCACTACGGGCCAAAGATATTCGTCAACAGTTCATCTTTGCATTACTGGCCAAAGATATTCAATAACAGGTCATTTTTGCACTAAATGCCAAAGATAATTAACAACAGATGATCTTTGAATTGCAGGCCAAAGATATTCAACAACAGACCATCTTTGCACTACAGACCAAAGATATTCATATCTCAAGAAATATATAATCATTTCAGAATTTATATAAACAATAATTATAACCATGTTGATCAATTCACCTTTGCACTTAAGCTAAAGATATTCAATTATAAATTAAATGGTCATGATCATACCAGTCAACAATTTATCTTTGCACTACTGGCCAAAGAGAACCCATAGTCACGATCATAACAATAATCTACCCATCTTTACACTCAAGTCAAAGAGAAATATCATCCTTAGGGTTATAAAAATGTTATATATGATAATAAAAATAATATAATCAATATATAGATTTAATCTCAAGAGTAAGATTCATAAATTAACGATAATTTGGTCAGAAAGAGAAACTAATTTTGTCGTGAATAGTAACCCCGACACGAATAGATAAAGTTTCAAAATAATATCCATATCAATATTTACAACACCTTAATCCAAATGTTATAAATCACTTAAATCATATTTTCCAATTTTCTTACTTCACATAACATATTTAATTCATTAACTCATAACTAGTCCATTTTCATGAAAAATACCAAATCAGTCCCAAAATATTTTCTTTTCTGGGATGTATCATAATATAGTCCCATATTGAACATATATTTTTCTCGGAATTTTTAAAATTCATTTACTATTTTTCATGTGGTCAAACTGTTAAATATTTAGATATTTATCATAAACTATACTTTTGTCCAAAAGTTCCTAAATTTACTGAGTATACTGATATTATATACATGTACTCCCAATAAAAATTTCACTAATTTTGGAGTTAACCACAAGGAGCTATAAGGGTTTACTTTTAAAATAGTCTTTTTCCATAAAATTCATAACTCGTAATCTATATATCCAAAAATCGCCATTTTTGGACACAATCTAGAAAACTCATCAAATTATTATTTCAAAGTTTTCCAGAATTTTTGAAGGTCAGAAAAATTACAAAACTGAAAAACATAACAACCCTTACAATCCCGTACCTCAAAAAAAACAGTATTTCTGATTGGAACATAGGATGTAAAGTCGAAGGAAACTTGCACTGAATAGAAATTCTCAAAGTATCTAAATACTCACAAAAATACGCTCGATAATATAGGGAGAGAAAACTTATGTTTCTGGTGTGATTTTCAATTCTAACTTAAGCGCGTATTTATAGAAAAATGCTAGAACGCCAAAGGAGACTAAATTAATAAAATAATAATATTAATTTTTCCTCTTCTACGCCCACTCTTGCTGAAAAATTTGAGCAGCCAACATTGAACAAAATTCAGCACAGGCTTTCAAAACAAACAAAAGTGGGTCCCGCCCATAATTTTAATAAAAATAATTTTATTTTCTAAAACTTCAATAATTCATAGAAAATAGCCCGTTTATCAGAAAAATACGAATTTTATGTCCATTCCATACGAAATCGAATTCTCTACAACTTTGTAGCTTTAAGTTTTTCCAAATTTCAGACAGAAAATATCCGAAATCCACAAACGGACGATTTTCAACGCCTTTTAAAATTCATAACAAATCATACGTTAATTTTTAACGGTTCAAAATTTGTGGATATATACTCAACTTATATATGTATAACATATCCAAATATCACAACGATCCAACGGTTGGATTAAAATTATAACTCACACAATAGAGCTTTAAGAACACTGATTTGATCTTTTAATACATCCAATCCGATAAAATACTGATAAAACACCTCAACATAAATTACTTCATTTATAACCACATAAATAAATTCATCATTTATATCCACATCAAATAACTATTTCCTTATCATATAAATAAATAATTAATTATTCACAAATAATATTATATAATCACAATAATGACAACCAGGCAGTTCCCAGGAAAGAGGGGGCTTTCCAATAAGGATTTCTTCTTACTGGCGCGCAATTAGGTGATCAAACCTCTCCTTGACAGAATTTTCTAGACATTGCCAATAATGTTATCTAATAATATTATGAATTATTGATATGATAATGGGAAATACTAAGCAATGACAATTATTGAAACAACAATAATTTAAAATATTAACGCATCAATTATTGAATCAATAAAATAAAATATTGAACAGTAACTAATGTAACAATTATTGAGTAGTGCCTTCTTACGTAAGAATAAATAATTCAAAAATACTATGCAATACCGTAATAGCTCTTTGTGCAACCACAGCGTATTCTTATTTTAACCACCGAATATTCCAACGATTATTAATTGTAACAATTATGCCAAGTATTTATAAAAACTCAAACTTGTCATTTTCTTCATTCGACAGTTATTCTGTTATGGGGCCCACAAATGGTTGCGCCGTTGTACGAATATTCCCCGACAACAAGAATATTCCACGACCAAACGAATATTCCCCGACAACAATAAGTATTTTATAGCCACTTGTGTGACGCCCCCAAAATTAGGTATACATCACCCATCTTGAGTTGCCAGATACATGGTACAGAATTCAAATACAACTTAATAATACAACTGTCGTGTACAATACGACAGAACATAAACTGTGAGTTTGAATACAAATATTATTTACTAGAGAGTATACAAACTCAAAAGGAGTCCTCATTACAATTATTATCACACTATTTCACAGAATAGTGAGGACTACTAATGCACCATCTAGGACCATCACTCTGTTCCCCGACTAGTCCCAGCTACGTTCTCATTTCCTGAAGAGAACAGTGAAAGAAAGGGTGAGCTCAACTAGCCCAGTAAAAATATTATGACTAAGATAATGCAGAATAATTTATCGTTAACCTTCAACAGTGTTAAACTTATACAATATAACAAACATCAAGTTTAACTGCAGCGGAACAAGCAATTCATTAGAAGAGTCAAGCAGAGAATAAAATCTACTATCTTCTATGATTTAAAAGGTTTTTCATCACTTTTATCGCTGAGACACAGCTTAATAAATAATCCACATCATCAAATCATCCTTGCACTACAGGCCAAGGATATTCTTTAGTATCACGACCATGAATTATCCATGCACTACGGGCCAAATATAATCATGTTTTCATCAACGGTCCTGATCATGCCATAAAATAATTCATCTTTGCACCCTTAGCTGAAGAGAATCCATAGCTATAATCATACCAAAAACTGTCCATCAATGCTCTACGGGCTAATGAGTAATTTTTTCACATCATTTGTAACATTACGGTCATGATTATACCGAATAATCCCTGGTCATAATCATACCAAGTCCATCTATGCACTTTCTGAGCCATGATGACTTTCAAAAAAAAAAATATAAACATGAGGATGATGACAATGATATAAGAATTCAATAAAACAAGTTCAAGAATTAATTTATCCAAGAACTGATAACGTTCAGATTGTCAACATGATATTGCTTTGTAGAGTAAAATTCAAGAATGCTCAGAAGAATATTTCCATGAAAAGATACTGGATGAAGCGCAAATATCAAAGATATTCCACTAATTTCATGGAGTATAGAAGTCAAAACTTTAACCAACTGAGTATAATAACAAATGGAATTACAAAAGAAATCACAATGCATGCGGTACTTCGCATAGACAAGTTATTCCAACAAATTAATAATTAACGGAACCAGGTCAGGCGAAAATCACACCGACAGGATGTTCCAACAGAATAATAAAAAATGGAATAACAATAGAAATCACCATGCATGCGGTACTTGCAGAGGCGGGTTATTCAATGTAATACTAATAAAAAGATTTTAACCGGTCCCACGTAAAAGCATGATGATGAGATATTCCAATGTAATAATAATAAAGATAGAACTACGTCCGTCGTAAAAGCGCACGCAGACGTGGATATTCCAATAGAATAATAAAGAATGGAATAACGAGAAGAATTTCACCAAGTATAGGGTAGCCACGTATATGAGTTATTCAATGAAATAATAAAGAATGGAATAACGAGAGATTTTTACCAAGTATAGGGTAGCCAGCGTATCAAGAGTTATTCAAATGAATAATAAAGAATGGAATAACGAAGTTCTCTTCATGGATAAGAAAGAAATAATACTCCCTACCTTAGAAGAAACTGGATATAGAAGTAGTGAAGTAGCAGAATACTTTTCTTCTTTCTCTCTATAATTTCTCTCTATAATAATTGCTCTATAGCTTTAGTGAATTGGTGAGAAATGAAGGAAGAATGAGCTTCTATTTATAGGAAAATATAGTTTCGATAATTGCACGTTTGGGGCTCGAAAAATTACAGTACAATACCTCTAACTTTTCTTTCATTTTTAATTTAGTCTTGCAAGTATTATCAATCTTGCACCAACTCCCCTAATAGTAAATCATGTGAATAAATAGTATAATCATGTGAATAAATAGTATAATCATGTGAAAAAATTAATTACAATATAGTACCTTCAACTATACCTCCATTTTTAACTTAGTCATGCAAGTATTATCAATCTTGCACCACCACCCCTAATAGTATAAGAATGTGAATCAATAGTACCCCGTGAATAATAACTCGTAAATAGTAACTCATGAATAGTAACTCATGAATAGTAAATCATGAATAGTAACTCGTGAATAGTACTCCGACACGAAAAGTACTCAATAATACGAGTGAACAATATAACCTCCGAGCATCAATTATCATCGAAATAAATGTCAATTTCCACTAACACTAATAATCCCAATACTGATGGAACAATCAATTTCATCTTTAATCAACACAACTTATTCATCATTAATATTATAACTCACAATATTTAACAACCGTGTCGTCGTTCGGGAAAGAGGGGCTTTTCTCGATAAGGATTTCTCCTTATTGGCGCCGCAATTAGGTGACCAAACCTCTCCTTGTGATGTAACTTACAGACATTGTCAATATTGCAAATAGTAATATGAATAACTTTGTCATCTCAATTATTGATTTAATAATAATAACTATTATGCAGATGATCTTGTGACAATAATTGAATCAATAATATGAGAGATATGATGCGGCGATTCATCGTGAGAAATAATTGAGTGACTTCTTACGTAAGCATCAATAATCAATACCGTGGTGTGCTACTACTATGCAACCACGCCAGATTCTTGTACTTTAACACCGGTTGTTTTAACGGTTAATGGTAAAACTTCCGCCATTATTTTCATAAAGTATTTTTGTCGCTTTCTCAATCCGAAATAATAATTCCGTTAATGGGGTCCACCAATGATTGTACCATCGCATTTGGATATTCCCTGACAAAAAAGAATATTCCCCGACCAATCGAATATTATATAACAACTTGCGTACTTTGCAAAATTTATAAATATTACCCACAACTATAACATTATATCAAATCCACACCATAATATTTAAAAAAATTATTTTGAGAAAATTAAATCTTTATTCATAAAATCTGGGGTCTCACAACTTGCTTATTTTGAAAAAAAAATTCACATATCACCCTTAACTTTAACTTTTTATCAATTTAACTATTTACTAAATAGAAAAAAATTGAATACTTTTATTTCATAAAATTCGGGGTCTTACATTGTAGGTTGCGAGACTTGGGGAAATAATTATAATAAAACATTGTATATTATTCTAAATTAGATCTTTCGTTGTAAATATATGATTTTAGTTATTATGGTAATACTTTGAGCACGTGATGAACCAAATTCGAGTGACCAAGTGGAGGTCAAAATTTGGGGGCGTCACAGGTTGGTATCAAAGCTTAGTTATAGACCTTAGGAACGAGAGTCCTTAGGTTATAACTTAAGAAAACTTAGAAGTTAGGAAGGGGATAAAACTCATGTAGAGTTTCCTTGAGAGACTTAGTGTGTTATAAAATATAACTTCATTATATACAATGAACTTATGTTTATTTAACATTCTGATGGAGTTGTTGTTTGTCTTGTCTTATGTTGGTGATTGTAGGATGACTGACATGGGAGGACCTAGCCGAGTAGTAGAGGAGGAGCCGCGTGATATCCACGTAGTCTATGAGGCACCCTTGATAGTGGAGCCTATATCGGTAGTTGCCCCTATTGATGATGATGATGAGGAGGAGGAGATGGAGACTCTACCTAAAGAGTCGAATCTAGAAGAAGAGCCTATTGAGGAGGAACCCGAGCCCGTGGAGGACTCTGACGAGTCTACTTTTGAGGATCGGATGTTTGGAGAATATGAAGAACATATTATGGAATTAGGTTATGGAGTCGAGGAGCTAGAGACTGAGACCCTTGAGAGGCAACTAGTGATGCAGGAGATGGAGGTAGAAATTGCTCACTGTAAGGAGGCAGGGATCCAGATGGGTGCCTTGTTTCACCAATTGGTGGTGAGGAACGTCGAGTTGGCATTGTAGCTAGAAGAAATGGAGCAGAAGATTTTGAGTGAGAGGACAGAGAAGGAGGCTCTCCGAACTCAATTAGAGATGGAAGTGATGGATAGGATCCCCTTCGAGGAGAAGTGGGAGGATTCTAATGACAGAGTGGGTGATCTAGAAGATGAGGTGCGGTGCAAGAGGAGGAAGATGAACAAGATGGGCTATGCTCTATGCACGGCTATGGAGAGGTTGATCGATGGGGTAAATCACTACCCAGCTGAGCAAGGATAGACCTGACATACCATAAGTCGGGATATGGTGGCACACATTACACAGAAGGAGTATCAGAGCCCCGTGGAGCGTGGGATGTTAGATTGAGTCTAGAGGGAAAAGCTCAGTAGTGTAGTAGTTTTATTTATGTGTTGTTAATATGTTATTGTAATCTCAATCTTTTGTATAAGATGCGAGATGACTGGACATAGGGAGGTCGAAAAAGATGATGAAGGACCTGGTGATCAACCCTCCTATAGATTTGACCGAAGCCTTCCATCAGGCTGAAGGGTTTATTGCGATATAAGAGACTATGAGTAATTTCAAGCCACACTCCTAGTCTTACGAGAAGTCTAAAGATCGGGACAAACAGAGTTATCAGCATTCGGATAATAACCAGTGGAGGGCAGATAATCCTGGGAAGAAAAACTACAATGGAGGGGGATCTGGAAGTAACCGACCCCCCCTTCCGAGCCAAAACGTCAGTAATGTATACACCCCTCTCAACATGGATTGGGTGAAGATACTAGAAGAGACAAGAAATAAGTCCTTCTACGAACCTTGCTCGAAATGTACGAAGCCCGGGAAGAGGAGTCAGAACAAATTTTATGATTACCACCATAGTTCTGGACATACCACAGAGGCGTGCAACGACTTGATGGACATGATAGAGAAGAACGTTCAAAACGACCAGTTGGTTCAGTATGTAGCAGGTCAAGATAATGTGCTGGCACCGGGAGAGGAAAGCAGAGCACCATATCGAGATACACAGACTCAACAGAACCCGCCAGCCCGAGGCGTATTGATGTGATCTCAGGTGGTTTTGTGGGGCGTGTAACCGGGAAGAAGAGAAACAGGCATCTCGATGCAGTGTTGTTGGTTACGGGTTCTACATCGAGAAATGATCGGGCCTATCCGGGAACATCTATCTCTTTCTCTGACGAAGACTATCCTGCAGACCTTATAGAACCACATGACGGGGCGTTGGTGATAATAGCTCAGGTCGGGATCGTAGACATGAAACGGATGATGATAGACAACGGATCCTCGGTCGACATATTGTACACTCACGCTTATCAAAGGATGGACCTAGAAGGAAATACGATGGAGTTGGGGCGAGAAGGACCTCTGTATGGGTTTAGTGGGGATCTGGTATACATGTCTGGCACCATTGAATTGTCGATCAAGTTTGGCACTACACCCAATCAGGTCGAGATAATGGTCAGATTTTTTGGTCCGGTCGGTGGATTGAATGCAATCTGATTCTCGGACGGACCAGGCACAGCGACCAGAAAGCGGTGACTTCCATACCCCATTTCAAAATCAAATTTCTGACACCGAACGGGATCGGGGAGGTAAAAGGTGATTTAGACATTGCCCGAAGGTGCTATCGGAATAGTTTAATTTCTTCAGGGGTCGGGGTCAGTAAGCAGAAATAGACAATGGCTATCGAAATAGAGCCATTCACTTAAAGTAGTACAAAACTGCTTGCTCTGCCTGCCAAAGAAATAGAGGATGTAGAGTTGGTCACGAGAAATAAAGAAAAGATGATCAAGATCGGGTCGGGGTTGACAGAACCATTTTGAATAGGACAAGTAGATCTGCTTCGAGTATATGCCTACATCTTTGCATGGGAACCTAGTGACATGCCTGGGGTAAGTCAGTCAATGGCCCTGCACAGATTACATGTGGACCCGAAGAGAAAACCGATTATACAGAAATGAAGAGTTTTTGCCCCGGAGAGACAGAAGATCATTGATGAGGAGATTACCAAACTCCTAGAGGCAAAATTCATCTTCGAGATCGATTACCCGGAGTGGTTGGCTAATGTGGTTTTGGTCCAGAAATAGAATGGGAAGTGGATGTTATGCATGGACTATACAGACTTGAACAAGGCGTGTCCGAAAGACTTCTATCCTTTGCCTAACATAGATAAGTTGATTGACGCCACTTCGGGATACGACATGCTGAGCTTCATGGACGCCTTTTCAGGGTACCATTAGATTTCAATGAGTAAGGAAGATATCCCAAAGACCAGTTTTATCACATATCGGGCAATTTATGTGTATCGGAAGATGACCTTTGGATTACTGAATGTCGGGGCGACGTATCAACGAATGATGAACTTCGTGTTTACAAAGAAGTTAGAACGAAGCATGGAAGTATATGTGGACGACATGATTATTAAAAGCATGTCCATCCGTGACCATCTTGAGCATCTGGAGAACTACTTCGAAACAGTCAAAAGACATAAGCTACGTTTGAACCCAACCAAGTGCACATTCGGATTGGGATCGGGAAAGTTCTTAAGATATTTGGTCAGTAAAAAGGGAATCAAAGCGGATCCAAAGAAGATTCAGGCGGTCCTGGATATAAAATCCCCAAAGTCGTACCAGGATGTTCAGAGATTAACATGTCGGATCGCGGCCCTTCGAAGGTTAGTCTCAAAGTCAGCAGAGAGATGCCTACCATTCTTTGACACCTTGAAAGGGCCCAAAAATGAGAAGAGTTTTCAGTGGACTTTGGAGTGCGAAGATGCGTTCCAAGGGATCAAAAAATATTTATCCTCAGCACCATTGTTGATGAAGCTGATCCCTTCGGAACCTTTGTATTTGTACTTGGCTGCAAGCTCGATGGCAGTGGGAGCGACATTAGTTCGGGATAAAAGGGGAAATCAGTTCCCGGTGTATTATGTCAGCCACGTACTCTGAGATATAGAAACCCGATACCCGAACCTAGAAAAATTCGCCTACGCCTTGATCATTGCAAGCAAGAAACTTTGGCATTATTTCTAAGGTAGGTTGGTGGTGGTATACGGATCGATCACCATTGAAAGTAATCTTGCACAGACGTAGGTCTCGTGCCTGGCTTCTTTGCATGGGCAATGGAATTGACGCAGTTTGCTTTAGAATATCTTCCCCGGATAGTAATTAAGGGACAGGCATTGGCGGACTTTGTTGTGGAATGTTCGTTCACAGAACCAGATATGGGGTCGGTCACTGAAATGCAGCATGTGCAAACTTCATGGACGCTTTATGTCGATGGATCATTAACTTCGGACATCAACGGTGCAGAGGTGATACTGATGAGTCTAGAAGGGTTTAAAGTCCAACTGGCCATCCAGTTTCAGTTCAAAGCCACCAATAACGAAGCAGAGTATGAGGCCTTCCTAGCTGGACTTCGGTTGGCCTGAAGCCTGGAGGTGCAGAAACTAGTCATCTATAGTGATTCTCAGTTGGTCGTCAAACAGATATCTGGGGAGTATGAGGCTCGAGGGGCGAGAATGACGAGGTACTTAGTCGAGGTAAAGGAAAAATTGGCGAACTTCACTTCACTCAGTTGTCAAAGAGTCGATCAGTCAGACAATATAGTAGCAGACGCTTTGGCCCGATTGGCAACCACCGAAGCAAGTTCATTCAACGGGTCGGTATATCTTGAGGTGCTGGAACAATCGAGTGTTTCGAAGGTGGAGGTGCTATCTCTGGATCGGTTCGACTATTGGCTTATGCCATACATCTCTTACCTGGACGATGGGGTCTTACCTTTAGATCGCATCTTAGCAAGAAAGATCAAGCACCGGAGCTCAAACTTCATTCTTATTGATGGAGATCTATACCGAAGAGCTTTTAGTTCTCCATTGCTCAAGTGCTTGACACCGTCAGAAGTAAATTACATACTTCGGGAAGTGCACGAAGGTATTTATGGGGATCACATAGGAGCGAAGTCACTGGAACACAAGATTTTGAGGTAGGGATATTATTGGCCAACCATCTATCAGGAAACAAAAGACTTTGTCAAAAAATGTCCCCAGTGTCAGCTGAACAGTGCCATTCCACATCAACCTCCCGAAGAGGTGTATTCGGTCTTATCCCCAATTCCGTTTGCTATATGGGGAATCGACATCTTGGGGCCTTTACCAAAGGCCAAGGGATAAGTGAGTTTTATGATCGTAGCCATCTACTACATTACCAAATGGGTCAAAGCCAAACCTCTACAAAAGATCACCGAACAGGAGTGTTTGAAATTTTTCAAAGAAGGGGTTGTCTATCGATTTGGTATCCCGATGGAATTGGTCTTGGACAATGGAAGGCAATTTGTGGGATCGAAGTTTGATGTTTTCCTGAAGGAATTGGGAATTCAGCACAGAAAGTGTTAGGTTTTGTGAAAATCAAAGTAGCAATCAAATTGAAAAAATAGCGGAAGCGAAATAAAATCAGATTTTAAAATTTTTCACAAACCAATTACCCGGATCATCCTTTATGCTTATTATTAATTAAACGAAGAATAAGAAATTATGAAATCATACCCTTGTAGAAACGAGCTTCCTCAGGTACGAGTTCACCTCCTCCTTCTCCACGATCTCCTTGAATCTCCGGGTAGATTCCTTCCTTTGATCAATGTAAGCCACCAAAGTGTATGGCCTCTAGAGGTGATCCACCAAAGAAGAAGAATTTTTCAAGAAGAAGGGTATTTGCTCAAACCCTAGTTTTTCCTATCTCAGATAGAAAAAGGAGGCGTACTCTTCAACTCTAGAATTACGTATATTAGATATACGATATAAGACTCTCTTATAAAGATATCATGTAACCTATTTTAATTAAAATAAGGTATTATTCATTTAATTAAACTCTTTTAATTAAATGGGCTCCCTAATCCTATTAGGGGTAATTAATTAAACTCCTTTAACTAATTTTCCTTCCTAATCCAATTAGGAATAAATGAGAGTACTTATATTAAATTAATTCCTAAACCTTTTAGAAATTAAAATAATAATAATTGTAATAATATTAATAAGACTCCTCTTATTAATTTATATTTAATATTTCTAAAATATTAAATAATAAATATTAAGCTATTTAATTTATTCTATCACCATAGATTAAATTAAATATACTTAACATATTATTACAATTATGCCATTAACTTCTTAAATAATTATTCTTCCTTTTATGGTGTGACCCTTTAGGTTCTCCATATTAAACCGGTTGTGAATAAATCAATTAGAATAATTCTAATCTCATTTAAATAAATAAGTTAAACAAATAATTTATTTAAATAAATAATATTTATTCTAAAATAGGGATAAGCCTCCTAGCGATCAACGACTTTCCGGATAATATAAATTTCAATATTAATCATAAAAGAACCTTTGAGTAAATAGTTCTTAATACAATTCAATCCTTCCACCATACAATGTCCCGATTAAATATAAGGCATGAAAATTCTTTATCAAGTCTTATTTTATTTAATTATATGTATTTCGATTCCTAAATGCATGACTCCTAATGAATGCAAATTAGAAACTACTTTCTAATTTCATTCCACCTTAACCAAGGATTCACAGGTTGTCATTTATCGAATCACATAGGACATTTCTCCTTTTTACTAGAAATGGTAGATTCTTTATTGATCATTCATTATCTTCGTATATAACTTATTACACCAAAGCATACCCTTTGATATACTCTAAGAGTCTTAAGGAATAAGTCAAAGTGTAATTCATTATATATAAGATACTATGATGATCTCAAGTCTAAGGATCATTTGTACTTACTATCACTACTGAGAATTCCTATTGACGGTAAGTAAAACTCCATTAGGTATTCTTTAGCGAGTCACGTTCAGTGAACTTATTCTCTAATAATAGCACCTACATACTTGCTTTAGTGTCTCCACATAAATGATCATGAGATCAATCATCCTCATCCAATGAGAAAACAACGTCGTACCCAATCTATCCAAATTCATTAATCCCTTTTTAGTAATCCATTGATTGGGAACATTTTAGTTTTAAGCTATCTAAGAATTTAGATCTCATTAGCATGATCTCATCATGATTCTAAAAGCATTACTTAAAACTATGGGTTTATCACATATTATTAAAACAAAGACCATGTAGATAATAAATGCCTTTAATAAATAATTCTTTTATTAATAAATAAATAAGATTGATTACACGATATATGCTTTATCATCATACATGATTGGCTTGTATGCATAATACTTTCAATCTCCTCTTGCACTAAAGCCAATCGTAAGTGGTATCTCATACTCATCTTCTCTAAGTGATGATCAAACTATTTTGTTGTGTTAACGCTTTAGTAAATGGATCTGCAATATTGTCTTGAGAGTCCACACGCTCCAGGTGACGTCTCCTCTTTCAATGATCTCTCGATCAAATGAAATCGCCGCAACACGTGTTTAGATTTACGATGAGACACGGGTTCCTTAGCTTGCATATGACTCTCGGTGTTGTCACGGAATAAAAACACCGGGTCCTTTAATGCTAGGAACCACACCAAGTTCGATAATGAACTTCTTCATCCAAATGACTTCCTTTGCGCAACTTCACTTGCGTCTATGTACTCTGCCTCATCACATTGAATCAACAATCGTTTTTTGCTTGGAACTCTTCCAACTCAACTGCGCCACCGTTTAAGGTAAACACATACCGAAAACGGATTTATTGTCATCTTGGTGCGTTTGAAAACTTGAGTCATTAAGCCCTCTGGTTTTAATTCGGACCACCGTGAAAAGAAATACATCCTTAGTTCTTCTTAAGTACTTTAGGATATTTTTCAACGCCTTCGGTGTTCTTCTCTGGATTCGATGATATCTCGCTTGTTACACTAAGTGCATGAGCGACATCTGGTCTAGTACATATCATCCGTATATGATAGATCCTATTTCTGAAGCATAAGGAATCTTACTCATACGGTTTCTCTCCTCAGGTGTCTTTGGGGCTTATTTCTTGGAGAGATGTATTCCATGGCTCATCGGCATGAGACCTCTTTTGGAATCTTCCATGCTAAACCTCTTTAGCATCAAGTCAATGTACGTTCCTTGGGACAAGCCAAGCATCCTTTTAGATCTATCTCTATAGATCTTTATCCCCAAAATATAGGATGCTTCTCCCAAGTCCTTCATGGAGAAGTGTTTAGATAACCATATTTTAATTGATTGCAGCATAGGAATATCATTCCCTATCAGTAATATATCATCAACATATAATACAAGGAATGAAACAAGACTCTCCCACTAAACCTTCTTGTACACACATGGTTCATCCTCATTTTGATAAAATCAAACTCTTTGATTGTCTCATCAAAACGGATGTTCCACCTACGAGAAGCTTGCTTTAATCCATAAATGGATCGTTGTAGCTTATGAGACTTGATTTGTTCCAACCTTTGAAACAAATCCCTCTCGGTTGTGTCATATACATCCTCCTCAAGTTTCCCATTGAGGAAGGCCGTTTTCACGTCCATCTGCCAGATTTAGTAGTCATTGTAAGTCGCGATCGCAAGCAAAATCCGAATGGACTTGAGCATTGCTACTAGTGAGAAGGTTTTGTCATAGTCAACTCCTTGTCTTTGTTTGAAACCTTTTGCAACCAAATCCGGCCTTATAGGTCTCTACCTTTCCGTCTGCTCGATCTTTCTTTTAAAGACCCATTTACACCCAATAAAGCTTAATACCTTGGTGGTGAGACCAAAGTCCATACTTGGTTCTCATACATGGAGTCCATCTCGAATTTCATGGCTTCTTGCCACTTCTCTCGAGTCTTTACTACTCATAGCTTTGTTAAGTAATTCAATGGATCATCATCATCTATGATCGTACCTCATCATCATCTTCTATGACAAGTCCATACCTGTCTGGTATCTTTGGTACTCTTCAGTTCTGAATAGGGTGTGTACGAAAGAATCTCTACTTGGTTAGGTACCTCACTTTGATCTGTAGTATTTTGTGGTTCTTGAACCTCTTCAAGATATATCTTACTCCCAATCGACCCCTTCAGGATAAACTCCTTTTCCAAGAAGGCGGCATGTTTCGCAACAAACACCTTTTGATCAAGATAATGATAGAAATAATACCACGATGTTTCTTTAGGGTATCGCACAAATCTACATTTGTCAGATCTAGTCTGTAGCTTATCGTTTTCAAATTTTTTGACATAATTTGGACAACCCCAAGTCTTAACATGCTTAAGATTTGGTTTCCTCCTATCCATAACTCATATGGGGTCTTGGGGACGGATTTTGTAGGTACCTTGTTAAGTAGGTATGCGGTGGATTCTAGGGCATATCCCGGAAGGAAGCTGGAAGGTCGGTAAAACTCATCATGATCGAACCATGTCCAACAATGTTCGATTTCTCCTTTCGAGATACACCATTCATCTGTGGCGCCCCGGTGGAGTCCATTGTGAGATTATACCATTTTCTTTGAGACAATTGAGAAACTCACCACTTAAGTATTCTCCTCCTCGATCGATTGAAGAATCTTAATACTCTTACCGGTTTGCTTCTCAACTTCACTTACGAACTCTTTGAACTTTTCAAATGATTGATTTGTATTTCATTAAATACACATCCAAATCTTGAGTGGTCGTCGGTTGAATGTAATAAAATAAGAATACCCTCCTCGTGCGGTCATTGTCATGGGTCCACATACATCCATGTGTACCAACGCTAACAACTCTGTAACTCTTTCTTTCTTTTCCACTAAAAGGAGATTTAGTCATTTTACCCATGAGACAAGATTCACAGTTGGATATGATTCATAATCGATAGCTCTAGGAGCCCATCTTTATGCAACTTGGATAATCTTGTTTCATTAATATGACCAAAGTCTACAATTGCCACATGAAGGTATAATTAACATCATCTCTTTTCCTTTTCTTAGTTTGTTCAATTTGAAATATATTTTCATGCAAGTCAAGTATATAAAGTCCATTTACAAAATTACCAACACCATATAAAACATTATCATTATAAATAGAACAACTATTGTTCTTTATTATAATATTAAAACCATCCATATCCAATACTGAGAGATAGAAATAATGTTTCTAATGATATTTGGAACAAAATAACAATTATTTAAATTAATGAACTTGTTTGTAAGCGGTCTTAAACAATAAGTCCCTACAACTAATCACACCTTTGCTCCATTTCCCACTCGTGGGACGACCTCATCCTTGCTCGACTTTCTTCGACCAATCCTGCATATTATTACATATGTGAGAACCACATCCGGTATCCAATACCCAAGTAGAAGATTGATTTTCGAGAAAAATTAATTTCAATCATAAACAAACCTTGATTAGGATTGAAAGCTTCTCAAGCTTCTTCTCGCTTTTGTTACGCAAGATAATCCTGCAGTTCCTCTTCCAGTGACCTTGGATTATTGCAATGGAAGCAAATTCCTTTGCTAAATTGGATCGAGTTTCTTTTGATCCTTCACTTTCGCTTTTCCTTTAGCCTTCTTGGATTTCTTCTTTTCGTAAGATACCTTGGGCCTCTTCCTTTTCTTGGAAGAATCATCCACCGATGAGACATGGTTCTTCTTGGATGGGAAGTGACCTTGACGATTTTCAACATGTTAAGTAATTGAAATGGTGACATCCAACTTATTCATGTGAAAATTCACAACAAATTGTGAGAAGGTGTGCGGGAGTGACTGCAAGACTAAATCTTGACTCAACTCCCCATCCATGATTTAACCCAAGCTATCCAAGACGCTCAATCAGATTGATCATCTTTAGGACATGAGTCTCAACGGTAGTGCCCTCGGTCATCCGAGATCGGAAGAGCTACTTAGATATTTCATATCTAGCGGTCTACTTTGCTCACCATACAACTCTCGAAGGTGCGGTAGCATAGTAGGAGCATCCATGTTTTCATCTTGTGGCTGAAGCTCGTTACTCATGGATGCGAGCATGATGCATTGAGCCACGGATGCATCATCTTGCCAACGTTTAAAAGTAGCAATCTCTTCCTCGGAGGTACATCTCTCGCAACTTTTTTGCGAGTGCGGGCAAATTTAGGACATAAGAAATCTTTTCAAAGAAGAGAGAACAATTCTCAGATTCCTTAACCAGTCCATGTAGTTCGGTCCAGTCAGTTTGTTAGCATCAAGTATGCTACGCAGTGAAATTAGTGAATGTGACATTTTCAAAATTCTGCATGTAAAAAGACAATATTTTAGCAAACATTCATTTAATTACCAAAATAAATTAGGTCTTATTTTATATTGGTATCTCCCACTATTTTCTTCAAACTATATTACCCTCATTTATATAGTTCGGCAAAATCTAATTAAAGTTTTTACTAGTGAGAATAAGGATCCCATTTCAAATATATATAGCCTTGTGGTGACACAACAAACTATATATAAATAAATAGGTAGACAACTCCTTGTCAATTACATCAACATGTAACTCCTTATGTTTTGCCTCTTAGATTATTTTGATCAAGTGGTGGAACATCCGAATCAAAATTATCTAAGTTAAGTCCAACCTAGCACTTCCATATATTCAAAAAAGAAAAATATCGCCCTTGTGGTGACACAACAAAACAATATTGTTCAATTTTATTTATAAGCATCAAATGTGATAAATTAACATCTTAAATACTTAATACTTGCCTTGTGGTGACACAATAAACTCATATTAAATATTTAATACTCTATTAATTTTATCATGCTAGAGGCGTTCGATATTCTAAATATCTTTGAGCGCTTAAGACTTAATAAAAAACTTTGAGGGATTTGTTATTATTTGTCTCATCTTGTTTAAGCATTTGCAAAATATATATATAAAATATCGTCGTATTATTAAACATCTAAGCATGTTTGCATAATATATAATATATATAATACTAGCATGCACATATAGAATACTATATTCTACCTTGGATTGATAATGGACTTTTATTCTAGTTTGGTTCACTAGAGCCACCAAGTGAACCAAAAGGTCAAACCCTAGGGTGTGAAAGAATAAACATTTAAATATAACTATTATATTTAAACCCGAGCTCCATTACAAACGGGTCTTTTAAGCCTCCTTGCTCCTTGATCTTGGTTCTTCAAAAAATTCTAACTAGTCCTATTACATAAACTATTTAATTTAAATAGAAACCTTGATCGTGATCGAGGGAAGTACATAGGAGAGAGATAGAATTTACATCAAGAAGAAAACCGAGAAAGGCGAGGGTACGCAGAGACCCCATTTAATAAAACTCATTCATTCAAACATCCAACTAAAATAAATCCAATCACATTGGTCAATTGTCCATAATCAATCCCATTTATTATCATACATATCATCATATGTATCAATAAATAAAATCATTCCAAATATATGAGCATCATTTAATGGGCAATATTATGTTACATGAAATCTAATTTCAAGATTAAAATAACTCTTTATTTTAATTATAAAATTATTAAAATATATTATATATATATATATATATAACTTATATATATATATATATATATTAATCCTTACGCAGCCTGTTAGCATGATTCTCAAATTGACGTGATGCCTAAAAAAATCACAGGACAAGCGGTGCTATGGTTATATATATATATATATATATATATATATATATATATATATATATATATATATTATATATATAAAAATTACTACCACATGGGAAGGCTGCAGGAAACATAAGATGTTCCTTGCTTTGCTAACAAATAACAGCCACGCGGAAAAAAAAATATAACCACACGGATTTCTTCAAAAAAATGACATGCACGGATTCGAAAAAAAAATATTTTGTGAAAATAGTTTTCGGCAAAATTAAAATTTTTTTTTTATAAAATAATAATTTTATACAACAAATTATGCCAAATAAATTATTCTAAATTCATACCCATACATAAATGGAATCAAAATAATTAATAATTTGCATAAAGTTTGGCTCATGATACCACTGTTTAAGTTTTGTGAAAATCAAAGTAGCAATCAAATTAAAAAAATAGCGGAAGCGAAATAAAATCAGATTTTAAAATTTTTCACAAACCAATTACCCGGATCATCCTTTATGCATATTATTAATTAAACGAAGAATAAGAAATTATGAAATCATACCCTTGTAGAAGCGAGCTTCCTCGGGAACGAGTTCACCTCCTACTTCTCATGATCTCTTTGAATCTCCTGGTAGATTCCTTCCTTTGATCAATGTAAGCCACCCAAGTGTATGGCCTCTAGAGGTGATCCACCAAAGAAGAAGAATTTTTCAAGAAGAAGGGTATTGGCTCAAACCTAGTTTTTCCTATCTCAGATAGAAAAAGGAGGCGTACTCTTCAACTCTAGAATTACGTATATTAGATATCCGATATAAGACTCCTCTTATAAAGATATCATGTAACCTATTTTAATTAAAATAAGGTATTATTCATTTAATTAAACTCTTTTAATTAAATGGGCTCCTAATCCTATTAGGGGTAATTAATTAAACTCCTTTAACTAATTTTCCTTCCTAATCCAATTAGGAATAAATGAAAGTACTTATATTAAATTAATTCCTAAACCTTTTTAGAAATTAAAATAATAATAATTGTAATAATATTAATAAGACTCCTCTTATTAATTTATATTTAATATTTCTAAAATATTAAATAATAAATATTAAGCTATTTAATTTATTCTATCACCATAGATTAAATTAAATATACTTAACATATTATTACAATTATGTCATTAACTTCTTAAATAATTATTCTTCCTTTTATGGTGTGACCCTTTAGGTTCTCCATATTAAACCGGTTGTGAATAAATCAATTAGAATAATTCTAATCTCATTTAAATAAATAAATTAAACAAATAATTTATTTAAATAAATAATATTTATTCTACAATAGGGATAAGCCTCCCTAGCGATCAACGACTTTCCGGATAATATAAATTTCAACATTAATCATAAAAGAACCTTTGAGTAAATAGTTCTGCATACAATTCAATCCTTCCACCATACATGTCCCATTAAATATAAGACATGGAATTCTTGTCAAGTCTTATTTTATTTAATTATATGTATTTCGATTCCTAAATGCATGACTCTAATGAATGCAAATTAGAAACTACTTTCTAATTTCATTCCACCTTAACCAAGATTCTGGGTTGTCATTTATCGAATCACATAGGACATTTCTCCTTTTACTAGAAATGGTAGATTCTTTATTGATCATTCATTATCTTCAGTATATAACTTATTACACCCAAGCATACCCTTTGATATACTCTAAGAGTCTTAAGGAATAAGTCAAAGTGTAATTCATTATATATAAGATACTATGATGATCTCAAGTCTAAGAGATCATTTGTCTTACTATCACTACAGAATTCCTATTGACGGTAAGTAAACTCTCATTAGGTATTCCTTAGCGAGTCACGTTCGATGAACTTATTCTCTAATAAGCACCTACATACTTGCTTTAGTGTCTCCACACAAATGATCATGAGATCAATCATCCTCATCCAATGAGCAAACAACGTGCGTACGTCAATCTATCCGAATTCATTAATCCCTTTTAGTAATCCATTGATTGGGAACATTTTAGTTTTAAGCTATCTAAGAATTTAGATCTCATTAGCATGATCTCATCATGATTCTAAAAGCATTAGCTTAAAACTATGGGTTTATCACATATTATTAAAAGCGACACCATGTAGATAATAAATGCCTTTAAAAATAATTCTTTTATTAATAAATAAATAAGATTGATTACACAAGATATGCTTTATCATCATACATGATTGGCTTGTATGCATAATACTTTCAGAAAGACTTCGGTAGCGCACCCTCAGTCAAGCGAGTAGGTAGAAGTCACAAACCGAACCTTACTTAACGGGATCAAAAGGAGGTTGGATGAATTGAAGGGTCGTTGGCCAAAAGAGTTACTAAGTGTTTAATGGTCCTATCGGACTACACAAAGAACAACGACGAGAGATTCACCATTCAAATTGGCCATCGGGACCGATGCACTCATACCTGTGGAGATCGAATCCCCTACTCTTCGGGTCAGTCAGTATAAAGACATGTACAACGATTGTTGCCTACGCCTCAACTTGGACCTCTTGGAAGAAGTTCGGGAGTCAACTCTGGTACGACTAGCTATTTATCAGAAGCGTACTGCCCGACACTATAACTAAAAAGTCAAACAAAGAAGGTTCGAGGCTGGAGATTTGGTGCTTCGGGAGTCAGATGCATCGACCCCCCAGAACATGGGAAAGCTAATGCCTAACTGGGAGGGACCTAATGAAGTAGTGGAGGTGCCGAAGCCCGGGACTTACCGGCTTCGAGCAATGGATGGTTTGGAGGTAAAGAATACATAGCATGCTGTAGGAATTAGAAGATATTACTAGTAAAAGCTATGTTATTCTTTCCTCTACTTATGTAATCTATGTTATTTATCAATGAAATAAATGAGAATTTCTCTTCGGGAAAATTTTATACTTCATTTAAATTCATAAGCTTTTACAGATCCGATCGGATGAACTTCGGGCACAAACCGAACATAAAATTGGAAACAATATAACTGATCGGTAAACGTCACAAGTATAACTGATCGCAAACAAAATTTCTTGTATTTCATTCATATCCAAAAGTTTTACAACTATGATCAGACAAGCTTCGGATATAAATTGATCAAAAAGTTAGAAATAACATAACTGATCGGTAAAACATCACAAACATAACTGATCAGGCAAGTTATAAACAAAGGAAAGAAAAACAATTACAAAAATTACAAGTATAAAACCTAAAAGAAACTATTCTTTAGGACCTTCATCTCCAGCTTCGGACTCTTCATCAGAAGAGTCAAGGACAGAGACATCAAGTCCAACAGCTGAGCCTTTTCTCGATAAGCTTTATAGCCGTTGGCTGAGCCATAATCTTCTCGGTCAAAAAAGGAAACTCTTTGTACTTTTTAATGGCACGCTGCTCGACTTCGGCACATTCTGCCTTTACGGAGTTGTTTTCCCAAATCAGGTACATCATCTTGCCGTTCATCTCAAAAAACTTCTCTGTAATGGCATCAATGGTCCTCTCCCGATCCTTGACTTCTTCAGACAAGATATCCTTCTCCTGGATAATCTTCTTGGCATGGGCGTCAAGGTCGACGAACTCCTGTTGCAGAAGGGTGTATTGCTTTTTGAGCTCGGCAGTCTAACGTTCAGCCTTGGTCACTTTATTCCGATTGTCGGCATGAAGGTCTCTCTCTTTCTTCAGATCCAAGTTCAGACCACGCAACTCAGCTTCGAGAAACTCCACATCCAACCTCAGTTGAGCTTCTTTCTTAGTAGCCCCGGCAAGAGGCGAAACGGCTCGAGCGAGGATGGCGTTGACCTGCAGTTGGGTACACGAGTATGTCAGCTACAATGAAGGAGGAATCAGTAAAGGAAATTTTATAGTTTATCGAATTTACCTGGCATTAGGCCTTGAGGTAGGATACTAAAAACTCCTCAGAGGAATACCCCTTAAACCACTCATCATCTCCGAACAGTTTAAAATGTTCGAACTGGGTAAAGGGAAAGACCTTCGAAGGACTCCTCGGCCAAAAAGTCTTCGTCGTCCCAGGAGAAGAACTAGACTCAGTGATCGGTTTAGAGGTAGGCATTGGGGCGGGAAGAGGGTCGACCTCCACGATCTGTAGATCCGAATCCTCTGTCAGTCGAGGCTTCTTAGGACGGGGTTCGAGAGGAACCTCTTCGGTCTCCTTTGAATCCACAACGACAGCTGCTGGATGTGGCGGTGGAGTAGGTTTCAGAAGGGCTGAGGAAGATGTCTTTGGGGGGCGGCTTTGAAGGAAAGCTTCTTTTTCTTTTTCTTTAACAATTCCATATTCTCAGCCCGATCCATCTTCAGAGCATTTTTTGTGGAAGGTTCAGCTTTAGCGATTGAAGGAATCGGACCCGATGCAGAACTGATGGAGAGTTCGGCGATTGGGATAGTCTCATCCTTAGGAGAGTCTTCTATGGCCAGGGGACGGATGGGTTCGGTAGCGACCGACAGCGATGTTAAGGACGCATCAGCCCCCTCGGGTTTGAAGATGGTTATTGCAAAAGGCGATAAGGTAATCAATAAAAATCAGTGGAAGATCAAGTTTAGATATAAGAAGGGTTCGAGGTTTGTAACTTACAGCCGTGTTTGTAGAGCCAGGCTTCCTTGGACACGACCTCTAGACCCCAATTAGTTTTTGGCAATAGCTTGTAAAACTTCTTGAAGGAGTCGGCTCTGTCCTTCAAAAATTTGGTAACTTTTGTAATAGGGTCTTTGGGACTGGCCCAATTCGGTAGGAGTTTGATGTCGATCCCCTTCATGAAGAACCACTGTGGATGCCAGCCCTTATTGCTTGAAGGGGTCTTCATGAAGGTGGCTCGGCTAGATACTCGGTTTAGTTGTCAAAGTTTGGGTTCCTTTGATCGGCCAACGAAAATAGAACAAAAAATAAGTCAAGCCCAGGAGTGATGCCAACCTCTTGGCACATGGTGATGAAGGTGATAAGGTGGATGTAGGAATTTGGCACCAGTTGGGCAAACACAGTCCCAACAAAGCAGAGGAAAGAGGAGATGAATTCATGGAGGGGAAACCGAACCCCATACCTCAAAGCGTAGAGGGAAATGGCAACCCAGTCGCCTTCGGGGTGCCAAAACATCCTTTCGTTCGGCTCCGGAACCCGAAGTTTGTACTCTTTGGGGATATTGAATACAGTTCGGATGTCGGATAGTTGGGATGAGGTGATGGTCGATTTGCTTTTAACGTGGGAAAACTCCATTTTGGATACATAAAGGCTTCGAATCTTGGATTTGGCACTTTTCGTAGAGGTGCCAATAGGGGCTGTCGGTAAATCCACCAGAATCAGATCACCGGTGGCGATAGTAGTAGTGTCGGGTGGTGGAGTTGACTCAGTGATGGGAAGAATGATAGAATCAGCCATTTGAGAAGGAGGAGGAACAAAGGTGGGATTTGAAGAGCAAAAACAAGCTGAAAAACTGGAAATGTAGAAGGACGGTGCTCGCCAGAAATTTCCCTTTCCGAAATATTTGAGAGAGGAATTTGAAATGATAAAAGGCTCGAAAAGGTGACAGTGATGGATGGATAAGGGTTTATATAGCGTGACTACACGAATCCCAAGGGTGGCTATTTATGACGAGTGGGGCCCAGTCCTGGGGAGGCGTGCACAAGTTCGAAAAATGAAGAGGAACCGTTTGGGTTCCCAAGACAACTCATCATTTCCTGGCGTGACTCTTCAAGTTCGTATCTTTTCAAGTCTTTGATTATAAATATATTATAACAAGAGACTGGGGGTAATTTTGACGCCCCCAAAAAAAGGTATACATCACCCATTCTGAGTTTCTAAATACATGGTACAGAAACAAATACAACTTCAGTAATACAATTGTCGTGTAAAATACGATAACACATATACTGTGAGTTTGAATTCAAATATTGTCTAATAGACAGTATACAAACTCAAAAGGAGTCCTCATTACAATTATTGATACACTATTTTACAAAATAGTGAGGACTACTAAAACAACTATCCTGAACCATCACTCCAAACCTCGGCTAGTTCCTGCTATGTTCTCACCTCCTTAGAAGAAAAATGGAACAAAAAGGAAAAGGGTGAGTTCAACTAGCCCAGTAAAGAATATTATGACTAAGATAATATACAACAATTTATCATTAGTCTTTAACAGGGAAAAATCTGATAAAATATAATAGACAATAAGTTTTAGATCAACAACTGCAGCGAAAACAACAATCCATTAGAAGAGTCAAGTAGAGAATAAATTCTACTATCTTCTAAGATTTAAAAGTCCATCATCAATATTTTATCCCTGTAACATCAATCAATATACATCTTGAATCAAATATTCATCTTTGCACTACAGGCCAAAGATATTCATTTGTATCACCAGTTGGTCATGTTTATCTCAACACATGTTCATCTTTGCACTACGGGCCAAAGATATTCATTAGGTAATCATTCATCTTTGCACTACAGGCCAAAGATATTCATTAGGTAATCATTCATCTTTTTACCACTTCTGTGCCAAAGATATTCGATAATATCATCATTTAGGGTGAGGATGATGAAAAATATCTTAAAGAAAATGACTCCAGTGAGATAAAAGATCAAAGATTAGGGATTCATACTTTAGTTTATCCAAGTTCAAAAACACTCCATAATAACCAATTGTGAAGCAGAATTCAAAAATAAAGATCAAAACATGGATACAATCAAAGATAGTAACCATAATAGACATCTTGGACAAAAAGGAAAATTTTCATTTTTCGGTGAATAATGCCGTATTCGTGAATAGTGTCGTTTACGTGAATAGTGCCGTATACGTGAATAGTAACCCTGACACAAAAAGGTAGAAATTCCACAATAAAATCTATACCAATATTTTAGTATAATGATATTGAAAGAATAACATCATTAGGAAGAAAATAACATCCCTTACCTCAAAAGAACCGTACTTCCGGCTGAAATATTAGGTATAAGGCTGAAGGAAACTTGCACTAATGAATAGCAACTCACAACGTATCTAAATACTCACAAAATACGCTCGATAATATAGAGAGAGAAAGAGAGAAAACTTGTTTCTGGTGTAATTTTCAATTCTAACTAAGCACCCTATTTATAGGAAAATGCTTAGAATGCCATAGCAGACTAACCTGCTTCCTGATGGCTTTACCTGCAACTATTCAAGCCCACCACTTTTGAAAATAAATTCCAGCACATTTCATTTCTCACCAACCAAAAGTGGGGCCCACCATATTTTTAATAAAAATATTTATTTCCGAAACTTCAATATTCATAGTAAATAGCCCTTTTATCAAAAAAATTCGAATCTCATGTCTATTCCATAGGAAATTAAATTCTCTACAACTTTGTAAGTTTAAGTTTTTCCAAATTTCAAACGAAAAATGACCGAAATCCACATACAGATGTTTTCAAAACCTCCATTCCAACAAAATACTGATAAAACACCTCAACATTAATTCCTTCATTTATAACCACAATAAATATATCCATCATTTATATCCACATAAAATAAATATTTTCTTATCATATAAATCAATAATTAATAATTTTCAAATAATATTACAGAATTATAATTATGACAACCAGGTCGTTCTTAGGAAAGCGGGGGCTTTCCGATAATGATTTCTCCTTATTGGCGTGCAATTAGGTGATCAAACCCCTTTCTTAGACAGAACTTCCTTAGACATTGCCAATAATGCTATCTAATAATATTATTCAAATAATATGAATTATTGATCTGATAATGGAGATACTGTGCAGTGACAATTATTGAACATAAATAATATAAAATATCAACGTAGCAATTATTGAATCAATAAAATAAAATATTGAATAGTAATTTCTGTAACAATTATTGAGTAGTGCCTTCTTATGTAAGAATCAATAATTCAAAAATAATGTACAATACCGTGTGCTACTGTGCAACCACGTGTATTACTATATTTTAACCACCAGGTATTCCAACAGTGTTAACGGTAACAACTACGTCGTTTTTCATAAAAACTCAAACTTGTCATTTTCTTCATCCGGCCGTTTTCCGTTATGGGGCCCACAAATTGCTGCGCCGTCGTACGAATATTCTCCGAAAGAAAGAATATTCCACGACCAAACAAATATTCCCCGACACAATGAATATTTTATAACCACTTGTTTATTTTGTAAAATTTGCACATTTCACCCATAACCAAAGAATTATATCAAATTAACACTTTATTATTCACAATAATAAATAGAGGAAATTCGATTCTATTTATAAAAAGTTGGGGTCTTACAACCTTCCCTTCTTATGAAATTTCATCCTCGAAATTGACGTACGTACCTAGTGTTTCGAAAAGATGAGGATACCTCGCTTTCATTTCTGATTCCAACTCCCAGGTCATTTCTACAATAGCATGGTTTCTCCACAAAACCTTAACTTATGGTATAACCTTCGTGCGTAGGACATGCTCTTTCCTATCCAAGATCTGAATAGGTACCTCCTCGTACGTTAAATATTCGGCTATCTCGTCTGGTTCTAACTCAATAATGTGGTTCGGGTCTTTCACATATTTACGAAGCATAGATATGTAAAAAATATTATGAACACGAGACATACTTGGAGGTAATGCTAGTCTATAGGCCACATTTTCTATTCGGTCAAGAATCTCAAATGGACCAACAAATCTTGGATTGAGTTTTCCTCTCTTCTCAAATCTTGTAACTCCCTTCCATAGAGCAATACGTAACAATACATGATCTCCAATATTAAATTCCACGTTCTGTGACGCCCCCAAAATAGGTATACATCACCCATTCTGAGTTGTTAATACATGGTACAGAAACAACTACAACTTTATTATTACAACAGTAAAACTGTGAGTTTAAATACAAATATTATCTTCTAGACAATATTTATACTCAAATAAATCCTCATCACATTTATTGATACATTATTTTACAAAAATGGTGAGGACTACTAAACAATCCTTTCTAAAACCTTCATTCCATACCCCAGGCTAAATACTGATTATATTCTCGCCTCCACGAGAAGAATGGAACAAAAAAGGAAAAGGGTGAGCTCAACTAGCTCGATAAAGAATATTATGACTAAGATAATATACAACAAATTATCGTTAGTCTTCAACAGGAAAAATTTAATAGAATACAATAGACAACAAGTTTCGGATCAATATTCATAATGAAATAATAATTCATAGAAGAGTTACGTAGAGAATGAAATCTACTATAATCTATGAATTTAACATCCATCATCAATATTTTATCCTCAGTAACATCAATCAATATTCATCTCAAATCAAATATTCATCTTTGCACTACAGGCCAAAGATATTCATCAATCGGTCATGTTTCATCTCAACACTGCTCATCTTTTTGCACTAAAGGCCAAAGATATTCATCGATCGGTCGTGTTCATTTAAACACCTATTCATCTTTTCACTACAGCCAAAGATATTCTTCAAAATCATTCATCTTTGCACTACGGGCCAAAGATATTCAATAATATCATCATTTAAGACCGAGGATGATGAAAATATTTTTAAAGAACGAATCCAATTGAAACAAAATGACAAGGATTAAGGATTAATGATTAGTACTTTGTTTTATCCATGTCCAACAATACCTCAAAAATAATCATAGTGGTGTAAAATTCAAGAATGATCAAAACATGGATACAATCAAAGCTAGTATCCGAATATAGATATTTTGAGACGAAAAGAAGAAATTTTATTTTTTCTATGAATAGTGCAGTATCGTGAATAGTCTCAGTATCGTGAATAGTAACTCCAACACCAAAAGATAGAAATTCCACAAAAAAAAAACTTTTTCACGCTTCATGAATAGTACTCGTGAATAGTAACTCGTGAATAGTAACTCATGAATAGTAACTTCGTGAATAGTAACTCATGAATAGTAACCCCAGACATGAAAAAGTTCCAAATTTGATAAAAACTTGGATCAACATTTCAAAGATAATGATATTGAAGAAATAATATCATTCTGAAAAAAAAAAAAATATCCCTTACCTCAAAGAATCGATTTTGGAATGAAAGGTCGGAAGTGATCTTTGAATGAAACTTATCTTGAGCAAAGAACTCTCAAAGTATCTAAATACTCACAAAATACGCTCGATAATATAGAGAAAGAAAGAGAAAACTTTGTTTACGGTGTGATTTTCAATTCTAACTTAGCCCTCTATTTATAGGAAAATGTTAGCCCGTACCAAGCGATTTTGACTCGCTACACGATGGCTTTACTCACATTACTATTGCCACCCACCACATTTGAAATAAAATTCAGCACATTTCTTCACCAACCACAAGTGGGGCCCACTCAATTCTAGAATTTTCCACCAAAATCAATTATAAACCTAATTTTCGAATCAGACATCTCTTAAAATTCACAACAAATCATTCGTGCATTTTTAACGGTTCAAAATTTGTGGACATATACTCAACTTATGTATGTATAACATACCCAAAAATTACCACAATCCAACTATTCGGATTAAAAATTATAACCCCATGATATATCTCAAACCCACGATTTAATTTTTAATACCTCCAATCCGATAAAATCTTGATAAAACACCTCAACATAATTTCTTCATTTATAACCACATAAATAAATCCATCATTTATATCCACATAAAATAAATATTTCTTTATCATATGAATCAATAATTAATTATTCACAAATAATATTACGAGAATCACATTTATGATGACCAGTCGTTCCCGGAAAGAGGGGCTTTCAGATAAGGATTTCTCCTTCTTGGCGCGCAATTAGGTGACCAAACCTCTCCTTGATGAGAACTTTCTAGACATTGCCAATAATGCTATCTAATAATATTATTTAAATAATATGAATTATTGATCGATAATGGAGATAATGTCGGTGACAATTATTGAGCAATGAATAATATAAAATATCAACGCAGACAATTATTGAATCAATAAAATAAAATATTGAGCGAAACTCTCATGAAAATTATTGAGTAGTGCCTTCTTACGTAAGGATCAATAATTCAACAATCTTGTAATACTGGTGTCTTCTTTATGCGACCAGCGCGTTATTCTTCGTATTTTAACCACCGGGTATTCAAATTTTAATCTTAGCATATAACAACTTCTGTAGTTATTTTTAACCACTTATATTTGTCGTTTTCTTCATCCAATCGCTTTCCGTTATGGGGCCCACACATGGTTGCTACTGCCGTAAATTTAATATTCACAAGCGATGCGAATATTCCACGACCAAATGAATATTCCCAGACAAAAATGAATATTTTATAACCACTTGCTTATTTTGAAATATTTGCGTATTTAACCCTTAACTATCCACATTAATCAAATCAACCCTTACTATTTCAAAATAATAAATAAAGGAAATTCTTTTTATTTAAAAAAATTTGAGGTCTTCTGACCTCCCTCCTTATGAAATTTCGTCCTCGAAATTGGCGTGCGTACACAGTGTTTGAAAAGGTGAGATACCTCGCTTTCATTTCCGTTTCCAATTCCCGTGTCATTTCCTCTATAGCATGATTCCTCCACAAAACTTTAACTTGTGGTATGACCTTTCTTGGCGTAGGGCGTGCTCCTTCCTATCCAAGATCTTGACAATACCTCCTCATATCGGTACGTTAAGTCTTGGCTATCTCGTCCCGGTTCTAACTTCAATAACGTGGTTCGGGTCTTTCACATATTTACGAAGTATGGATATGTGAAACACATTATGAACACGAGACATACTCGAGGTAACGCAAGTCTATAGGCTACATTTCCTACTTTCGGTCGAGAATTTGAAATGGACCAATAAATCGTGGATTGAGCTTTCCTCTCTTCCCAAATCTTGTAACTCCCTTCCATGGAGCAACTCGCAACAATACATGATCCCCTACATTAAATTCCACGTCCTTTCAATGAAGATCCGCATAACTCTTTTGTCGATCTTGTCTTGGTTTTATATCGTTGTCGAATCATTTGGATCTTTTCGGTGAGTCATACGTACTAACTTCGGGTCCCAACAATGTTGCTTCACCCACTTCATCCCAACATATTGGAGAACGACATTTTCGTCCATATAATGCTTGAATGGAGCCACACCTATACTTGCGATAACTGTTGTTGTAGGAGAATTCCACCAATGGTAAATACTTATCCCAATCGCCCTTGAAGTCTAGGACACGAGTCTTAATAAATCTTCAAGAGTTTGAATAGTCCTCTCTGATTGTCCGTCCGTTTTGGGGATGGTATGCGAACTAAATCGCAAATCCGTGCCCATAGCTTTTTGCAAGCTAACCCAAAATCTTGAAGTGAATCTTGGGTCACGATCCGAGACTATGGATCTGAGGCATGCCATGCAACCTCACGATCTCATTTACGTCACATACTAGCAAGGCGTTCAAGGAATAAATCTCCGTGTCGGCAAGAAAAATGAAGCGGAACTTGGTTAATCTATCAACAATAACCCAAATAGCATTGATGCCTTGAGAAACCGTAGGAAGACCGTGTGAAATCCATGGTAATGTGTTCCCACTTCCATTCCGGAATCTCAAGTGGTTGCAATGGACCCTTAGGTACTAGATGCTCGCGCTTTACGTTGGCAAGTTAAACACATCGAGATAAACTTTGCAATCTCTCTCTTCATATTATTCCACCAAAATGTATGTCGAAGATCACGATACATTTTAGTACTTCGAGGATGGATTGCAAATGGTATATTGTGTGCCTCCATCATAATCTTGTACTTCAAATCGAGTCGTTAGGAACACAAAGTCTAGAGTGGACTCAAGTATTCCTTCTTCATCAATTCTAAGCTTAGGAATAGCTCCTTCTTGTACTTTCTTCTTCATACGTATATTTCTGGGTGGGGTGGCTTGAAGCAACCTTAACTTTTTCTATTAAAGTTGGCTCTATCGTATACTTGACATCATCGCACTTTTCGTTCCGCATATGATCTTCTACTCAATCGTCACTACCACGTTAAACTTTACCGGGATGGTATTGAATAGTGTGGTTATAGTCTTTCAATAGCTCGAGCCAACGTCATTTGCTTAGCGTGTTGAGTTCTTTTTGAGTGAAGAAATATTTAAGGCTATTATGGTGCTGAATATATCTCCACTTTCTCCCCATATAGATAGTGCCTCCATATCTTTAAGCGGCAACTTATTATGCTTGCTGACTCTAGATCATGAGTAGGATAATTCCTCTCATACTCTATAAGTTGTCGCGAGGCATAAACTATGACTTTCCCACGTTGCATGAGAACACATCCTAACCCTTTGCACGAAGCATCATTTGTAGATAAAAAATCCATCCGAACCGGATGGTATTGTTAGAACAGTCTTAGAAATAAGTCTCCTCTTAAGCTCTTGGAAACTTTTCTCGCATTCTTCGCTCCAAACGATTTCAGTATCCTTTCGAGTTAAATTTGAGTTAATGGAGTAGCGATTCGAGAAAACCCTTCCACGAATCTCCGATAATAACCAATAAGCCCAAAAACTACGTACTTGATCACATGACTTGGTTGCTCCCAACTTTGTATTGCTTGAATCTTCACGGATCAACGGATACTCCATGTTTCGACACCACGTGCCCAAGGAATGCTACTTCCTCGCCGAACTCGCATTTCTTCAATTTGGCATATAATTTGTTTTCACGAAGCCTTTGGAGTACCGACTTCAAATGGTGCTCATGATCTTCACGACTTTTGGAATATATAAGGATGTCATCAATAAAGACAACAACAAAGCCCGATCCAAATATTCCTTGAATACTCGGTTCATCATATCCACGAAAGCGCAGAGGGAGCATTAGTTAGTCCGAAGAAAGACATGACTAAGAATTCATAATGCCCATCTGGGGAGTTACGAAGGCGGTCTTTGGAATATCCTCGATTAATTTTCATTTGATGATATCCGAATCGAAGATCGATTTTTGAAAAGAATTGTGCCTTACAGCAATGGTAAAAACAAGTCATCAATACGAGGTAGAGGATACCTATTCTTGATGGTGACATGGTTCAATTCCGATAGTCGATACAAAATCGCGTACTCCGCTTTTCTTTTTTACAAATAAAGCAGGGCACCCCAAGGAGATATACTAGGGCCGAATGAAACCGATGTCCAACAATTCACAGTAGTTGGACCTTTAACTCCCCCGAAGTTCAATAGGAGCCATTCGATATGGGGTTTTAGAAATGGGCTTTGTACCGGTTCAAGATCAATAAAGAATTCAACTTCACGTTACGGGGTGGACCGGGAAGTTCTTCAGAAATCGTCGGGAAAGTCAATAACAACAAGAATATTATTCAAATTTGACGTGTCTTTATTCAAATCCATAACATGGGCTAAGAAAGCTTGACATCCGTTTTTCAATAAGCGAATAGCTTTATGATTAGATATGATAGTGATTGATTTTAATGGTTTAGTTGCTTGAATTAAATACTGACGGGTTGGTTAGGAATATGAAAACTAATAACCTTACGAAAATAATCAATTTTGGCATGATAAGTAGTTAACCAATCAATCCCTAAAATCACATCAAAAGCAAGTATCTTTAAAGAGATAAGGTCAACGGTGTAAGGTAATGGTGCCAACTTGAATCAAACAAGATTTATAAGCGATGGATGTGATGAAAGTTTCTCTAACGGAGTTTCCACAGATAGATCAAAGTCTAATTTCTCTGGAGTCAGTTTAAACGTTGAGCACATGCGGGAGAGATAAATGAATGGGTAGCACCGGTGTCAAGTAAGGTATAAACTTCGCAAGAATTTATAAATAGCTTACCCGTGATCACCTCGTTTGGGTTCCTCGCATTATGACCAACACAACAAACGCTCTTCCGGAATCGTTGACTTTGACTTTTACGAGACGATCTTTTGAGTCAACGTCCCCATTGAACTAGGTTTCGCTCGCACAATCTGATCTCGGCGATATGTCCTTCCTTTCCACAACTATAGCATACCTTGAGCTGTTGTGGGCGGTTTGATCGATATGTCCCTCTTTTCCGCATTTGTAGCATATGAATGGGTGGTCGTTCTCCTCCCTAGAACCCGATTCTTTAAACAGCTTTGTCGTCTTCACATAGTCGTTGTTAAATCTCCTCTTTTTAAAATCTCCTCTGACTTCGCTTCTTACATTTTTCATGACCATGATTACCACGAGTCGTTACCATTTCTGTCCTTCATCTGCTTTCTTTCTCCGAGTTATCATTATTACATTGATTGCTATCTCAGTACGATCCTGGTTTATGGTCCTCGATTGGCTGTACTTTCGTTATCTCGCTCTAATAATTGAGCCTCATTTACAACATCTGAATAAAGAAAGTTTATGAGAAATGAGATCTTGACGTATCTTGGGGTTTCAAACCTCTAAGAAACATCTCTGCGTCATCGTTCCTCATTCTCCACCAAATGAGGTGCAAACTGGATAACTCTGCAAACTTTGCCTCGTCTTTGAGACACCGTCATGTTGTTTTGCTCTAATCGATGAACTCCACTTCCTTCATATAGCGAACACTTTCGAAAGTATTTGTCATTAAATAGTCTCTGAAACGTCTCCCAAGACATCTTTGAGTCTTGGTTTGGATGGGTACACTTCACGAGACTCCCACCGTGATACTGCCTCGCCACGGAACATAAAGGTGGCGAATGGAACCTTCTGTTCTCCGTGCATCCCAAGACATCGAATATCTTGGTAATTTGTTTGACCCATGTTTCCGCCGTGATCGGATCTGCTTTCCCTTAAATTCGGTGGTCCCAACTCTTTGAACTGCTTGCATTTGTGACAACCCGTGAATTGCTATCATTTCCTCCTGTATTTTGAACACGAGTCTCCTCGTTGCGATTTTGCATGAACTGCAAAAACTTCTAAACATCCCTCGTTCATCATCTCTTTCGGTTGGTGTTGTTCACGGGAGGAACATTGCCCGACTGTTGCACGTTCTCCTCGTTGGTAAAATGAGCATCTCCACGGTCTCATTTACTCCAATGTCATAAAACAAGGGTTAATTAAGGAAATCAATATATCACATAATATCCCTATATCTTGACCAACTAACAAATAAGCTTAGGTAGGACACACTTTAGCGAAGGATTTACTCGTCTCTCCCTCCTAGTTCTATTCCCCAATCTCCGCCAGAGATCATATCCCTAAGCTCGATACCAACTGTGGCGCCCCAAAATAGGTATACATCACCCATTCACGAGTTGTCAATACATGAGTACGAAACAACTACAACTTTATTATTACAACAATAAAGCGTGAGTTTAAATACAAATATTATCTTCTAGACAATATTTATACTCAAATAAATCCTCATCACATTTATTGATACATTATTTTACAAAAATGGTGAGGACTACTAAACAATCCTTTCTAAAACCTTCATTCCATACCCCAACTCATACTTTCGCTATATTCTCGCCTCCCGAGAAGAATGGAACAAAAAGGAAAAGGGTGAGCTCAACTAGCTTTCGATAAAGAATATTATGACTAAGATAATATACAACAAATTATCGTTAGTCTTCAACGAGGAAAAATTTAATAGAATACAATAGACAACAAGTTTCAGATCAATATTCAGCAATGAAATAATAATTCATAGAAGAGTTACGTAGAGAATGAAATCTACTATAATCTATGAATTTAACGGTCCATCATCAATATTTTATCCTGTAACATCAATTAATATTCATCTCAAATCAAATATTCATCTTTTTGCACTACGGGCCAAAGATATTCATCAATCGGTCATGTTCATCTCAACACTGCTCATCTTTGCACTAAAGGCCAAAGATATTCATCGATCGATGGTCATATTAATTTAAACACCTATTCATCTTTTGCACTACGGGCCAAAGATATTCTTCAGAAATCATTCATCTTTGCACTACAGGGCCAAAGATATTCAATAATATCATCATTTAAGACCGAGGATGATGAAAATATTTTAAAGAAACGAATCCGATTGAAACAAAATGACAAGGATTAAGGATTAATGATTAAGTACTTTGTTTTATCCATGTCCAACAATACCTCAAAAATAATCATAGTGGTGTAAAATTCAAGAATGATCAAAACATGGATACAATCAAAGCTAGTATCCGAATAGATATTTTGGACGAAAAGAAGAAATTTTATTTTTCGGTGAATAGTGTCAGATATCGTGAATAGTGCGATATCGTGAATAGTAACTCTCAACACCAAAAGATAGAAATTCCACAAAAAAAAACTTTTTCACGCTTCATGAATAGTACTCGTGAATAAGAACTCGTGAATAATAACTCATGAATAGTAACTCGTGAATAGTAACTCATGAATAGTAACCCCACATGAAAAAGTTCCAAATTTGATAAAAACTTCGGATCAACATTTCAAAGTAATGATATTGAAGAAATAATATCATTACGAAAAAAAAAATATCCCTTACCTCGAAGAATCGATGCTTGGAATAAAAGGTCGAAGTGATCTTTGAATGAAACTTATCTTGAATAATGAACTCTCAAAGTATCTAAATACTCACAAAATACGCTCAATAATATAGAGAGAAAGAGAGAAAACTTTGTTTACGGTGTGATTTTCAATTCTAACTTAGCCCTCTATTTATAGGAAAATGTTAGCCCGTAAAGCGGACTTGACCACTACGATGGCTTTACACTCGCTACTATTGCCACCCACCACATTTGAAATAAAATTCAGCACATTTCTTCACCAACCACAAGTGGGGCCCACTCAATTCTAGAATTTTCCACCAAAATCAATTATAAACCTAATTTTCGAATCCGACATCTCTTAAAATTCACAACAAATCATTCGTGCATTTTTAACGGTTCAAAATTTGTGGACATATACTCAACTTATGTATGTATAACATACCCAAAAATTACCACAATCCAACGGTCGGATTAAAAATTATAACCCCATGATATATCTCAAAACCCCCGATTTAATTTTTAATACCTCCAATCCGATAAAATCTTGATAAAACACCTCAACATAATTTCTTCATTTATAACCACATAAATAAATCCATCATTTATATCCACATAAAATAAATATTTCTTTATCATATGAATCAATAATTAATTATTCACAAATAATATTACGAATCACATTTATGACAACCAAAAGCTATTCCCGGAAAGAGGGCTTTCAGATAAGGATTTCTCCTTCTTGGCGCATGATTAGGTGACCAAACCTCTCCTTGTGAAACTTTCTAGACATTACCAATAATGCTATCTAATAATATTATTTAAATAATATGAATTATTGATCTAATAATGGAGATAATGTGCGTGACAATTATTGAACAATGATAATATAAAATATCAACGCAAAGAATTATTGAATCAATAAAATAAAATATTGAGCGAAGAACTCATGTGAAAATTATTGAGTAGTGCCTTCTTACGTAAGGATCAATAATTCAACAATCTTGTAATCACGGTGTCTTTCTTTGTCTGCAACCACGCCAGATTCATCGTATTTTAACCAACGGGTATTCAACGAGTCTTAATTGAATAACTAACTACTGCGTTATTTTTAACCAACTTATATTTGTCGTTTTCTTCATCCAATCGCTTTCCGTTATGGGGCCCACACATGGGCTGGCAGCGTCGTACGAATATTCCCCGACAGCATTTAATATTCCACGACCAAAATGAATATTCCCAAGCAAAATGAATATTTTATAACCACTTGCTTATTTTGAAATATTTGCGTATTTAACCCTTAACTATCCACATTAATCAAATCAACCCTTACTATTTCAAAATAATAAATAAAGGAAATTCCTTTTTATTTAAAAAAATTTCGGGGTCTTACACGTTCTTTCGATGAAGATCCGCATAACTCATTTTTCGATCCTGTGCCGTTTGTATACGTTGTCGAATCATTTGGATCTTCTCTGTAGTCATTCGTACCAACTCTGGTCCCAAACAACGCGTTTTCTCCTACCTCATCCCAACATACCTGGAGAGCGACACTTTCGTCCATACAATGCTTCAAATGGAGCCACACCTATACTTGTCTGATAATTGTTGTTGTAGGAGAATTCCACCAATGGTAGGTACTTATCCCAACTCCATTTGAAATCTAGGACACAGAGTCTTAATAGATCTTCAAGAGTTTGAATAGTCCTCTCTGATTGTCCATCCGTTTGAGGATGATATGCCGAACTGAATTATAAATCCGTGCCCATAGCTTTCTGCAAGCTAACCCAAAATCGTAAAGTGAATCTTGGGTCACGATCTGAAACTATGGATAATGGCATTCCATGAAATCTCACAATCTCATTTACATACATACTAGCAAGACGTTCAAGGGAATAAGTTTTCCGTATAGGTAAGAAATGAGCAGTCTTGGTTAATCTATCAACAATGACCCAAATCGCATCTATGCTGTGACACCCCCAAATCCTGGTACTTCATTTCCTCAAGATTTGGTGTTCACTTAATCAAAACATTCATTTCTAACTACCCAATCATAATAAAATTGAATAATGAAAACCTGCCCTTACAGGATTAAACTTAAATACAAAAAGAACTCCCAGATTACCTAACCTTTAGTTACAAACATTCAAATGCGAAAATTAAATAAACTTCATTACAATCTTTAAACCAAAGTCTGAAAATAAAGCTATCAAAACTATTACAAGTCTTCAGTATTTGGTCATCTTTCCTTTTCCTTCTTTTGGTGCTAGGTATCGTCACCCTTTCAAATTTTAAGTGAAATAAATTTCTGAAAAGAGTGAGCAAACAAGGCCCCCTTGGAATAACAACAAGTAATTTTTTAAACTTTTACATCAATTGCCAATACTAGGCTCAATAGAATTGAACAATGTGTTCTATTAACTTTTTGAAAATTATAACATTCACTTTGAGGGTCTAATGACCATGAATCATATCCACGATTATAAGTAATCTTTCAACTTTAACTTTATGATCGTAAAGACTATAAGGACTCCACGTACTTAGGGGGATCAACCCTTCGTACAATGTATTGTGCACAACCATTTTAACGCTAAGCGTAAAGCTCTAATAAAAGAGTTGTTCATCTCAATATTTAGAATACAAGTCCGCACCAAAGTAAGTTTGGTTTGGATACATTACAGGGTAATTTAGAATTCAACGGTCATCAACTAAGGATTAGTTGAATACAAAAGAAATAACTGTATAATATGGAATAATCATAACATAATTTTCTTTGAACAATATTAAGTCAAAGTTATTGATAAATTGGATACCTAGCATGCATAATGAATAGTAATTTGAACGATAAAGTTGTTCAACACTAGAATATTAAAATATAGCGATTTGCAAGCTAAATAACAAGTTACATAGAAAAGAAACTTGCTCAATACTAAATATACGATTTAGAATACTTGCATCCCTATGAACAATTAGATATAAGAGCTTTCTCAATAATAAACCATCTAGCTCTACGAAAGTGTAGGGTTAGCCACTTGTATAATTGAATTTGAATTAAAAATAATAATGTACTCAACGAAATTGAACTTGCACAATGAAGTTTTAGAGTTAGAAAACCTGCTCAAAAGAGTTTAAATATTCGCACAATTATAAAAGTAGAGTTAGAGAACTTGCCTTTAGCACAAGCTAACCCTTACCACTTAAATCTCAATACCCTATATATATGTCATCATGACATAATTAGTCATTACCAACCTTTATATCTATATAAACAAATATATACATCATGTAGGTTAAATTACCAATTCACATAATCAAACTATGTTAATACTAGTTAACCCTTGATAACATGCTCATTCATAGTTTAATACTACTGAAATCATCATTTAACATTTCTATTATTAACACATAACATTTATTTTTAAACTTTTTGTAATAAACTAAAATTGTCAGAACATTCTCGCTAACTTTCATTTGCGGGCTGAGTCACAAAGCCAACGATTGGCTGGCCATGCGGTGGTGGTAGCATTGTATTTCATGACAAAACTAACAACTATCTTGAGCCCACACTGCGGCACCAAACTCCAGAATTCGGCGACCAAGCTCGGCAACAACATGAACAAAAAGCCAAATTGGCCTACAAGCTCCAATTTAACAAGCTAATTAACATGTAATTCATATAGATACTTCATGTAAACATATTGTAAAGACTCCTAACATGTTTTTACACATACAATAACATAAACATCAATTTTATAACACCCAATTTCAATGTTTTTGGCAAAAACTCTATTTTTGACATTTTTAATGAAATTCATCACTGTAACTTTGTTTTTCAATCAAAATAGTTGATTCAAACTACCATGTTTATGTTTATTCATCTACTTTCAAAATCAATAGTCAATATATATATATATATATATATATATATATATATATATATATATATTAACAACTAATCACACCTTAATATGATTTTAAACAAAGCCATATTCATGTATATATATTCATATGAACACTCGTAATATAGTTTCTTCATAAAACACATACATCATACATAAACTAGTTCCTCTATAATCATATATAAACTCATGAAACCATCTTATAACCAATAATTTATCATATAATTCATATATCACATATAATTTATCCTTCATGAAGATTTTTACAAAGAATTTTAGAAGAGGAAAAACTAAACTTTAAAAATAAAAAGGATTAAGATCCTACCTTTGTTTAAGAAGATGATACCCTTCCCTTTTGATCAAGAACTTTCTTTTCCCCCAATCGTTTCTCAAAACCTCTCAAGAATTCTCTCTAATTCTTCTTCTTCTCTTCCTTTTCTTCTTCTGAGTTTTTCTTTTTCCAACTCTAGTTTACATAGTAAAAATATAACGTATATAGTAATAATATATATTAATTATATAATATAACTCTAGTTATAACTTATATCAGTTATATAAGTTTTGAAAATCAAAAGCCATAAGGCTTGTTTGGCTAACATAATAAAATAACCCATTAACTCATATACCTTGTTTGGTAAACCTAATTAAAATAAATCAATTAATCCCTATACCTTATTTGATAAAACACTATTAGAATAAATGGATTAATATGCATTAAGACATGTTTGGTAAAACTAAATTAAACTCTTTTAATTTATTTTAATAACTCCTTTATAGCAAGGTTATTTGTCACACTTCTACTTAATTAATAATCAATTTAATCAATTCAAATAATAATCTATTAAATTACTTTAACACATAAATCATTCCTACATAATTATAAATTTATTTAACTAACTAACACCTTATTTTAATTACAAATTCTAATTAAAATATTATGATTCATTTAATCATTATTAGCTCTCTAACTTAATTATTAAATTAAATTAGTATATAATCTCATAACAATTAATTTTCTTAGCTCCTTAATTATTTACTTAACAAATAATTAACCAAATCAAATCAAATTGAACAATTATTATTTAGCAATAAACATATCCATTAAATACTTATATAATTCAATAAATATTTAATATTACAATTTAAAATTCTAAAATGTTACATCATTCCCTCCTTACAAGGATTCTAACCTCAGAATCACAATTCAAACAAATCATTCGTTACATTCTTCCCTACTTACAAAGATTTTGCCCCCAGAATCGAAGACACGGATTAAACAAATAACTCAGGGTAATCTTTCATCATTTTATCATTGAGTTCCTGCGTAGCTTCTTCAGTGTTGTGGTTCCTCCAAATCACCTTCACCGAAGGTATAACCTTATTCCTGAGCACATGTTCTTTCCTGTCAACTATCTAGATATGAATCTCTTCATAGGACAAGTCTTTATCAAACTGTAATAGTTCGTACTCGATCACGTGCTTGTAATCGGGTTTATATGGTCGTAACACCGAAATGTGAAAAACATTATGAATGTTTTCCAACTCTGGAGGTAGAGCTACCTCATAAGCCACTTCTTCCACTCTTGTGACACTTCAAAGGGTCCAATAAACCTCGGGCTTAGCTTTCCCTTTTTACAAAATGAATTTTCCCTTCCAGGAGAAACTTTTAGGAATACATAACTTCCTACGTCAAATGCACGATCTTGCTTGTGTTGATCAAAGATACTTCTTCATCGGTCTTGGTGCTACCAATCTTGTCTGATGAGTTTGACAATGTCGTGAGCAGTTTGTTGCACTAGTTCCGGTCCTAGCAGTTGGCGTTCACCGACTTCATCCTAGCACAATGGAGTTCTGCACTTTCTGCCGTACAATGCCTCGTAAGGTGTCATGCCGATGCTCGCGTGGTAACTGTTGTTGTAAGCAAATTCCACCAATGGTAAATGTTCTTCCCAGCTTCATTTAAAGTCCATGACACATGCTCTTAGCATATCCTCCAATGTCTGAATTGTTCGTTCGCTTTGGCCATCTGTTTGTGGATGATAAGCCGTACTTATTCGCAATTGTGTCCCCATACATTCTTGTAGTCTCTTCCAGAAGTTTGACATAAATTGCGGGATCTCTATCGGACACAATTGACACTGGCACTCCATGTCTCAAAACGATCTCTTTAACGTACAATCTTGCCAATTGATCAAGATTGAATCTAATCTTTATTGGTAAAAAGTGCGCTGATTTCGTAAGTCTGTTCACTATCACCCAAATTGCATCATATCCTCTTTGAGTAGTAAGAAGACCCACCACAAAATCCATCGTGATGTGTTCCCACTTCCATTCTGATATTTCCAATGGTTGAAGTAATCCGCTAGGTCTTTGATGTTCGGCTTTTACTCTTTGACATGTCAAGCATTTCGCTACGCATTCTGCAACGTCCTTTTTCATATTCGGCCACCAAAAATGTAGGCGCAAATCTTGATACATTTTCGTGCTTCCTGGATGAATTGAATATCTTGAGCTATGAGCTTCGGTCAAAATTTCTTCTTTTAGCTTTGGTATTGCTAGAACCCAGATTCTTCCCTCAAACCGTAGTAGTCCTTCGGTATCGATCTTGTATTTTACATCACTACCCTCAATCAGATTCTCTTTGATTTTCCCACACTCTTCATCTTGTAGTTGAGCATCACTTTGTCCACTAAAGTTGGACCAGCTTCTATCAGGCATAGTTGTTCATCAGATTCTTTTTGGAAATTTGATTTCCAACTCCAGTTTTGTCATTGCTGAAATGAGCTCCTCCTGAGTTGTCATCAACATCAACTTTTCCCGACATTTCCTGCTTAAAGCATTTGTAACCACATTCGCTTTGCTCGGATGATAAAAGATCTCACAATCGTAATCTTTTATCAATTCCATCCACCTTCTTTGACGCATGTTCAAATCCTTCTGAGTGAAAATATACTTCAGAATTTTGTGGTCTGTGTAGATCTCACATTTCTCTCAATAAAGATAGTGTCTCCATATCTTCAGAGCAAATACAACTGCAGCCAATTCTAAATCATGAGTCGGATATCCTTTCTCATAATCCTTCAGTTGTCTTGATGCATATGCAATAACTTTGTCGTTCTGAGTAAGAACACAACCCAATCCTTTGTGTGAGGCATCACTATACACCATAAAGTTTCCTGTATTATCTGGTAATGCCAACACAGGTGCCATACTTAGCTTTTTCTTCAAATCTTGAAAACTTTTTTCACACTATTCCGTCCAAACAAATTTTACAGTCCTCCTTGTCAAATTTGTTAGCGGGGTGACTATCTTAGAAAAATCTTGAATAAATCTTGTATAATAACCAGCCAGTCCCAAGAAACTCCTCACTTCTGATGGTGTTCTTGGTTGTTCTCAATTGATCACAGCTTCCTCTTTCGACGAATCCACCGAAATCCCATCTTTGTCAATCACATGACCCAAAAATTGTACACGGTCGAGCCAAAATTCTCACTTAGATAATTTTGCAAACAACCTTTCCTTTCTTAGTGTTTCCAATGTCAAACGTAAGTGTTCCACGTGTTCTTCTTAAGTTTTGGAATACACTAGAATGTCGTCGATGAATACCCCTACAAAGTTGTCTAAGAATGGTTTAAACACCCTATTCATCAAATCCATGAATGCAGCAGGTGCATTGGTTAAACCAAAAGACATCACCGGAAACTCGTAATATCTATACCGAGTTCTAAATGTCATTCGTGGTATATCCTCCTTCCTCACTTTCAACTGGTGATACCCACTTCTCAAATCTATTTTCAAAAAGTATTTAACACCTTTCAACTGGTCAACCAAGTCATCTATTCTTGGCAACGGGTATATGTTTTTAATAGTGACTTTGTTCAATTCTCTATAATCAATGAAAAGACGCATCGACCCATCCTTCTTCTTCACGAATAAAACTGGCGCTCCCCACGGCGATACGCTTGGTTGAATATACTTATTGTCTAGTAATTCTTGCAATTTATAATCGGTTCCTTCATTTCTCTAGGAGCCATTACATGCAGGGGCCTTCGATATCGATGTTGTTTCCAGTATTTAAGTCGATCACGAACTCAATTTCTCTACATCGGTGAAGTCTTGGAAAATCCTCTGAAACACGTCTTGAATTCCCTCACTTCTTGGTATTTCTTCCGGTTTACATTCTTCTTCGAGTATCGACTATGTAAGCTAAATAGCCCACACGACCTTGACTCAACAATTTCTTGGCTGCGTAATCGTCGGACATTTCATTTGTCTAAGCGACTTGCTACCATAGAATACTACCTTTAGCCAGGTCATAAGGTTTACACTTCTTTTGGCTATCAATTACCTCTCCATATTTGAGCAACCCAATCCATTCCCAAAATAACATCAAACTCTCCAAGTCTAATCGAATCAAATCTACCATAAAGATATTTTCCTTAATGTTCACCCTACAGTTCTTGTATACGAATCTAACAGGGATTACTTCCTTATTCGCAATTTCTATGTTCAAAGGAAAATTCAGTTCTTCACTAGGCAATTCTAACCTCTTAGCAAATTCATCAGATATAAACGAACAAGTATCACCTGAATCAAATAATACATGAGCATTTATATCATTGATTGGAATAATACCTGACACCACATCTTTTGATTGCATAGCATCTTGCACAGTCATGTTGAAGGTTCTGGTTGTGGGTTTGTTTGATGTTGCAGATCCTGCAATGGCCCATGTACCTCCATTATTACCTCCATTGCTTCTGGTAGTCACTTCATCCATCTTCTTAGGGCATTCACGAGCAAAGTGATCCTTGGATCCGCTCGTGAAGCACACATTCTTCTTTGGTTGAGTGCAATTTGGGGCGATGTGACCCTCCTGGCCACAATTGAAGCAAACTCGTTTCCCCATCAAGCACGCACCCTTGTGAAATTTCCCGCATGTCGCACATGCTTCAAACTTTTTTTTTGTGGGTTACCCTGCTGGTTTCCAACACCCATGTTTCCATTCCACTTCCTCTTTAAACTGTTGTTGTTGTTTCCATCGCTACCACCTCCATTCTTAATCTCATTTTCATTCTTCTTCTTCTTTTGTTCCTGATTGAACCTTGTCACTGCTTCGCCTCCACCTTCAGCGAGTACTACCTTCTCCATTACTGCTGCAAACATCTTCAATTGGAATAGGGAAACCCTACTGTATATGTAAAATCCCAAATTTTACGAATAAAGATTTAATTTTCTCGAAATATTTTTTCAAAATTATGGTGTTATTTTTTTCAAAATTATGGTGTGGATTTGAGATAATGTTATAGTTGTAGGTAATATTTATAAATTTTGAAAAGTATGAAAGTTGTTGTATAATATTCGATTGGTCGGGGAATATTCTTTTTGTCGGAGAATATCCGTACGACGATACAATCATTGGTGGACCCCACAAATGTAATTATCATTTTTGATTGAGAAAATGACAAAAAATATTTTTATGAAAATAACGACGGAAGTTTTACTGAAAAAAGCTGTTGAACTACTTTCGGTAGTAAAAGAAATGAATGTCTGGCGTGGTTACATAGTAGCACACGGTATTGATTATTGATGTTTACGTGAGAAGTCACTCAGTTTTGTTCAATTATTGCTACAGTAATTGCTGCATAGTATCTCACATTAATTGATCCAATTATTGTCAATATTTTATATATTATTAAATCAATAATTGAGACAACAAAGTTATTAATATTATTATTTGCAATATTAACGATGTCAGAAGTTACATCGATGAGAGGTTTGGTCACCTAATTGCGGCGCCAATAGGGAGAAATCCTTATTGGAAAGCCCACTCTTTCCTGGGAACGACCTGATCGATTAATATTGTGAATTATAATAATGATGATAAATGTTGTTAAATATATTGAGGTGTCTTTTTATGAAGTTACGGAAGTTTATATATATATATATATATATATATATATATATATATATATATATATATATATTTTTTTTTTATTAGTATTATTAATGTAATAAAATAGAAAAGCTTTTTATATAAAATGTAATACTTTTATAAAGTTATTTGTTTTATTAGACAATAATTAGAATATATTATATTCTATTATGCATAGTAAAATCTTTTTATATAAAATGTAATACTTTTATAAAGTTATTTATTTTATTAGACTATAAATAGAATATATTATATTCTATTATGCATAGTATTTTGCATAGTAAAATCTTTTTATATAAAACAAAATACTTTTATAAAGTTATTTATTTTATTAGACAATAAATAGAATATATTATATTTTATTATGCATAGTGTTGCATAGTGCCTACATAGTGTTCTGCATAATACATCAATATGGACCGTCCATTTAAAAGTAAATCAATCTGGACCGTTCATGAATTAGTTACTATTCAGTCCATTCTCTTATAAATAGAAGCTCATTCCTTCATTATTTCTTACGAATTCACTGAAACTCTAGAGAAAGAATTCTTCTTCTATAATCTTGAGCGTATTTCTTTAGAGTTTAAGAAAGCTTTGAGCGTAGTGCAAGTTTTCTTCAAGTATATCCGCTTCCTGCAGGTGAGTACTCTTCTTTATAAGGTAAGGGATATTATTTGTTGTACTCGTAAGGGGTATTATTCTTTCGTATTCATGAAGAGAACTTTTGTTATTCCATTCTTATTATTCTGTTGGAATAACCAGTTTATACGAAGTACCGCATACATGGTGAAAATTTTCTAATATTTTGTTCTTTATTATTCAGCCGAATATCACATGCATAAGCGTTTACGTTTGACCGGTTCCATTATTTATTATTCTATTGGGAATAACTTTTGCATAGTGCGATCTATCGCATCGCGCATGGTGAATCCTTCATTATTCCATTCTTTATTATTACATTGGAATAACATGTCTATGTGGATTGCCACATGCATGGTGAATGACCCTTAGTATTCATTTCTTATTAAATTGTGGAAATGAGATGTCTACGTGGATTCTGCATTTGGTGAAAATCCATTGCGCTTTCATATATTACTATGATACTCTTTTGGTTAAAGTTTTGGCTTCTATACTCCATGAAATTAGTGGAATATCTTTGATATTTGCGCTTCATCCAGTATCTTTTCATGGAAATATTCTTCTGAGCATTCTTGAATTTTTACTCCACAAAGCAGTATCATGTTGACAATTTGGACGTTATTGGTTCATGGATAAATTAATTCTTGAACTTGTTTTATTGAATTATTATGTCATTGTCATCATCCTCATGTTTATATTATGTTGAAAGTTATCTGTGGCATGTAGTGCATAGATGGACTTGGTATGATTATAACCAGGGATTATTCGGTATAATCATGACCGTAATGTTACAAATGTTGTGAAAAAAAATCCTCATTGGCCCGTAGTGCATTGATGGACAGTTTTTGGTATGATTATGGCTATGGATTCTCTTCGGCCAAGGGTGCAAAGATGAATTATTTTATGGCATGATCAGGACCGTTGATGAAAAAACGATTATCTTTGGCCCGTAGTGCATGAATAATTCGTGGTCATGATACTAAAGAATATCCTTGGCCTGTAGTGCAAGGATGATTTGATGATGTGGATTATTTATTAATCTGAGTCTTAGCGATAAAAGTGATGAAAAACCTTTTAAATCATAGAAGATAGTAGATTTTATTCTCTACTTGACTCTTCTAATGAATTGCTTGTTCCGCTGCAGTTAAATTTGATGTTTGTTATATTTTATCAATTTAACACTGTTGAAGGCTAATGATAATTTATTTTGCATTATCTTAGTCATAATATTTCTTACTGGGCTAGTTGAGCTCACCCTTTTGCTTTCATTGTTCTCTTCAGGAAATGAGAACGTAGCAGGGACTAATCGGGGAACGGAGTGACGGTCCAGATGATAGCATTAGTAGTCTTCACTATTCTATGAAATAGTGTGATAATAAATGTATTGAGGACTTATTTTGAGTTTGAATACTGTCTAGAAGACAATATTTGTATTAAAACTCATAGATCATGTTGTATATTTAAGGTTGTATTTGTATTCTGTACCATGTATTTGGCGACTCAGAATAGGTGATGTATACCTATTTTGGGGGCATCACAAGATGCTGACAAGGCTTGATCCTGTTCAAATCTCTTAGCCTTTACGCCGGCTCAAATGCATACGATCGTCATCGTTCCTCGCTTTAATTCTAGAAATCGCACTTCTAGTGACTCTTGAACTCTCCTAAAAATAGGTCTCAAGAACAACTCCTTGAACCTATCCTGGTCATCACTCCCGGCCCTTCACGAGTTTTATTGGCCTGCCACCAATAACTAGCTTCTACTTTCAACATAAATGTTGCGAAAGCAGTCTTCTGATCATCCCCTACCCTAGCGACATCGAATACCTTTTCTATCTCCATAATCTAGGTTTGTGCTTCGACTGGATTCATGGACCCACGAAATTTAGGTGGTCCAACTGCCTTGAAATCCTTAAACGTTGAACCATGGTGTTGTGGTTGATTCTGCAACGCTCCTGTCAGTAGCGTCACTAGTTGTTGAACGGGGTTACCATCAACATTGTTGTTATTGGTTCCTTCAGTGGTTCTCTGTCATGGTGGTTGACGTCTGGGAGGCATTTTCTGTTAAAATACATTCATTAGATTATTATTCAACTCTTTTAAGAAATTTCTACTTAATTTGCCTCCAAAAGAAATAACCACATAACACATAACACTTTGAATAAAGTAACTACTTTTATTTATTCATAACTTTTTTTTTTGAAAATATAAAACAATAGCATCACTGCTATCTACATTACTTTCCTGAACAACAAAAGTTTCAGGACAACATCATAGTCATATCCCATAGGTTGCACAACACTTGGGATTTACAATTTATTTAACCTTTCACTCATCGTACATCCTACAACAACTACAATGTTCTATTAAGATACTTCTTAGCCCTATCACGTTCTTCCTCTATAACCCAGAAAATTGTTCTGCGATCTAATACATATGATGGCAGCGTCTCAAACTGAATCAGATATCCCATGACCCGATCTTAAGCTCGATTAATTGTGGTGTTAAATACTTTATCCATCTCTTCTATCTTCATCCTCTTCTCCTGTGCGTCTCTCGCTGCTCTTCCAGTTCGTTGATAAGCTTCCTCGTAAGCACCTTCAGCTCTTGCCCTCTTAGCAGCTTCTTCTCTCAGCTTGTTCATCAGTTCAGCGACCACTTCGATCAGTTTTTCTTTCTCTCCTTCAGTCTGTACTAGTTTCTCCTTGACATTTGTCAATCGTTCTTCACGATCATGGATCTCGCCGTCTTTTTGTGTCATTGCAGTTTGTTGTTCAGCTACTATCTCCTGCATCTCCTCAACTGTATCCTGAAGTTCCACGTTACGGTCGTAAACTTCATCGTACATACGAGTAGCCATCGAGGTTAATGGAGTCTCCTCCTCCTCGTCCTCGTCATCCTCATCCTCATCCTCCTGTGGCAATTCAATGGGATCCTCCTCATCCGTTTCCACGTCATCATCCTCATCTTCAACTACTGTGACCAATGGGGCTGACTCCCATGGCAGTAGTTGTTCCTAAACTACCTGAATGTCGCGAGGCTCCTCCTCTATAGGCATTTGAGGTCCCTCCTGTTAGGTTTGTAATATTCATGAACGCAATCAAATTGCAAAAATAAGCAGAAACGTGTAAAAATCAGAGTTTAAAATTTTACAAACCATATACCCGGATCACCCTTTATACACAATTATTAATTAAACGAAAAAGATAACGAATAAGAATCATACCCTTGAAGATCGAGCTTCCTCAGGTACAAGTTCACCTCCAATCCTTTTCGCGTTCAACTTGAATCCACCGGGTTTGGTTCCTTCCTTTGATCAACGTTAGCCACCCAAGTGTTTGGCCTCTAGAGGTGATCCACCAAGGAAGAAGAAAGATTCAAGAAGATGGGTGGTTGGCTAAACCCTAGTTTTTCTATCTCTATAGAAAAAGAGCGTACTCTCCAACTCTTGGAATTATCACGTATATCTGATATCTGATATAAGACTCCTCTTATATAGATATCAAGTAACCCTATTAAAATAAGGTATTATTTAATTAAACTCTTTTAATTAAATGGGCTCCCTAATCTTATTAGGGATAATTAATTAAACTTCTTTAACTAATTTTCCTTCCTAATCCAATTAGGAATAAATGAGAGTACTTATATCAAATTAATTCCTAAACTCTTTTAGAAATTAAAATAATAATAATAATTATAATAATATTAATAAGACTCCTCTTATTAATTTATATTTAATATTTCTAAAATATTAAATAATAAATATTAAGCTATTTAATTCATTCTATCACCATAGATTAAATTAAATATACATAACATATTATTACGATTATGCCATTAACTTCTTAAATAATTATTCTTCCTTTTATGGTGTGACCATTTAGGTTCTCCATATTAAACCGGTTGTGAATAAATCAATTAGAACAATTCTAATCTTATTTAAATAAATAAATTAAACAATTAATTTATTTAAATAAATAAAATTTATTCTACATAGGGATAAGCCTCCTAGCGATCAACGACTTTCCGGATAATATAGATTTCAACATTAATCATAAAAGAACCTTTGAGTAAATAGTTACAATACAATTCAATCCTTCCACCATACAATGTCCCAATTAAATATAAGACATGGAATTTACATCCAAGTCTTATTTTATTTAATTATATGTATTTCGACTCTTAAATGCACAACACCAAATAATGCAAATTAGAAACTCCTTTCTAATTTCATTACGCATAACCAAGGACTCTTTGGGTTGTCATTTATCGAATCACATAGGACATTTCTCTTCTTTTAATAAAGTGGTAGATTCTTTATTGATCATATATTATCTCCATGTACAACTTATTATACCCAAGCATACCCTTTATATACCTAAGGGTCTTAAGGAATAAGTCAAAGTATAACTCCTCATACACAAGATACTATGATGATCTCAAGTCCAAGGATCACTTGTACTACTATCACTACAGGAATTCTTATTGACAGGCAAGTAAAACTCCATTAGGTATTCCTTAGCGAGCCATGTTCAGTGAACTTATTCTCTAATAAGCACCTACATACTTGCTTTAGTGTCTCCACACAAATGATCATGAGATCAATCATCCTCATCCAATGAGCAAGCAACGTATGTACCAATCTATCCGGATTCACTAATCCCCAATTTAGTAATCCAATGATTGGGAACTATTTTAGTTTTAAGATTTCTAAGAATTTAGATCTCATTAGAATGATCATCATCATTATTCTAAAAGCATTGCTTAAAACTATGGGTTTATCACATATTATAAAACAGCATCATGTAGATAATTAAAAGCCTTTAATAAATTAATACTTTTTATTAATAAATGAATAAGATTGTTACAAAGTATATGCTTTATCATCAAACATGATTGGCTTGTGTGCATATTACTTTCACCTCCTCCCTAGCCTGACTGGATTCTACGACATTAGTCATCCTGACAACAAAGTTTTAAAGTTTGAATTATTAATCATTACTACTCGACACTCACGAGTACATAAACTATAAACACATAAGCACGTAAGTGTTTTATTACTTCTTCCTTAAAACTCGATAAGAGTTATCTCCACTATCTTTTTAAAGGTTACTTCCTAAGGCTTCCCCCCCCCCACCTAAGGTTCATAACCTAAAGCTTTGATACCAACTTGTGACACCCCCAAATCCTGGTACTTCATTTCCTCAAGATTTGGTGTTCACTTAATCAAAATATTCATTTCTAACTACCCAATCATAATAAAATTGAATAATGAAAACCTGCCCATACAAGATTAAACTTAAATACAAAAAGATCTCCCAGGTTACCTAACCTTTAGTTACAAACATTCAAATGCGGAAATTAAATAAACTTCATTACAATCTTTAAACCAAAGTCAGAAAATAAAGCTATAAAAACTATTACAAGTCTTCAGTATTTGGTAAACTTTCCTTTTCCCTTACTGGTGCTAGGTACGTCACCCTTTTCAGCTTTAGCTGTAAGAAATTTTACAGGCAAGAGTGAGCAAACAAGGCCCACTTGGAATAACAACAAGTAATTCTTTAAACTTTCACATCAATTGCCAATACTAGGCTCAATAGAACTGAACAATGTGTTCTATTAACTTTTTGAAAATTATAACGTTCACTGAGGGTCTAAGTAATCTTTCAACTTTAACTTTAACAGTCATAAGACTATAAGGACTCCACGTACTTAGGGGGATCAACCCTTCGTACAATGTATTGTGCACAACCATTTTAACGCTAAGCGTAAACCTCTAATAAAAGAGTTGTTCATCTCAGTATTTAGAATACAAGTCCACACCAAAGTAAGTTTGGTTTGGATACATTACAGGGTAATTTAGAATTCAACGGTCATCAACTAAGGATTAGTTGAATACAAAAGAAATAACTGTATGATATGGAATAATCATAACATAATTTTCTTTGAACAATATTAAGTCAAAGTTATTGATAAATTGGATACCTAGCATGCATAATGAATAGTAATTTGAACGATAAAGTTGTTCAACACTAGAATATTAAAATATAGCGATTTGCAAGCTAAATAACAAGTTACATAGAAAAGAAACTTGCTCAATACTAAATATACGATTTAGAATACTTGCATCCCTATGAACAATTAGATACAAGAGCTTTCTCAATAATAAACCATCTAGCTCTACGAAAGTGTAGGGTTAGCCACTTGTATAATTGAATTTGAATTAAAAACAATAATGTACTCAACGAAATTGAACTTGCACAATGAAGTCTTAGAGTTAGAAAACCTACTCAAAAGAGTTTAAATATTCGCACAATTATAAAAGTAGAGTTAGAGAACTTGCCTTTAGCACAAGCTAACCCTTACCACTTGAATCTCAATACCCTATATATATGTCATCATGACATAATTAGTCATTACGAACTTTATATCTATATAAACAAATATATACATCATGTAGGTTAAATTACCAATTCACATAATCAAACTATGTTAATACTAGTTAACCCTTGATAACATGCTCATTCATAGTTTAATACTACTGAAATCCTCATTTAACATTTCTATTATTAACACATAACATTTATTTTCAAACTTTGTGTAATAAACTAAAACTGTCGAACATTACTCGCTTAACTCATCACTGCCATGGCACATACGCTTTATATCTGTGTGAATTACATTATTCTTATTATTGGCGTTAAGGTTATAGCGTTGGCTTATATGACCATGGCCGTGCGGCGTGACAAGCCGTGGCTATTGCCTATGGCGTGACGCAAGCAAGACTTAAACTAACATCGATGGGCCCATTGCGGTATGAAACTCAAGAATTCGGCGACCAAGCTCGACAACAACATGAACAAGAAGCCAAATTGGCCTACAAGCTCCAATCTAACAAGCTAATTAACATGTAATTCATATAGATACTTCATGTAAACATATTGTAAAGACTCCTAACATGTTTTTACACATACAATAACATAAACAACAATTTTATAACACCCAATTTCAATGTTTTTGGTAAAAACTCCATTTTTGACATTTTTAATGAAATTCATCACTGTAACTTTGTTTTTCAATCAAAACAGTTGATTCAAACTACCATGTTTATGTTTATTCACCTACTTTCAAAATCAATAGTCAATATATATATATATATATATATATATATATATATATATTAACAACTAATCACACTTTAATTTGATTTTAAACAAGCGATATTCATGTATATATATTCATATGAACACTACGTAATATAGTTTCATCATAAAACACATACATACATAAACTAGTTCCTCTATAATCATATATAAACTCATGAAACCATCTTATAACCAATAATTTATCATATAAACCATATATCACATATAATTTATCCTTCATGAAGATTTTTACAAAGAATTTTAGAAGAGGAAAAACTAAACTTTAAAAATAAAAAGGATTAAGATCCTACCTTTGTTTAAGAAGATGATACCCTTCCCTTTTGATCAAGAACTTTCTTTTTCCCCAATCTTTTCTCAAAACCTCTCAAGAATTCTCTCTAATTCTTCTTCTTCTCTTCCTTTTCTTCTTCTGAGTTTTTCTTTTCCCAACTCTAGTTTACATAGTAAAAATATAACGTATATAGTAATAATATATATTAATTATATAATATAACTCTAGTTATAACTTATATTAGTTATATAAGTTTTGAAAATCAAAAGTCATAAGGCTTGTTTGACTAACATAATAAAATAACACATTAACTCATATATCTTGTTTGGTAAAGCTAATTAAAATAAATCAATTAATCCCTATACCTTGTTTGATAAAACACTATTAGAATAAATGGATTAATATGCATTAAGACATGTTTGGCAAAACTAAATTAAACTCTTTTAATTTATTTTAATAATTCCTTTATAGCAAGGTTATTTCTCACACTTCTACTTAATTAATAATCAATTTAATCAATTCAAATAATAATCTATTAAATTACTTTAACACATAAATCATTCCCACATAATTATAATTTTCTTTATAATTATAAATTTATTTAACTAACTAACACCTTATTTTAATTACAAATTCTAATTAAAATATTATGATTCATTTAATCATTATTAGCTCTCTAACTTAATTATTAAATTAAATTAGTATATAATCTCATAACAATTAATTTTCTTAGCTCCTTAATTATTTACTTAACAAATAATTAACCAAATCAAATCAAATCAAATTGAATAATTATTATTTAGCAATAAACATATCCATTAAATACTTATATAATTCAATAAATATTTAATATTACAATTTAAAATTCTGGAATGTTACATATGCCTTGAGAAACTTTGGGAAGACCCGTAACGAAATCCATAGTAATGTGTTCTCACTTCCATTTCAGAATCTCAAGTGGTTGCAATGGACCCTTTGGTACTTGATGCTCCGCCTTTAAACGTTGACAAGTTAAATACCTCGAGATAAACTCCACGATCTCTCTTTTCATATTGCTCCACCAAAATGTATGTCGAAGATCATGATACATTTTGGTACTCCCAAGATGGATTGTAAACTGTGTGTTATGTGTCTCCATCATGATTCTATGCTTCAAGTCAGAATCGTTAGGAACACAAAGTCTAGAGTTGACTCGAAGTATTCCTTCTTCATCGATTCTTGCTTCTGGAATAGCACCTTCTTGCACTTTCTTCTTTATACGCATCAGCTCCATGTCCGTAGCTTGTGCATCTTTAACTTTATCGATTAAAGTGGGTTCTACTCGTATGCTTGATATCATCACGTGGGTACTTGGAGCCTTTAACTCTATCTCCATCCTTTGAAAGTCATACAAAATGGGCCTTTGTGTTAACAACATTGCACTCGTACCCGCATATGATCTTCTACTTAATGTGTCAGCTACCACGTTTGCTTTTCCAAGATGATATTGGATGGTATAGTCGTAATCTTTCAATAGCTCGAGCCAACGTCGTTGCCGCATGTTGAGTTCCTTTTGGGCGAAGAAATATTTGAGGCTTTTCTGATCTGTTTAGATCTCCACTTTCTCCCCATACAGGTAGTGTCTCCAGATCTTCAATGCGAAAACAACCGCTGCCAACTCCAAATCACGAGTAGGATAATTCCTCTAATATTCTTTGAGTTGTCGCGAGGCATAGGCTATGACTTTCCCATGTTGCATGAGAACACATCCTAACCCTTTGCCTGAAGAATCGCTGTTGATAACAAATCCATCCGAACCAGATGGTATTGTCAGAATAGGTGCCGAAATGAGTCTCCTCTTGAGTTCCTGAAAACTCTTCTCACAATCCTCGCTCCAACCGAATTTTGTATCTTTTCGAGTCACCGAGTTAGCAGATAGCGATTCGAAAAATCCTTCCACGAATCTCCAGATAATAACCAAATAAGCCCGAGCTTACGTGCTTTGGTCACCAAACTTGGTTGCTCCCAACTTTATATGGCTTCAATCTTCGTCGAGTCGACAGATACTCCATGTTTTGACACCACGTGCCCAAGGAATGCTACTTCCTCAAGCCAGAACTCGCATTTCTTCAGCTTTGCATATAGCTTGTTTTCACGAAGCCTTTGCAGTACCAGCTTCAAATGGCGCTCATGATCTTCATGGCTTTTGGAATATATGAGGATGTCATCAATAAAGACAACAACAAACTGATCTAAATATTCTTTGAACACACGGTTCATCATATCCATGAAAGCAGCAGGAGCATTAGTCAATCCAAAAGACATGACTAAGAATTCATAATGCCCGTCTGGGAGTTCCGGCGAAGCGGGTCTTTGGAATATCCTCAGTTTTAATCTTCAACTGATGATATCCAGAACGAAGATTGGTCTTTGAAAAGAATTATGCTCCTTATAACTGGTTAACCAGGTCATCAATGCGAGGTAACGGATACCTATTCTTGATGGTGACATGGTTCAATTCTCGGTAGTCAATACAAAGTTGCATACTCCCGTCTTTCTTCTTTACGAATAACACAGGAGCACCCCAAGTAGATGTACTAGGACGAATGAAACCGATGTCCAACAACTCCTATAGTTGGACCTTTAACTCCTGAAGTTTAATAGGAGCCATTCAATATGGGGTTTTAGAAATGGGCTTTGTACCAGGTTCAAGGTCAATAAAGAATTCAACTTCAGGTTCTGGGGGTAGACTGGGAAGTTCTTCAGGAAATACGTCAAGAAATTCACTAACAATAGAAATATTATTCAAATCTAACGTGTTTTTGTTCAAGTCCGTGACATGGGCTAATAAAGCTTAACATCCGTTTTTCAATAAACGAATAGCTTTATGGCTTGATATGATAATGATTGACTTTAGTGGTTTTGTTGTTTGAATTCGCATAACAGGTTGGTTAGGAATATGAAAACTAACAACCTTACAAAAACAATCAATTTTAGCATGATGAGTGGTTAACCAATCAATCCCTAAAATCACATCAAATGCAAGTATTTTCAACGAAATAAGATCGACAGGTAACGTTATGGTTCCAACTTGAATCAAGCAAGATTTATAAACAGTAGATGTAATGAAAGTTTCTCCTAACGGAGTCTCAACAGATAAGTTAAGGTCTAATTTCTCCGGAGTCAAGTTCAAACGTTGAGCACAAGCAGGAGAAATAAAAGAATGGGTAGAACCGGTATAAACTTCGTAAGAGTTTATGATTAGCTTACCCATGATAACTTCGTTCGGTTCCTCACTTTTTGGAAAGTTATGAAAGGCGCTCTCACTTAAACCACCGATTTTAGCTTGTCTGGGACAGCCTTTGGTGTCATCATTATCGCTAGAATTTACTTTCGCTATAGAGCATATTCCACCCTCAACTGCTTCGTCGTACTCCTGTTTCATGATCTGAATCATTAACCTTCGATCCATATCGAATTGGGGTTGACCGCAATGTACAGGGTAATTCAAAAATCGATGTTGGGTTCTTTCAATTGCCGTCCAAAAAGAGAAATACATATCATCTATTTTAGCTTTCTTAGATCGGACATCTCTTTCCACAATATCAATGTGTCGTGCGGCTTTTACCCATGCATCACTCATTCTCACTTGTTCAGTTGTTTCTTCTTTCAGCTCAGATTCTAGCTTTATCATCTTATACTCTGCCAAAGAGTGCTTCTGTTCAAGCATCACATATCGGGTAACACAAGCTTGAATCATTGCATCCTTTTGCTCCACGATCGCCTGTCGTTCTTCAACCTTCTCTTCTAACTCATGAATACGATTTTGCAATCTACATTTCGATCATAAAATTCTTCTAATAAATTCTCCTCAGGTTCCTCTTCTTCCTCAATCTCAGCTGCTACCTCTGCAACTAGCTCGGGTGTGTAAAACCACAACTTTTGTGAATAAAGATGAATTTTCTATAAATATCATTTTTGAATATTATGGATTGAATTTGATATAATGTTATAGTTGTGGGTAATATTTATAAATTTTGCAAAGTATGCAAGTTGTTATATAATATTCGATTGGTGGGGAATATTCATTTTAACGGGGAATATTAAATATGGCTAAGACAATCATTGGTGGACCCTATTAAACGGAATTATTGTCGGATTGAAAAACGACAAAAATACTTTATGAAAATAACGGCGGAAGTTTCTGAGTTAAGCTGTTGAAACACCGGTATTAAAAGTACAATGTCTGGCGTAGTTGCACAAAGAGCACACGGTATTGATTATTGATGCTTATGTGATAAGTCACTCAATTTTGTTTTATTGGTATTATTAATGTAATAAAATAGAAAAGCTTTTTATATAAAACAGAATACTTTTATAAAGTTATTCGTTTTATTAGGCTAATAGTAAAATCTTTTTATATAAAAGCGTAATACTTTTATAAAGTTATCTATTTTATTAGACAATAATTAGAATATATTATATTTTATTATGCATAATGTTTGCATAGTACCTGCATAGTATTTGCATAGTATAATCTTTTATAAAGTTATTCGTTTTATTAGATTATAAATAGAATATATTATATTTTATTTAAAAGATTTTGCTTTAAATATGGACCGTCGATTAAAGTAAATCAATCTCGATTGCTTAATGAGTTAGTTACTTATCTACGATCCATTTTTCTATAAATAGAAGCTCATTCCTTCATTATTTCTTATGAATTCACTGAAACTCTAGAGAGAGAAATTATAGAGAAGCTATAGAAAAGTATTCTGCTCCTTCCCTACTCTTATATTCAGTTTCTTTTACGGTAAGGGATATTATTTGTTGTACTCGTAAGGGGTATTATTTCTTTTGTATCCATAAAGAGAACTTCTGTTATTCCATTTTTTATTATTCTGCTGGAATAACCAGTATACGTGGACTACCCTATACTTGGTGACATTCTTCTAATATTCCGTTTTTATTATTATTACATTGGAATATCACGTTGCATGCGTTTCTGGGGACTGGTTCCGCTCTTTATTATTATTACATTGGAATATCACATACGTGCATTTACGTGGGACTGGTTCCATCTTTATTATTATTACATTTTGAATATCCTCGTCATGCGTTTACGCACCTAGTTCCGTCTTTATTAATCTGTTGGAACATCACAGCCGGTGCAAATTTACTTTGACTTTGTTTCGTTACTTATTAATCTGTTGGAATAACCTGTCTATGCGAAGTACCGCATGCATGGTGATTTCTTTTGTTATTCCATTCGTTATTATACTCAGTTGGTTAAAGTTTGACTTCTATACTCCATGAAATTAGTGGAATATCCTTGATATTTGCGCTTCATCCAGTATCTTTTCATGGAAATATTCTTTTACGCATTCTTCAATTTTACTCTACAAAGCAATATCATGTTGACAATTTGGACGTTATTAGTTCCTGGATAAATTAATTCTTAAACTTGTTTTATTGAATTCTTATATCATTGTCATCATCCTCATGTTTATATTTTGTTGAAAGTCATCTGTGGCCTGTAGTGCATAGATGGACTTGGTATGATTATGACCAGGGATTATTCAGTGTAATCATGACCGTAATGTTACAAATGATGTGGTAAAAGTCCTTATTGGCCCGTAGTGCATTAATGAACAGTTGTTGGCAAGATCATGACCATTAATGAATACATAAATATCCTTGGTCCGTAGTGCATGGATAATTTATGGTCGTGATACTAAAGAATATCCTTGGCCGTAGTGCAGGGGTGATTCGATGATGTGGATTATTTATTAAGCTGAGTCTCAGCGATAAAAGTCATGAAAAACCTTTTAAATCATAGAAGATAGTAGATTTTATTCTCTACTTGACTCTTCTAATGGATTGCTTGTTCCGCTGCAGTTAAACTTGATGTTTGTTATATTTTATCAGTTTAACACTATTGAAGGCTAATGATAATTTTTTCTGCATTATCTTAGTCATAATATTTCTTACTAGGCTAGTTGAGCTCACCCTTTCTTTCACTGTTCTCTTCAGGAAATGAGAATATAGCAAGGACTAGTCGGGGAACGGAGCGACGGTCCAGAGGATAGCATTAGTAGTCCTCACTATTCTGTGAAATAGTGTGTTAATAAATGTATTGAGGACTTATTTTGAGTTTTAATGTTGTCTAGAAGACAATGTTTGTATTAAAACTCACAGCTCATGTTGTATATTTAAGATTGTATTTGAATTTTGTACCATGTTTTTGACGACTCAAGATGGGTGATGTATACCTATTTTGGGGGCGTCACAGGGTGCAACTATTAATTCTTCCCTTACCACAAGACTATCTCTAATTCCTTCTTCGCCTGACATCACATTATCCTGGTTGGTGATTAGAGGTGTCTCCACAGTCTCATTCACTCAATTGTTAATATTTCCAGCTGCCATTCTCAAATACTGGAACAAAACAATGATTAATTGACATGTCACATATTATCCCTATACTCTGACCGACCAAATAAATACCAAATAAACTTAGTCAGGTCATACTAGCGAAGGAATTCCCCGTCTCTCCCCTCCTAGTTCTTGTCTCACATCTCAGCCAAGGATCATATTCCTAAGCTTTGATACCAACTGTGACGTCCCAAAAATAGGTATACATCACTCATTCTGAGTCACCAAATACATGGTACATAAATAAATACAACTTCAGTAATATAATTGTCATGCAAAATACGACAACACATATACTGTGAGTTTGAATACAAATATTGTCTAATAGACAGTATACAAACTCAAAAGGAGTCCTCATTATAATTATTGATACACTATTTTACAAAATAGTGAGGACTACTAAAACAACTATCCTGAACCATCACTCCTAACCCCGGCTAGTTCATGCTATGTTCTCACCTCCTAAGAAGAAAAATGGAACAAAAAGGAAAAGGGTGAGCTCAACTAGCCCAGTAAAGAATATTATGACTAAGATAATATACAACAATTTATCATTAGTCTTCAACAGGGAAAAATCTGATAAAATATAATAGACAACAAGTTTTAGATCAACAACTGCAGCGAAAACAATAATCCATTACAAGAGTCAAGTAGAGAATGAATTCTACTATCTTCTAAGATTTTAAAGTCCATCATCAATATTTTATCCCTGTAACATCAATCAATATACATCTTGAATCAAATATTCATCTTTGCACTACATGTAAGACCCCAACTTATTATAAATAAAATTTAATTTCCTTTATTTACTATTTTAAAATAGTAAGGGTTAATGTGGTTAGTTATGGGTAAAATGCGCAAATATTTCAAATAAGCAATTGGTTATAAAATATTAATTGTTGTCGGGGAATATTTGTTTGGTCGTGAAATATTCTTATTGTCAGGGAATATTAAATGCGACAGTAGCGACCTTATGTGGGGCCCCATAACGGAAAGCGATTGAATGAAGAAAATGACAAAAATAAGTTGTTTATAAATAACGGCGTTGTTATTACCGTTAATACTGTTGAAATACAAGGTGGTTAAAACACAATAGCATACGGTATTGCACCAATTATTGATTCTTACGTAAGAAGGCACTACTCAATAATTGTTACAATAATTACTGTTCAATATTTTATTTTATTGATTCTAAAATTGCTACGTTGATATTTTATATTACTGTTGTTTCAATAATTGTCACTACACAATATTTTCTATTATCGGAGCAATAATTCATATTATCTGAATAATATTATTAGATAACATTATTGGCAATGTCTAAAAAGTTACATCTAAGGAGAGGTTTGGTCACCTAATTGCGGCGCCCGATGGGAGAAATCCTTATTGGAAAGCCCCTCTTTCTTAGGATCGATGCACGATTGTCGATATTGTGATTACGTAATATTATTTATGAATAATTAATTATTGATTTATATGATGAGGAAAATATTGATTTTATGTGGATATAGATGGAGAAAATTTTTGAAGTGACAATTGTTAAAATTGATATTTTATTTTTACGATAAAATAATATTTTATTATATTATTATAATATAATAATGGTGATATTTTTGATGAATGTGGGATATATGAGTATATGAGGAGGAAAGAGTATTTTTGTTGCATTAAATGATTAACACATGTTTTGTGTGTTTGTGGACCCCATTTCTTGGTGATATTTGATTATAGCTTTTAAAAAATCGTCTGTTTGTGGATTTGGGTCAATTTCTATTTGGAATTTGGAAAACCTTTCTTCTGCAAAGTTGTAGATAATGGAATTTCCTACGGAGAAGACATAAGTTTCAAATTTTTCTGATAAAAGGGCTATTTATTATGAATTATTGAAGTTACGGATTAATTGATTATCATTTTTTGGAAGTTTTAAATATTTTTTGTTAGAAAAACATTTTTGTCATTATGGTGGGCTACTTTGATGGCTGAATTCAAGTTTTCAAGAGGTGTGCGTGAATTTATTTTATAAATATATTATTAGATTAAATTTTCTACTTTGGTGTTCTAAGCATTTTCCTATAAATAGGGTGCTTAGGTTAGAATTAAAAATCACACCAGAAACTAAAATTTTCTCTCTCTAAATTATCAAACGTATTCTTGTGAGTATTTTGACACTTTGAGTGTTGCTATATCTGGTCTGAAGTTTCCTTGACACTATATCCGATATTCTAGTCGAAATCTTGTCTTTTCGAGGTAAGGGATGTTATTTTCTTCTTAAATGATATTATTTTCTTCAATATCATTATCTTGAAAATATTGGTTTGAACTTTTTATCAAATTTGAAACTTTTTGTGTCGGGGTTACTTATTCACGTATCTGGTTCTTATTCACGTATCTGACACTATTCACGAATCTGACACTATTATTCAAAAAAATTAAATTTTCATTTTTTGTCCAAAATATCTATTATGGATACTAACTTTGATTGTATCCATGTTTTGATCATTCTTGAATTTTACTCCACTATGATTATTTATGAGGTATTTTTGACATGGAATAGTAAAATCTGAATCCTTAATATTTATTCTTTTGTTTCAACTTGGATTCGTTTTCTTTAAAATATTTTTCATCATCCTCGGTCCTAAATGATGATATTCTTGAATATCTTTGGCATGTAGTGCAAAGATGAATGATTTTCGATGAATATCTTTGGCTAGTAGTGCAAAGATGAGCAGTGTTTAGATGAACATGACCAATCGATGAATATCTTTGGCTATAGTGCAAAGATGAATATTTATTTCGAGATATATATTGATTGATGTTCTGAGGATAAAATATCGAAGATGAACTTTTAAATTCATATATAGAAGATACTAGATTGCATTCTCTATTTAACTCTTCTAATGAATTATTATTTCCGCTGCGAAGATTGATTTAAAACTGGTTGTCTATTGTATTCTATTAGATTTTTCCTGTTGAAGACTAACGATAATTTGTTCTATGTTATCTTAGTCATAATATTCTTTACTGGGCTAGTTGAGCTCACCCTTTTCCTTTTTGTTCCATTTTTCTTCTCAGGAGGCGAGAATGTAGCGAGTACTAGTCGGGGTATGGAATGAAGGTTCTAGGAAGTTGTTTTAGTAGTCCTCACCATTTTTGTAAAATATTGTACCAATAATTGTAATGAGGACTTATTTGGGTATGAATATTGTCTAGATGACAATATTTGTATTTAAACTCACAGTTTTTATGTTGTATTAATAAAGTTGTAGTTGTTTCTGTACCATGTTATTGACGACTCAAAATGGGTGTTGTATACCTATTTTGGGGGTGTCACGATTAATATCGAGCTTAGGGATATGATCTCTGGCGGAGATCGGGGAATAGAACTAGGAGGGAGAGAGATGAGTAAATCCTTAGCTAGTGTGTCCTACTAAAGCTTATTTGTTGGTCGGTCGTAATATATAGAGGTATTATGTGATTTGTTAATTTGTTTAATTAACCCTTATTTTATGGCGATATTTAAGAATGGAAATTGAGAATGTTAATAGTGGAGTAAATGAGGCCGTGTGGACACTTTTTACTCACCAACGAGGAGAACGTGCAGCAGTGGCAATGTTCCTCCTGTGAAAACAACACCGCTGAAGCGATGATGAGCGATGGGATGTTTAGAAGCTTTTTGCGGTTCATGTAAAATCGAGCGAGAGAGACTTCGTGTTCAAAATACTGAGGAGAAATGATAGCATTCACGGTTTTGTCACGACCCAGCGATTCGAGGAGTTGGGACCACGAGTGCAGGAAAGCGGGATCCGATTAAAGCGGAGACGTGGGTCAAAACAAATTACAAGATATTCGATGTCTTGGGATGCGGAGAGAACGAAGGTTCCATTCGCCACCTTTATATTAAGTAATGAGGCGATTTACTGGTGGGAATCGTGAAGCGTACCCATCCAAATAGCACTTCGGCATGTCTTGGGAGACGTTTCAGAAACTGTTCAATGACAATTACTTTCCTGAAAGTATTCTTCATATGAAGGAAATGGAGTTTATTAGACTGGAACAAAACAACATGACGGTGTCCCAGTACGAGGCGAAGTTTGCAGAGTTATCTAGGTTTGCACCTCATTTGGTGGAAAATGAGGAAAGTATGACGCGGATGTTTCTGAGAGGTTTAAAACCCGGCATACGTCAATATCTCATTTCTCATAAATTTTCTCTCTATTTAGATGTTGTCAACAGGGCTCTATTATTAGAGCGAGATAACAAGTCTGCGTCAATGAGGGACCACAACCAAGGATCATCTGGGGTGACGGCGTCGTCGAAACAACGATAACCGGTGGAGAAAGAAAAATCTCTGAAAAAAGCGGTAACCACTCTGGTGGTAATCATGGCCATGAGAATAGAAGAAGCGAGTCGGGAGGGATTTTAAAAGAGGAGATTCAACAATGACAATCTGAAGGCGTCGGCACCAATGACAATCGGGTTCCAAGGAAGAGAACGACCACCGGTCATATCTTATAAATCTGGGAAAAGAAGGACATATCGACTAAAAACTGCCCTGACAGTTTAAGGTATGTTATAATTATGGAAAGGAAGGACATATCGCTCGAGATTGCCTTTGTAGCGAAACCAAATCCATGGGGATGGTGACTCGAAAAGTTGTCCCGAAAAAAAATCAAAGTCAGCGGTTCTTGGAAGAGCGTTTATCGTGGTAGTCAAAATCACGAGGAACCCAAGCGAGGTGATCACGGGTAAGCTAATCATAAATTCTTGCGAAGTTTATACCTTACTAGAATCTGGGGTGCTACCCATTCATTTATCTCTCTGCTTGTGCTCAATGTTTAAACTTGACTCGGGAGAAATTAGACTTTGATTTATCTGTGGAGACTCAGTTAGGAGAAACTTTCATCACATCCACTGTTTATAAATCTTGTTTGATCCAGTTGGCACCATCACCTTACACATTGACCTTATCTCTTTAAAGATACTTGCATTTGATGTGATTTTAGGGATTGATTGGTTAACTACTCATCATACCAAATTTGATTGTTTTAAATAAGGTTGTTAGTTTTCATATTCTAACCAACTTTGTTGTGCGAATTCAAGCAACTAAGCCATTAAAATCAATCACTATTATATCAAGTCATAAAGCTATTCGTTTATTAAAAATGGATGTCGAGCTTTCTTAGCCCATGTTATGGATTTGAATAAAGACACGTCGTATTTGAATAATATTCTGTTGTTATTGACTTTCTGAAGTATTTCTGAAGAACTTCCGGTCTACCCCGAGCGTGAAGTTGAATTCTTTATTGATCTTGAACTTGGTACAAAGCCCATTTCTAAAACCCCATATCGAATGGCTCTATTGAACTTGAGGAGTTAAAGATCCAACTACATGAGTTGTTGGACATCGGTTTCATTTAAATCTAGTACATCTCCTTGGGGTGCTCTGTTTTATTTGTAAAGAAGAAAGAGCGGAGTATGCGACTTTATATCGACTTCTGGGAATTAAACCATGTCACTATCGAGAATAGGTATCCGCTACCTCGTATTGATGACTGTTTGACCCGATTCAAGGAAGCATAATTCTTTTAAAATCGATCTTAGATTACGGATATCATCACGAAGATTAGAATCGAGGATATTCAAAAGACGCGCCTTGAACTTCGATGCGGGCATTATGAATTCTTAGTCATGTCTTTTGGATTGACTAATGCTCCTACTGACTTTTCATGGATATGATGAATCAGAGTATTCAATGAATATTTGGATCGATTCGTTGTTGTCTTTATTGATGACATCCTCATATATTCCAAAAGTCGTGAAGATCATGAGCACCATTTGAAGTTTGGTACTCAAAAGTTCGTGAAAACAAGTTATATGCTAAGTTGAAGAAATGCGAGTTACGGCTTGAGGAAGTAGCATTCCTTGGGCACGTGGTGTCAAAACATGGAGTATCTGTTGACCCGGCGAAGATTGAAGCAATCTGAAAGTTAGGAGCAACCAAAGATCGGTGGCAAAAGTCGTAGCTTTACGGGCTTAGGCATTTGGTTATTATCGGAGATTAATGGAAGGATTTTCTCGAATCGCTATCCCATTAACTTCGGTGACTTGGAAGGATACAAAATTTGTATGGAGCGAGGAATGCGATAAGAGTTTCGAGAGCTCGAGAGAGACTCATTTGGCACTTTTGTTTTGACAATACCATCTGGTTCGGATGGATTTGTTATCTACATCGATGCTTCAGGTAAAGGGTTAGGATGTGTTCTCATTCAACGTGGGAAAGTTATAGCCTATGCCTCGCGACAACTTAAAGAATATGAGAAGAATTATCCTACTCATGATCTCGAGTTAGCGGCCCGATCGTTTTTTAAAAGATCTAGAGGCACTATCTATATGGGGAGAAAGTGGAGATATATTCAGACCATAAAAGCCTCAAATATTTCTTCACCCAAAAGGAACTTAACATGCGGCAACGATGTTGGCTCGAGCTATTGAAAGACTACGACCATACCATTCAATACCATCCTGGAAAAGCGAACGTGGTAGCTGACGCATTAAGTAGAAGATCTTATCACGAGGAGCGAGTGCGATGTTGTCGACCTGAAGGCCCATTTTGTGACTTACAAAGGTTGAAGATAGAATTCAAGACTCAGGGGACCCATGCGATGATGTCAAGTATCGTATAGAACCAACTTTAATCGAAAAAGTTAAAGTTGCTCGAGCCCACGAACCGGGGGATGTCGTATGAAGAAGAAAGTCAAGAAGGTGCTTATTCGAGCGAGAATCGATGAAGAAGGAATACTTGAGTCCACTCCGGACTTTGTGTTCTAACGATTACGATTTGAAGTGCAAGATCATGATGGAGGCACACATACACCATTTGCAATCCATCCTGGAAGTACCAAAATGTATATCGTGATCTTGACATACATTTTGGTGGAACAATATGAAGAGAGAGATGCAAAGTTTATCTCGAGGTGTTTAACTTGTCGGCGTGTAAAGGCGGAGCATCAAGTACCTAAGGGTCCATTGCAACCACTTGAGATTACGAAATGGAAGTGGGAACACATTACCATGGATTTAGTTATGGGTCTTCCACGGTTTCTCAAGGAATAAATGTTATTTGGGTTATTGTTGATAGATTAACCAAATCTGCTCATTTTGCTTGCCGTCACGGGAGACTTATTCTCTTGAACGTCTTGCTCGTACGTACGTAAATGAGATTGTGAGATTGCATGGAATGCCAATATCCATAGTTTCGGATCGTGACCCAAGATTCACTTCAAGATTTTGGGTTAGCTTGCAAAAAGCTATGGGCACGGATTTATGATTTAGTTCGGCATATCATCCTCAAACGGATGGACAATCGGAGAGGACTATTCAAACTCTTCAAGATCTATTAAGACTCTATGTCCTAGACTTCAAAGGGAGTTGGGATAAGTATTTACCATTGGTGGAATTTTTCTACAACAACAATTATCAAGCAAGTATAGGTGTGGCTCCATTTAAAGTATTATATGGACGGAAGTGTCGCTCTCAAGTGTGTTGGGATGAGGTAGGTGAAGCAACATTGTTGGGACGAGTTTGAGTGCGTATTACTACGAAAAAGATCCAAATGATTCGACAAGCGTATACAAAGCGGCACAGGATCGACAAAAAAGTTTATCACGGATCTTCATCGAAAGGGCGTGGAATTTAGTATTGGGGATCATGTATTGTTGCGTGTGGCTCCATGGAAGGGAGTTACAAGATTAGGGAAGAGAGAAAAGCTCGATCCACGATTTATTGGTCCATTTGATTCTTGATCGAGTAGGAAATGTGGCCTATAAACTCGCGTTACCTCAAGTATGTCTCGTGTTCATAATATTTTTCATATATCAGTGCTTCGTAAATATGTGAAAGACCCGAACCACGTTATTGAGTTAGAACCAGGACGAGATAGCGAAGACTTAACGTATGAAGAGGTACTGTCAAGATTTTGGATAGGAAGGAGCATGTCCCTACGCCTGAAAAAATTCATACCACAAGTCGAAGTTTTGTGGAGGAACCATCTTATTGAAGAAATGACACAGGAGTTGGAAATGGAAATGAAAGCGAGTATCCTCATCTTTTGAAACACCAGTGCGTCGTCAATTTCGAGGACAAAATTTCATAAGGAGGGAGGTTGTAAGACCCCAACTTATTATAAATAAAATTGAATTTCCTTTATTTATTATTTTGAAATAGTAAGGGTTGATTTGATTAATGTGGTTAGTTATGGGTAAAATCATAAATATTTCAAATAAGCAAGTGGTTATAAAATATTAATTGTTGTCGGGAATATTCGTTTGGTGGTGGAATATTCTTCTTTGTCGGGGAATATTAAATGCGGCAGTAGCGACCTTTGTGGGCCCCATAACGGAAAGCGATTGGATGAAGAAAGCGACAAAAATAAGTTGTTTATAAATAACGGCGTTGTTATTCTGAATTAATCTTTGATTAATCTTTGTTAAAATACTATGTTGGTTAAAACACGATAGCACGGTATTGCACCAATTATTGATTCTTACGTGAAGGCCACTACTCGATAATTATTACGATAATTCTTGTTCGATATTTTATTTTATTGATTCGATAATTGCTTGCGTTGATATTTTATATTCTTTGTTGTTTGATAATTGTCACTACTGATATATTTTCTATTATCGAGACAATAATTCATATTATCTGAATAATATTATTAGATAACATTATTGGTGATGTCTAGAAAGTTACATCTACAGGAGAGGTTTGGTCACACTAATTGCGGGCGTGAGTAAGGAGAAATCCTTATTGGAAAGCCCCTCTTTCTGAGGAGCGACACGGTTGTCGATATTGTGATTACGTAATATTATTTGTGAATAATTAATTATTGATTTATATGATGAGAAAAATATTGATTTTATGTGGATATAGATGGAGAAAATTTTAAAGTGACAATTGTTAAAAATTGATATTTTATCTTTTACGATAAAATAATTCATAATATTTTATTATATTATTATAATATAATAATGGTGATATTTTTACAATGAATGTGGGATATATGAGTATATGAGGAGGAAGAATATTTTTGTTGTATTAAATGATTAACACATGTTTTGTGTGTTTGTGGACCCCATTTCTTGGTTGAAATTTGATTATAGCTTTTTGTAAAATCGCTTGTTTGTGGATTTCGGTCAATTTCTGTTTGGAATTTGGAAAAACTTTCTTCTGCAAAGTTGTAGATAATGGAATTTCCTATGGAAAAGACATAAGTTTCAAATTTATCTGATAAAAGGGCTATTTATTATGAATTATTGAAGTTCCGGATTAATTGATTATCATTTTTTAGAAGTTTTAAATATTTTTATTAGAAAAACGTTTTTTTGTCATTATGGTGGGCTACTTTGGTGGCTGAATTCAATTCAATTCAAGAGGTGTGCATAATTTATTTTATAAATATATTATTATATTAAATTTTACGCTTTGGTGTTACAAGCATTTTCTATAAATAGGGTGCTTAGGTGTTAGAATTGAAAATCACACCAGAAACTAAAGTTTTCTCTCTCTTTCTCTCTCTAAATTATCTAGCGTATTCTTGTGAGTATTTTGATACTTTGAGTGTTGCTTTATCGGTCTGCAAGTTCCTTGACACTATATCTCAGTATTCGGTCGGAAATCTTGTCTTTTTCGAGGTAAGGGATGTTATTTTCTTCTTAAATGATATTATTTTCTTTAATATCATTATCTTAAAATATTGGTTTGAACTTTTTATCAAATTTAGAACTTTTTGTGTCGAATTACTATTTATGTATCGGTATTATTCACGTATCTGACACTTATTCACGAATCGACACTATTCACGAAAAAAATTAAATTTTCGTTTTTTTGTCCAAAATATCTATTATGGATACTAGCTTTGATTGTATCCATGTTTTGATCATTCTTGAATTTTACTCCACTATGATTATTTATGAGGTATTTTTGGACATGGAATAGGCGAAATCTGAATCCTTAATATTTATTCTTTTGTTTCCTTTGGATTCGTTTTCTTTAAAATATTTTTCATCATCCTCGGTCCTAAATGATGATATTCTTGAATATCTTTGGCATGTAGTGCAAAGATGAATGATTTTCGATGAATATCTTTGGCGTAGTGCAAGATGAGCAGTGTTTAGATGAACATGACCAAATGAATATCTTTGGCACATAGTGCAAAGATGAATATTTATTTCGGAGATATATATTGATTGATGTTACAGGGATAAAATATCGAAGATGAACTTTTAAATTCATATATAGAAGATAGGAGATTGCATTATCTACTTAACTCTTCTAATGAATTATTATTTCCACTGCGAAGATTGATTTAAAATTGGTTGTCTATTATATTCTATTAGATTTTTCCCTGTTGAAGACTAACGATAATTTGTTCTATGTTATCTTAGTCATAATATTCTTCACTGGGCTAGTTGAGCTTAGCCTTTTCCTTTTTGTTCCATTTTTCTTCTCGGGAGACGAGAATGTAGCGAGTACTAGTCAGGATATGGAATGAAGGTTCTAGGAAGTTGTTTTAATAGTCCTCACCATTTTTGTAAAATATTGTACCAATAATTGTAATGAGGACTTATTTGGGTATGAATATTGTCTAGATGGCAATATTTGTATTTAAACTCAAAGTTTTTATGTTGTATTAATAAAGTTGTAGTTGTTTTTGTACCATGTTATTGACGACTCAAAATGGGTGTTGTATACCTACCTCTGAAAAGATATTCATTTGTATCACCAAGTTAGTCATGTCATCTCTCAGAGTATCGTGAATAGTAACCCCTACAAAAAGGTAGAAATTCCACAATAAAATCCATACCAATATTTCAAAAGATAATGATATTGAAAGAATAACATCATTAGGAAGAAAATAACATCCCTTACCTCAAAAGAACTGTACTTAAACCAAATATCGTATATAAAGTGAAGGAAACTTGCAGCGATGAATAGCAACTCACAAAGTATCTAAATACTCACAAAATACGCTCAATAATATAGAGAGAGAAAGAGAGAAAACTTGTTTCTGGTGTGATTTTCAATTCTAACTAGGCACCCTATTTATAGAAAAATGCTTAGAACGCCATAGCAGACTAACCTACTACCTGATGGCTTTACCTGCTACTATTCAATCCCACCACTTTTGAAAATAAATTCCAGCACATTTCACTTCTCACCAACCAAAAGTGGGGCCCACCATATTTTTAATAAAAATATTTATTTTCGAAACTTCAATAATTCATAATAAATAGCCCTTTTATCAGACAAATTTGAATCTCATGTCTATTACATAGGAAATTAAATTCTCTACAACTTTGTAAGTTTAAGTTTTTCTAAATTCCAAACGAAAAATGATCGAAATCCACATGCGGGTGATTTTCAAAACCTCAATTTTGACAAAATACTGATAAAACACCTCAGCATTAATTCCTTCATTTATAACCACAATAAATATATACATCATTTATATCCACATAAAATAAATATTTTTTTATCATATAAATTAATAATTAATTATTCACAAATAATATTACAGAATTACAATTATGACAACCAGATCGTTCTTAGGAAAGAGGGGGCTTTCCGATAAGGATTTCTCTTTATTGGTGCGCAATTAGGTGATCAAACCCCTTTCTTAGACAGAACTTCCTTAGACATTGCCAATAATGCTATCTAATAATATTATTCAAATAATATGAATTATTGATCTGATAATGGAGATACTGTGGAGTGATAATTATTGAACAACAATAATATAAAATATCAACGCAGCAATTATTGAATCAATAAAATAAAATATTGAACAGTAATTACTGTAACAATTATTGAGTAGTGCCTTCTTACGTAAGAATCAATAATTCAAAATCTTTATGCAATCTGCAGTATGCTCTTTGTGCGACCACCAGTATTCTTGTATTTTAACCACTTTGGGTATTCAACGATGTTAATTCAGTAACAACTACGCCAGTTATTTATAAAAACTCAAAGTTATCGTTTTTCTTCATCCGAATAGCTTTCTATTATGGGGCCCACAAATGGTCATGCTTGGCAGCATTTGCGAATATTCCCCGACAGAAAGAATATTCCACGACCAAATGAATATTCCTCGACACAATGAATATTTTATAACCACTTGCTTATTTTGCAAAATTTGCACATTTCACCCATAACCAAAGTATTATATCAAATTAACACTTTATTATTCACAATAATAAATAGAGGAAATTCCATTTTATTTATAAAAAGTTGGGGTTCTACAGTAATGTTCGGGAGTATTTTACCGATCCTCATGTGGGCTGAAGGCCTAGGCTGGGACCGAGGAGATTGGGCCCATTGGGCCAAAGCCATGCAGGATGTTGAAGGTGGTCGGGTTCGGATATTCGAGCCCTCTGGGCCGGAGTCCTATTTTGAACGTGATGTTCGGGGTCGGGCCTTCGAGTCCATTGGGCCGAAGCCCAGACCAGTATATGTAAGCTCGATGGGATTAGGCATGTGCAGTTGGGTAGCCCATATGCAGAGTTTGGAGTTATAAGGGGTTTACGTGGTTAAGGACTCTAGTCCTAATCATATTTCAATAAAGGTAACTCCAAAAGTAGTATTTGAATTGAATTCAACTTACACCTTTTAAGGAGATTGTGTTGGACCCAAATATAGGTAACTACCATATTTAGGAGTCCTAATCCGTCTCGGAGAGGGATTCTAAAGGAGTGAGAATGGATATAAATACAAGACTTGACTATAATTAACAGGTAATACATCTTTGAGCACTAAACACTAAAGCCTCCATTGTTAAACCTTGTGAATGGCCTGTACTCATTCTCACACCGGAGCTATCCCCATTTGCCTGGCCGTCGAGCTTCGTGTGTGATGCATTCTTGTCAGCGGTTAAGGCGTGGATTTGGTGATTGAGCAGCTACCAAAGAAAACTTAGCGCTTAACAATAAACATCATCACATGCACACCCAAAACACAGCAACAGTATACAGCAACATAAACCTTTGACTCGTTAATAAATCCAAATCACAGCAACAGTACATCAAACATCTATTTTCCTTCCAAATCCAATTCCAAATCCAAAACATCCTAATTAATTTTAGTAACATACAATCCAAGTCTATAACCTTAAATCCGAAATCCAATCCTACTCAGCAGTCTGTAACCTTAAATCCAAGTCTGTAACCTATACATCCAAGTCACACAAGGACACCTGTAACAGAAGGACACCTGTAAATTCATAGCATCTAATTAACAGAAGGACACTTGTTAATCCAAGTCAGACATGAATGTATATTTATTTTTGTTTTATTATATTATTACTTTTATTTATTAATTTTTTTTGAATCCGGATATTACAAGTTGCTTATAGATAAAATAGTTGTATCTCTTTTGCCTTAACATGAAATTTTACAACTGAACTCAATTGTTATTCTAAACTATCTTTTAATTGTTAAGGCTGGTTCAGTTGTTCTTCCTATGTTAAACTAGTGGAGGCTATGTATTCTATATTTTTTTCTAATTTAAGATTTATTTCCACGTTTAAAAAAAAGATAAATGAACAATATCACATTTAACTGGATAGTGAAGGATATTATTATCAAAAGGAAAATAAAATGAGAGAGCATACTCATGCATTTGGTTTTGATCTTCCTATATTGCAGGAAAAGAGTGGGAACGAATGAAGACACTGAATATCTTGGGGAAATCTACCACAACTATCAAACCACCCCCGTCCAAGAAATGAAAATCAGCTAGGGCAATTGTTTAAATTTTCACGGTCATAAGTTATGCCTGATCAATTGCATATTTATCTAAATCAACTGTATTTGTATATCAATGTTAACGCCAAGATCTTTCCACGTACTCCAATCACGAAAAGTACGTCCAATCCTGCACAGTAAACACGTCAATACCAGAAGCTTGACGGCTTGGACCGTCGGGGGATAGCTTCGACGTAAGAGTCAGTACACGCGATCACTGAAAGTAGTATGCACACAAGCCAATCATGTTTGATGATAAAGCATATACTTTGTAACAATCTTATTCATTTATTAATAAAAAGTATTAATTTATTAAAGGCTTTTAATTATCTACATGATCTTTGTTTTTATAATATGTGATAAACCCATAGTTTTAAGCGATGCTTTTAGAATAATGATGATGATCATTCTAATGAGATCTAAATTCTTAGAAAGCTTAAAACTAAAATAGTTCCCAATCATTGGATTACTAAATTGGGGATTAGTGAATCCGGATAGATTGGTACATCGTTAACTTGCTTTCGTTGGATGAGGATGATTGATCTCATAATCATTTGTGTGGAGACACTAAAGCAAGTATGTAGGTGCTTATTAGAGAATAAGTTCATTTGAGCGTTGGCTCGCTAAGGAATACCTAATGGAGTTTTATTTGCTGTCGATAGGAATTCTGTAGTGATAGTAGTCTAAGTGATCCTTGGACTTGAGATCATCATAGTATCTTGTGTATGATGAGTTATACTTTGACTTATTCCTTAAGACCCTTAGGGTATATCAAAGGGTATGTTTGGGTATAATAAGTTGTACATGGAGATAATGTATGATCAATAAAGAATCTACCACTTCTAATAAAGAAGAGAAATGTCTATGTGATTCGATAAATGACAACCCAATGAGTCCTTGGCGGCGAATGAAATTAGAAAGGAGTTTCTAATTTGCATTATTTGAGTTATACATTTAAGGATCGAAATACATATAATTAAATAAAATAAGACTTGGCGATAATTCCATATCTTATATTTAATTGGGACATTGTATGGTGGAAGGATTGAATTGTACGGTAACTATCTACTCAAAGGTTCTTTAATGATTAATGTTGAAATCTATATTATCTGGAAAGTCGTTGATCATTAGGGAGAACTTATCCTATTGTAGAATAAATATTATTTAAATAAACTAATTGTTTAATTTATTTATTTAAATAAGATTAGAATTGTTCTAATTGATTTATTCACAACCGGTTTAATATGGAGAACCTAAAGGGTCACACCATAAAAGGAAGAATAATTATTTAAGAAGTTAATGGCATAATCGTAATAATATGTTAAGTATATTTAATTTAATCTATGGTGATAGAATAAATTAAATAGCTTAATATTATTATTTAATATTTTAGAAATATTAAATATAAATTAATAAGAGGAGTCTTATTAATATTATTACAATTATTATTATTTTAATTTCTAAAAGAGTTTAGAAATTAATTTAATATAAGTACTCTCATTTATTCCTAATTGGATTAGGAAGAAAAATTAGTTAAAGGAGTTTAATTAATTATCCCTAATAAGATTAGGGAGCTTAATTAATTAAAAGAATTAATTAATTAAAACCCAATTCCTTAATTGTTAAGGTGGGTTGCTTGCTATAAATAAGAGAAGTGCTTATTATGGGTGGGATGGGTTGTTGATTTTTCAACATACGTAATAATTCCAATTGTTGGGAGAATCACCTTTCTATAGAGATAGGGTTTGAGCCAAATCTAAATCTTCTTGAATTTTCTTCTTCCTTGGTGGATCACCTCTAGAGGCCAAACATTTGGGTGGCTAACGTTGATCGAAGGAAGGAACCAAACCCGGTGGATTCAAGATTGAGCGAAAGGATTTGGAGGTGAACTTGTCTTGCGAGGAAGCTTCGATCTTCAAGGGTATGATTTTATTCTTTATCTTTTCGTTTAATTAATAATTATGCATAAAGGATGATCCGGGTATATGGTTTGTAAAATTTTTAAACTACGATTTTTCACACTTCCTTTTTTTATGCAATTTGATTGCGTTATGAATATTACAAAACCTAACGATGGCATCGAGCCAAACCTTTATCTGAATTATTAATTGTTCGATTTGATATGTATATTAATATGTGTTTAGAACAATTTAATTGGGCATAATTTTATTGTATAAAATTTTAAAAAAAAAAAAAAAAAAAAAAAGTACGTGCTTCTTTTTATTTCCGTGGACCAGGGCTTATAAACCGTGCATTTGCATCCGGTAAATTTTTTTTTTTTGGGTCCTGATTCGTGGCTTGCATGTTATATAATAATATATATATATAATATATAATATATAATGAATGAGCTACACGGTTATATTTTAACAAGCAGCATGTACGGATCAGAACATTTACCAGCAACATTAAAATACAAGGCCTTGGCACGCAAATCGAGGTAAGGCACGGAATTGGCAGTATACATGTTGGCCACGTTTTTTAAAGATACAGGATTCATTAAAAAACACAGGATTCACAAGGAATTATTATATATATATATATATATAATAATATATATACCGTAATATATATATATATTATATTCGGTATTAATATATATATATATATATATATATATATTATTCTCAATAATTTTATAATTAAAATAAAAGGTTTATTTTAATTTTAAAATAAAATGGTTTATTTTAATATTAAAATAAGAAGGTTTATTTTAATTTTAAAATTAAATTTCATGCTAACTAATTAGAGTTGGAATTGGATTCCATGCTAACTAATTGGAGTTGAAATTGGATTGCCTAATTTCCTTAAATAAAGGAGTTTATTTAGATATGAAATAGGATTTTATATTATTCAAAATAAAAGAGTTTATTTGTGAATAGGAAAGAGAATCCTAATTTCCTTAAATAAAGGAGTTTATTTAGATATGAAATATGATTTCATATTATTCAAAATAAAGGAGTTTATTTATGAATAGGAAAGAATATCCGTGTTTCCTTTAATATTTTTTTTTTTTTTATACATGGAATTGGATTCCATAATCAATTAAAATAAAAGAGTTTATTTTAATTAAAGATTTTTTTTTTATTACATGGAATTGGATTCCATAATTAATTAAAATAAAGGAGTTTATTTTGATTAAAGATTTTGATTAAAATAAAATAGTTTATTTTATTCAAAATTGGATAAATTAAAATAAAATAGTTTTATTTTGATTTAAATTTGGATTAAAATAAAGGAGTTTATTTTAATTCAAAATTAGATTTTATATCTAACTAAATTTGCCCATTAAATGATATCAATATATATATTAAATGTTTATTATTCATGAGATGAATGTTATTTATTGATGCGTATGGTGATGTGTATGATAATAAATGGGATTGATTATGAATTATTATTGACGATGCGATTGGATTTTATTTTAGTTGGATGCATGAATGTATGGGTTTTATTAAATGGGGTCTGCGTCATTCGCCTTCTCTAATTTTTCTTAATGCAAAATTCTATCTCTCTCTATGTACTTCCCTCGATTACGATCAAGGTTTCTATTTATTTTAAAATAGTTTTATAATAGGAATATTTAGAATTAATTTTGAAAAATTGGAGATCGAGGAAGCAAGGCGCTTGAAGACCCGTTTGTAATGGAGCTGAGTTTAAATGTAATAGTTATATTTAAATATTATTTCTTGCACCCCTAGGGTTTGACCTTTTGGTTTCACTTGGTGGCTCTAGTGAACCAAACTAGAATAAAAGTCCATAATCAATCCGGGTAGAATATAGTATTCTATATGTGCATGCTTATACTATATATATTATATATTATGCAAACATGCTTAGCATGTTAATTAATATAATGACGCGTATTTTATATATATATATATATGTGCATCTGCGCTAAACAAGATGAGACAAATTAATAACAAACCCTCAAATTTTTATATTAAGTCCTAAGCGTTCAAAGATATTTGGAATATCGAGCGTCGCCTTCAGCATGATAAAATTAATAGAGTATTAAATATTTAATATGAGTTTGTTGTGTCACCACAAGGCAAGTATTAAGTATTTAAGATGTTAATTTATCACATTTGATGCTTATAAAGAAAATTGAACAATATTATTTTGTTGTGTCACCACAAGGATGATATTTTTCTTTTTTGAATATATGGAGTGCTAGGTCGGACTTAACTTGGATAATTTTGATTCGGATGTGCCACCACTTGATCAAAATAATCTAGAGAGGCAAAATCTGAGGAGTTGCATAGTTGATGTAATTGACAAGAGTTGTCTACCTATTTATTTATATATAGTTTGTTGTGTCACCACAAGGCTATATACATTTGAAATGGGATCCTTATTCTCACTAGCAAATCTTTAATTAGATTTTGCCGAACTATATAAGTGAGGGTAATATAGTTTGAAGAAAATAGTGGGAGATACCAATTTAAAACAAGACCTAAATTATTTTGGTAATTAATAAAAGAATGTATGTTAAAATGTTGTTAATTACAAATTCATTTACAGAATTTTACAATGTCTAAAATTACTATCATCATGGAAGCATATTAGATGCTAAATTAATCGGGCCAAATTAAGCGGATTGGTTAAGGAATTTGAGAATAGTTCTCATAGTAGCTGAAAAGCTATCTTATGTCCTTATACGCCTATCCTGCAATGGTTGCGAGATAATGCCTCTGAGGAAGACATTGCTACTTTTAGAAAGTGGCAAAATGATGCACGATTGGCTCGATGCATCATGCTCGCATCTATAGAGTAAACGAGCTTGACGTCGGCATGAAACTATGGATGCTCTTACTATATTCCCGCACATCAAGTAGTTGATGGTGAGGAAAGTAGGGCCGATAGATATCGAGATATCTAAGGAGCTCTTCCGATCTAGAATGGCCATAGCACTATAAGTACGCATAAAAGTCCTAAACATAATCAATTTGATTGATCAATTAGGACAACGAGGTTTTGTCATGGATGGAGAGTTGAGCCAAGATTTGATCTTGCACTCACTCCCGGACTCTTTTCACAATTGTTGTGAATTTTTCATATGAACAAGCTAGATATTAGCTTTGCTGATTTGCTTAACATATTGAAAAAAGGTTGAGAGTCACTTTCCAACCAAGAAAGATCAAGTCTTACTGGTAGGGGCCGAAGGATCTTCTTAAAAGAAGAAAGATTCAAAGAAGGTAAGCGAAAGGCGTAAACAAAGGATAATAAGAACAAAAGCGTCTGGATAGCAAAAGAGTTTGCTTCCAATTGCAATAAGCTCAGACACTGGAAGGAAATGCGAGAAGCATCTTAGAGAGGCTAACCAAAGAAGCTTGGTGAAGTTTCTACATAATCGATTTTTGTTCATGATTGAAATAAATTTTCTTTAAGTCAAGGTTCTACTTGGGTATTGGATACCGACTTTGGTTATCATAAATATAGATTTATGAAGGGACCAAATGCAAGTAGAAAGCTAAACAAATATAAGTAATCCTATGTGTGGGAAATAAAGCAAAGGTTGCAACATTAGCCATAGAAACTTATAGTTTAGCATCGCTTTCTTGGCAAATCTATTAAGTCGATAAGTTGTTATTGTATTCCGAGTTCTCGTTAAAATATTATTTCCATTTTATTGTTGACAATGAAATCTTTGGTATTATAATTAAGAACAATTGTTGTTCTATTTATAATAATAATGTTTTGTATAGAACTGGAATATTACTTAATAAATTTTGTATACTTGACTTACATGAAAATAATTTTGCATATTGAACAAATTAGTATAAGAAAAGGAGATGATAATTCAAAGAGTTGAATGTATGTATTTGAAGAAATACAAGTGTGAATTATTTGAAAGGTTCAAAGAATTCAGAAGTGAAACAAATTGGCAATGTATTAAGATTCTTTGATTAGATCAAGGAATAAATACTTGTGCAATAAGTTTCTGGATCATCTCAAATGGTTTTCTCATAATGGACAAATCGATCTGTGATAATTGATTGATGTATCTGAATGAAAAATCATACCTTGTTGGACATAGTGCGGTCCATAATGATTTTACTTGACATTCCAAAGATCCTTCGGGATAATGTCCTAGAAATGGTGCATATCTCTGAAAATGGTAACCTCAAAATCCATTTCAAGACTCCATAAAAGTTATGGATGGGGAGGATTCCTAATCTTAAGTATATTAAGATAAGGGTTCCAACTTATGTGAAAAGGTTTCAAAAGGATAAGCTTGGGACAAGATTTGACAAGTGTCGATTTGTGGGACATCCTAAAGTAAGTTTAGGGTATATGTTCTATAATCCAACTTAGCAAAAGGTGTTTATTATGAAACACGCTTCCTTCAAGATAAAGGTGTTTATCATTAAAAGGGGCTAGTGGGAGAATAATAGATCTTGAAAAGTTCAAGAACCACAAAACACTATAAGTCGAATAAGAGGAACACGTAGATGAACCTATTGTACCACAACCTCAATTGTAAATGCGAATAGTACCAAAGATACCTAGGAGGTATGGATTCATCATGGATGATGATGATGAGGTACACATCATAGAAGATGATGATCCAGTTACATACGATGAGGTAAGTGTTGTAGACACTCAGAGAAATGGATTGAAGCAAGTTTCTCAAATATGAAACATTCGTTTTGATGAGGCAATCAAAAGAGTTTGATTTTATCAAAATAAGAATGAACCTAGTGTGTACCAAAAGGGTCAGTGGGAGCGTCGTGACATTCCTAATATTATATGTTGATATACTACGGATAAGGAATGACATACTAATGCTACAATCAGTAATGATAAAGTTGTCTAAACATTCCTCCATGAATGATTTGGAAGAGTATCTTAGTTGGGGATATAAATCTATATAAATAGATTTAAGAGGATGCTCGACTTAACCCAAGGAACGTATATTCATTTGATGCTAAAGTCGTTTAGCATGGCAAACTCCAAGAGATGTCTCATGTTGATGAGCCATGGAGTGTATCTCTCTTAATAGTCCCCATAGACTCCAAAGAAGAGAGATCGCATGAGTGACAATCATATATCTGATGAAATATATGAGACCCGATGTTGATCGGTCATATTCGGAAGATCAACAGTAAGACGGTGAAAAACATCTTAAAGTGCTTAACCTAAGCACTAAGGATGTGATCATATTCATGATGGGTCTAAATTAAAACTAGAGGGCTTAATGGACTCAAGTTTTCGAGACGGACCAAGATGACGAAAAATCCACTTTAAGGTAATGTGTTTACCTTGAGCGGTGGTGCGATGAATTGAAAGGTTCCAAACAAAGAAAGAGTTCTTTGGTTTAGTGATAAAGACAAAGTATATAGCTATAAATGAAGAAGTGCAAGTTGATTGTTTGGATTAAAGTTCATTCTGACGAACTAGGAATAGTTCCCAAGTCTCATCTTGGATCTAAACATGTGTTGTGGCACTTTCATTTGATTATTGGAATCATTGAAAGATGGGAAATCACTATAGAGATAGTGGACTCTCATGAACAACATTACATATCCATTAACTAAAAGCTTATCCAACGGCGGATAATCGTCACTTAGAGAAGAAGAGTATAAGATACCATGACGATTGGCTTTTAGTGCAAGTGGGAGATTGAAAGTAGTATGCACACAAGCCAATCATGTTTGATGATAAAGCATATACTTTGTAACAATCTTATTCATTTATTAATAAAAAGTATTAATTTATTAAAGGCTTTTAATTATCTACATGATCTTTGTTTTATAATATGTGATAAACCCATAGTTTTAAGCGATGCTTTTAGAATAATGATGATGATCATTCTAATGAGATCTAAATTCTTAGAAAGCTTAAAACTAAAATAGTTCCCAATCATTGGATTACTAAATTGGGGATTAGTGAATCCGGATAGATTGGTACATCGTTTAACTGCTCATTGGATGAGGATGATTGATCTCATAATCATTTGTGTGGAGACACTAAAGCAAGTATGTAGGTGCTTATTAGAGAAATAAGTTCATTTGAGCGTTGGCTCGCTAAGGAATACCTAATGGAGTTTTATTTGCTGTCATCGAGGAATTCTGTAGTGATAGTAGTCAAGTGATCCTTGGACTTGAGATCATCATAGTATCTTGTGTATGATGAGTTATACTTTGACTTATTCCTTAAGACCCTTAGGGTATATCAAAGGGTATGCTTGGGTATAATAAGTTGTATACATGGAGATAATGTATGATCAATAAAGAATCTACCACTTCTAATAAAAGAAGAGAAATGTCCTATGTGATTCGATAAATGACAACCCAGTAGTCCTTGGCAAGAAAGAATGAAATTAGAAAGGAGTTTCTAATTTGCATTATTTGAGTTGTACATTTAAGGATCGAAATACATATAATTAAATAAAATAAGACTTGACGATAATTCCATGTCTTATATTTAATTAGGACATTGTATGGTGGAAGGATTGAATTGTCACGGTAACTATCTACTCAAAGGTTCTTTAATGATTAATGTTGAAATCTATATTATCTGGAAAGTCGTTGATCATTAGGGAGGCTTATCCTTATCAGAATAAATATTATTTAAATAAACTAATTGTTTAATTTATTTATTTAAATAAGATTAGAATTGTTCTAATTGATTTATTCACAACCGGTTTAATATGGAGAACCTAAAGGGTCACACCATAAAAGGAAGAATAATTATTTAAGAAGTTAATGGCATAATCGTCGTAATAATATGTTAAGTATATTTAATTTAATCTATGGTGATAGAATAAATTAAATAGCTTAATATTATTATTTAATATTTTAGAAATATTAAATATAAATTAATAAGAGGAGTCTTATTAATATTATTACAATTATTATTATTTTAATTTCTAAAAGAGTTTAGGAATTAATTTAATATAAGTACTCTCATTTATTCCTAATTGGATTAGGAAGAAAAATTAGTTAAAGGAGTTTAATTAATTATCCCTAATAAGATTAGGGAGCTTAATTAATTAAAAGAATTAATTAATTAAAACCCAATTCCTTAATTGTTAAGGTGGGTTGCCCACATCTATAAATAAGAGGAGTCTTATTATGGGTGGGATGGGTTGTTGATTTTTCAACATACGTAATAATTCCAATTGTTGGGAGAGTACACCCTTTCTATAGAGATAGGGTTTGAGCCAAATACCCATCTTCTTGAATTTTCTTCTTCCTTGGTGGATCACCTCTAGAGGCCAAACATTTGGGTGGCTAACGTTGATCAAAGGAAGGAACCAAACCCGGTGGATTCAAGATTGAGCGAAAAGGATTTGGAGGTGAACTTGTACCTGAGGAAGCTCGATCTTCAAGGGTATGATTTTATTCTTTATCTTTTCGTTTAATTAATAATTATGCATAAAGGATGATCCGGGTATATGGTTTGTAAAATTTTTAAACTCTGATTTTTTCACACTTCCGCACTTTTTATGCAATTTGATTGCGTTATGAATATTACAAACCTAACAATCACAAGGTTTAACAATGGAGGAATAAAATGTCTAGAGTCTTGAGAGAGATAAAATATCAGTTACCTTTTTTCCTGTGTGATCCTTGCTAACATATACTCAAAATTCGGTTTCTCGTGCCACCCACTCCCTCTCGACACGGTCCCCACTACGGGTGACCTCACCGATTGTGATGCAAATTTACCTCCCATCCCATCACTTTGTTTGTCACACGCCATGATGAGTCTCATCCTCATTAATGCATGGCAGATAACAGTCAACTGTTATCTTCTTCATCATTACTGGTCAAAGCCCAATCAAGATATCTAATCATCTAATGGGTCAGCCCAACAAACTGGCCCAACTCAATCAAAACACAATAAATAAAACCCCAAGGGATGAGCCTCCCGGTTCGGCCCACTGAATAAAGTATCATGGCCCAACAATCAATATTACAAATACAAATCAAAATCAGCAGTAAATCTAATTCAAATAAGAAAGTATACCAAACTTACAATTACAAATCCAAGTCACCTATAAATCCAATTCAAACAAGTTAGTATATCATACCAATCTTGCAAATCCACATCCAAGTCACCTGTAAATTCAATTCAAACAAAGGAAGTATATCAATCTTACAAATCCATAAATCCAAAATCTTTCAAATCCAATTTACATACCAATCTTACAAATCCGAGTCACCCAAGGATTCTTACAAATCTTATAATTCATGTTCAATTCTATATATATACTAGAAAATAGGAGATAGATGGTGTAGCATACTTGATAATTTTTTGTCCTACCAAGTTAAGCAAAATATTATAGCCGCCTTCAGCTGACATCAAGGAAGAAAACTATACATTAAAAAAAATCTGAACAATCTAGAATGCATATGAAACTTCATAGTTGCAAGTACAAGATTGAAAAAAAACAGAGATATTCAACATGTCACAAGATTATTAAAAATCTAAGAGAGATGATAAACAAAGAGACACTTTTACAAACATCTTATGCGCATTCTAAATAAAAACATATTTAATTAATATAGATAAATATTTTAAGCCATGTATTTTCCTCCCTTATTACTCCACAAAACAACTAGTCCCCCACTATACATATTCTAATCAGCCGTCCAAGTATAATGCAATTATAACTCTAAAATTCTAGTAACCCACCAATTTTATAAAAATCTCAAATAAACTCATAACATACCTTTGATTTGTTGTGACTTTCCTGTTTATTAGTGCTTTGTTGAAGTTTCAATGCCACTTACAACTACAATTTAGTTTCTTGAAGCTCCTGACCTCCTATAGGCTATAGCCGAACCAAAATAGCATCAGAGTTTCATAATATAGATTCAACCGAGTAGAAGATGTACATACTTGGTCCTTTAGAGAAAAATAAACGGAATAAAATTGGAAAAGTAACTAGATTAGAGAGGCAGAAGTAGATTGCAACTCAAAAAATGTGAAAAATCATGGAAAATAAACAGGATGAAACTAGGGTTCAAGAGAATTAATGGAGAATCGCATCACCTTAAGATTTTGGAGATTAAATAACAAACTTACCGATTAATTCTGTTTGGAAGAACAAAGTTTAATTTCGACAACTTGTTGCCGATTTGCAGATCATTGCTTCTAGGGTCTAGCAGTTCGTCCAAATTGCAGAACTAGGGATCTGCTTTGGCACTGTTCTACCTTTGTTACCTTTTTCCCAATTATTTTGAGTTAATATGTCATCCAGAATTTATTATAACTATGTCCGCTAGTACTTTCAGCGAACGGCGTGTTTCGGCCAATTTCAATCACAACCATTCATTTTTCTAATGAAAGGTGTAGATGTTAGATATCTTGAATTTTAATCTATAACAAATAGATCTTTATAATCATTCACTATATATATATATATATATATATATATATATATATATATTAAACTGAAGCAAAAATAAGTGATCTTTTTTTCCAAACTACGCTCATCTCTTGCGTCATCAAAATTCTAAGCATTAAACGAGTGGATTACCAATAAATTTCAACTTATAAATTGTGAGGATGCATGTATTGGTTGGATGATGGGTCAATTTCATTATCATATCATCTGGTTTTTGGTGTGTTGTTCCATAGGGACTAGTCAAAATTTGAACCAATGACTTGGCCTCCAATTTGGAATTAATTTTCTGAGTTTTGAATTATAAATTCTAAAATATCTACAGTTCCCATTCATCTAACAACTCCTTACCACACAATCCTCTTAGAAGTTGGAGACCAAAAGAAGATCAGAAAAAAGCGTTCAAGTTTATCAATCTAATAATAAGCCAAACTATGCAATGAGTTTTGATCTGTAGTGGAGCAATGAGTGTTTGCAACAAACACGTTTGGGACTATGACACCACGTTATCATATTGAAGAAGGAAGATTTCAAATCTAAAAAATGCCCACGGAGAATAGATACCGTTAAATATGTTAGCTACCGTTATGTGTGTTGTCTATATAAGGACCATTGTGCATCAAAGGTAGAATAGTATATATATATATATATATATATATATATATATATATATATATATATATATATATATATCCTAGCTATTGTCTGCTCAGCTAAATGGCATCTTTAGGTGCTGAGGTAGACTAGTACATGTCTTATCTGTATGGAGAGGAGGAGAAGCACACTCAGTGGAGGTATGGTGGTCCTCCTAACTACGACGTCGTGAACAAGCTTTTTAAAGAAGGCAGAACTAAGGTAATCCGACAGCAAATCCATTCTGACGCATACACACGTGTGTGTGAATGACCAATGGTGAAAGCTGGATAGATCCAACGGTCCTCCAAACAATTTGAAGGAGAGTATTTATTGTTGCCAAACAGTTTAGCAGATGATTAGTGTAAAATACCCTCCACCAAACAGTTTGAGGGGCAGTTGAATCCATCTAATTTTGACTATGAATCTTTTCCCAATATACATATTTGTATATATGTATACATAAATATAAATGTATAGATATATAAGTTTATATATACATAAATATACATATATAGAGAGAGAGTGATCCATAACAAATACTTGTTATGACGCTATTCGGACAAACACATCTCTGACCGTCTATTAGAGAAATAGGCGGTACAAATTTTAAAATAATAGTGTCATCTGCTACTAATAGTAGTGAATTTTAAAAATAAATCGTCCTTTCAAAGATGTGTTTGTCGGAATAGTTCCATAACAAGCACTTGCTTCCCCATATACACGCATATTGATATATATATCTGTAACGTGTTTCTGACCTACAAGTCCCTATAGCAGATATGGCCTCCAGGTTCACTAGAAGAACAAGTGCAAAACCTTGTGAAGACCTGGGAGATGGAGATGTTCCACAAAGTGTGTTTTGATGACTATAAAACAGTTGATCCAAATAAATATAGATTCAACCTTAATGGTAAAATAAATACTATATTTTTCACTCATCTGGCATCTAGGAGTTTATCCAAAAACACGGTTTTTGAGCTGTTTGATCAAAATCATAATATCCAGGAAGAAAAGCTATAAATCTGGAAGAGAAACGGAAGCTTGGGGGAGGATACAATTCCCTACTGCAAACATCATTGCCACAAAAGTTTCGATGCTACAACCCAGATGAGGAAACTGCAGATTCCTCCCACCGGACTTTCACAACAACATTCCCACGCGGATTTGCCCTAGAGATTCTCCAAGTTTATTCGGGGCCGCCATTGATTGTGTAAAAGTTTAGGCACTGGGGTTTCATGGAGGAACCTTTTAAAGAACATGCCTCTACTGGAGAAAAAGTTGAATTATATGGGATGGCTATTTTTTGAGGTATCCTTACCGAAACATTTCTTTTTTAAATCACATGTTTATCATGTTTCGTATTTGTTGGTTACTAGCGTTTGCAGTGGTAGCATTTAGTGCGTTTGGGCTTCCAAACGCCTTCAAAACGTACCTAACTTACTGTACAATTTTTGGTGCAGTGATATAAGATGCGTTTGAAGTAAACTGCTTCTAAGCAAACAATAGAAGCACCAAACATCCTTTAACCAAACAAGTACGAGTTTTATACATAAAACATGAGGTATGGAATTAATCATTCTCTCTTATTTTGAAACAGCTGGATAAACAATCCAAGATCGTTAAGGTGGAGTTCTTTTATGATCGAGGAGAACTGCTTGGGGGACTTATGAAGGGTGCTTCTTCTGATAGTTCTATCAGTGAGATACCTTCTAGTTGCCCTTTCATTAAAAATACATGATAGATTTATAGAACATAGATGAAAAAGTTCTGGATGGAATAAAATCCAAACTTATAAATTATGGAGGGGAGACTGGAGAGAACATGAATTCTTTCCTTTAGTATCAAATAACTACTAAATCCTAGAATGTCATATATCCTTTCTATTTTTTAGATTTCCACAGTCAATAAGTCTCTTTCTCCATTGAGATTTCATAAAATTATATTTTGTAAAAATCTGCAAAATTTTAAATGAGTTATTCTAATGCGTTTCACTTCAGGTTTGTTCGGTTAGTAGCGTTTGGACAGTAAAATTTGGTGCATTTAGACCTCCAAACGCACCACTTTATTTTTCATTCGTTGCATTTGAGGCCAAAACACTATATTTGTGAGTTAAATAGACTGCATTTAAAATAAGTAGTTTCTAAACGAAAAAAATTTCAAGCGCATCTAGATTTCCAAATTCACTAAACGCTTCAAACGTGGTGTAACAAAGCGTTCACTATTACCTGTTTGGCACAAAATTACATTAGAAGTGCAGTACCACTGCAGTTCACATCCTTTCTTATGATAACACTGCACAATCATTTTAATTTCAGGGTGTAGCAGCAAAAAGTTGAATAAAATCCTAACAACAAACAATAGCATTAAAATTTAGATTTATCTTCAACCTATTAAAAGTAACAATATGACTATCAATCAATGAAGGAGACTCTTAAACTATAACAATAACAACCTTACTTTCATTGAAACAACTGCAAATCACTTTTCAAAAGAGCAAATCAATGACCACGAAAAAAATAAGTATGATTAGGATTATACTTATATAAATATAAATAAGTGTAATCCTAATTCCATCCATTTTTGTTGAGGCAATTTTTATTTGTTCATTGGCATCTTATATTTTACCCTCCAAATTAATAATATCCTCATTTTACCCTTGAAATTAAAGTTATTTCTACAACTATTAATATAATATAAATTACACGGACAACACGTGTAACTCAAACCCTTATGCTACGTTTGAATTGAAGGAATGGAATAGTGGAGGGAATGGAATAGGGAAAGGAATGAAATGATTTTTTTATATTCTATGTACATGTTTGGTTGATGTTAGGAATAAGAATGAAATAAATAATTAGAAAGTAACCTAAATACCCCCAAATGTTCAAATTTAACTTAAATTCAATTTATATTTAAAATGTGACTCATATTTTTGTAGATTTTTTTTATAATTCTATCTTTCTTCCTCTTTTTCTATTTATAATTTTTCATATAATTTTTTTCTTATAATTTTTTTTTATTTCTCTAGAATTAACTTTATTTTAATTTATGAAAACTAAAGATAAATAGTGTAAAATAAATACTACCAACAAAACTAAATCAACTAATATAGCACCCCACACAATAATATAAAGTCATGATAAATCCAATAATATATCGGATAACTTCATTCAACAACCAACAAGTTATCCTAGAGAAAATTCTAATATCATCATTCATTAACCATCAATAAATCCTAGACAAAAATAAATAAACTGCAGCCTGATATGGGGTTGGGTCATAGAATTTCAACAAATGAACTGCAGGTACACAGTAAAAAATTTATGTTGACACGGAATTTGCATTATATATGCTAACAAACAGCAATGAGCATGAAATACATGCTCAAGTCTAGCAATAATCCTGAACCTCAGCAGAAGTAGAAATCTTCTCAACTGGAATCTCTTGTCCAACAAACTTCCACAAAGCAGATAGATTGTTTTTCCGAAAAGAATCAAGACTCAGTGGCCCTAAATCATTTATGTTGGCCTTGATAACATCATTAACCTAGAGCAAATGCTTAAAGTAGTGAGAAACTAACTGAGAACATGCAAACTGTAGGAAACTATAACAGATGGAGCTGAAATTTTTGGAGCACAATAGCTGAATAAACTAGTACGAAAATTTTAACTGGTTCAACTTACCTCCCTTGAGAAGAGGGGATTTAACATGTTGCAGCGCCAACCTTTTTCTCCAATTCGTGTCCTGCACTTTCCAATATGTTCTATTCAGCAAAGACAAGTGTATTATAAGTGCTGCCCAAAGCATGTCAAATTAAAAGAAGGTTACCTGCTTACTAGAACAGGTTGAGATATCATTTTGATCTGCAGAAAAATAAAAGGTTGCTTAACAATGAATGGCATATGGAAACAACCAGACAAACTGCATTTTGAAACCTAATACGTTAATGATTTAATAGGTTCTGTTAATTAATGGGAAACTGCTGTCATACGTTAAAGATTTTGCATTTTAAATCCTGATGGTTCTCTTGCTCGCCTTAAGGTTCGATTAGTTGCAAAAGGATATGCTCAAGTTCATGGTATTGATTATTCCGAGACTTTCTCTCCTGTTGCTAAAATGACCTATGTTAGATTATTAATTTCTCTGTAAGCTTCTCATCATTGGCCTTTACATCAGTTGGATGTCAAAAATGTTTTTCTTTATGGTGATTTAAATGAAGTTGTATATATATGAAGCAACCACCTGACTTCGTTGCTCAAGGAGAATCAGGTCTGGTATGTAAACTCAAGAAGTCCTTGTACGGGCTGAAACAATCCCCACGGGCATGGTTTGGGAAATTTACACAGGTTGTTCTTCAGTTTGGATTACTTTGATGCGAGTGCTGGAAGAATTTTGTTGGTTGTGTATGTTGATGATATTGTTATTATCGGCGATGATAAGCAAGGAATAATGAATTTTAAATCTTTTTTGATGCAGAAATTTGAAACCAAAGATTTGGGAAAGTTGAAATAGTTTTTGGATATTGAGGTGGCTCAATCTAGTAAAGGAATTTTCCAATCTCAGAGGAAGTATGTCTTAGACTTGTCGGAGGAAACATGTCTTCTTGGATCAAGGCCAGTTGACACGCCCATTGATTCATGTCAAAAGTTAACAACAACAGGGGGGAGATATTTTAGAAAATATCGACGAATTGTGGGAAAACTTAACTATCTCACCGTTACTCGTCTCGACATTGCGTTTCCTGTTAGTATTGTTAGCCAGTTTTATCTTGTCCTAGGTCACATTGGGATGCAGTTATGAGAATATTGAAGTATCTTAAGGGAGCACCAGGGCGTGGATTGGTCTTTCATGATCATGGTCATATGAGAGTTGAAGGATTCTCTGATGCTGATTGGGTTGGATCTCCAACAGATAAGAGGTCTACTACAGAGTATTGTGTGTTCATTGGAGGTAACTTGGTGTCATGGAAGAGTAAGAAACAGATTATTGTGTCCCGATCCAGTGCTAAGTCAGAGTATAGAGCAATGGCTCACGTAACATGTGAACTAATATGGTTGAAACATTTGTTGAGCGAATTGGGGTTTAACAAGCTAGTACCTATGCAACTTTGGTGTGATAATCAAGCAACTCTTTACATTGCATCTAATCCAGTATTTCATGAGAGAACCAAACACATAGAAGTTGGCAGTCATTTTATTCAGTAAAAGATACAAGAAGGGATTATATCCACCAATCATGTGAAGACCAGTGATCAACTTGCTGACATATTTACTAAAGCTTTAGGGGGGGGGGGGGTGTATTCAATTACAATTTTTAAAGACTTTTTTTAAGTGATAGACTTTTGTAGAGTTTGTGAATTTTAATGACTTTTAAAGACTTTAAACACTTTTTTTAAATGATTTTTATAGACTTTATGAAATAAGCGACAGACTTTAATAGACTTTTTACCAAGATTTTGATAGACTTTTATATACTTCTCATATATGTGAGTAAATTGCCACCAAGTTATAAAAAATTTACCAAGAGAGATTTGTAGTCGTCAGTAAGCCACAGACAAAATTGTCAGAGATTTTATTTTTCTTAAAATTATTAATACTCCTTCTGTCCTAGGATAAAAGTCCTTATTACTATTTTGGGTTATCCTATGTTAAATGTCCACTTTCTTTTAATAACCAAACTTTTACACAATTTTTCCTATTATGCCCGTAGTATTAAATATCTCATACTTTTCTTATTCTAATTCTCTCTCCATATTTAATGACATTATTATGGGCAATTTTGTCATTTTATTCCTCTTCTTAATATGCGTGAAAAGTCCACCAGGACTTTTATCCTGGGACGGAGGGAGTAGTTGTTAGTAAACCAAAATTGACCGCTAAAAAAATAATTATTGCGATTTTTTAATTTATTTATGATGTTAGAAATTAATTAATTAAAATGCTATGTAACTAATTTTTTAACAGTCGACTGTTGTCATCTTTTAACTAATTTTTTTAATTTTGATGAGTTTTAGAAATATATATAATATAATATTAAAAATCAAAATTTACTGTTTGATTTTTCAAAGTCATAACGAGATATTCCTATAATAAAAGTTTGTGTAATTTATCTAATTTTTAATAAATTTAGTAAAAAAAATATAAACGGTTTATAATTTTAATAATTATATTTTCTAAAATTAGATTAATTTATATTCATTTTAAGTTAAAAATTTACCAGAGAGTTTTGCGACTTTTGAATTTTTCATAAAATCTCTCTGCAATTTTTTTACTGGCGATTTGAATTTCTACCTTTGTGTTTAATATTTGGAAGTCTTTAGAAGTCTTTAGAGATGAGGTCAGACTTTGGATATGGGTTGATAGTTATAAATTTTCTTCTAAAGTTTGTCAAACTCTACCATTTAATAGAAATCTGAAAAATCAATGACTTTTTGAATATCAAAATACTTTTATAGACTTTATAAAAGTCTTAATTAAATACCACCTAACTTTTAAAGAAATTACAAAAGTTGTAATTGAATCCCAATAAACTTTTATAGACTCTTTAAATGTCTTGATTGAATACAATCAAACTTTTAAAGTCTTTTTAAAGTCTTTAAAAGTCTTAATTAAATACACCCTCCTTAGGGTCAACTCGAATCTCCTGTATTTGTAACAAGCTCGGCATGATTGATATTCATGCTCCAACTTAAGGGGTAGTGTTAGGAATTCTAGAGGATTTCAGGAGCATGATTGTAGGAGTAATGTGTGGAGTGATATGTGCTAGTCATTGATTTACTTTCCTTATATAGCATGAGTCTTGTCTATAAAAGGCTCAGCTCTTATTTGTACTTGATATAATAGATGAGGAATAAACTCTCCACTTTACAATTAACATCAGACAGACTAGTAGAAGGTCACGCATCAGTTTCCTATTACCATATATCTACTCATTATTAGATAGAAAATGAAAGTTTTAACTAAGACATAAATGGTAAGGTATCAAACTGGGTAAGCAGCAGCTCTTGCATAAAATTATGTAAGGAATAACTGGTACCAGAAGTAGTACTCCAAGTTCCCAAAATGTTAACAGAAAGTTAAACCCACCTAAAACCTAAATTTTCGTGGTTAACATGAGGTTAAGTCAATACTAAAATTCAAAGTGAAACAAACTTTCGAAACATTTTCCTTGGACCTTTGAACAGATCACTTATCATTCTCTTCAACTCCTTCACAGTGTTTGAAATTGTGAGCCATCTCATTTGAAGCATACATTTTTGGATAAAATAAGAATTTTTTTTATAGATAGAATAGAGAGTACAGAAAGGGAGGACAAGGAATCCTCCTAAGAAATACAAGTGGAAGAATAAAAAGAAACTAATGAAGCACTACCGGACAATCTCTATGAACATTTGGATAGCAACTACTCTAAAAGCTCTTGAAGCCAAAGCCCACAACAATGCTAGAAATGAGACCCTAAAACCCGACTAAGACAATGCTAGATATGAAATAATATTTTCTGAAAAACTATTTTTCCATTAGTTTAACAACTGAATCCAAGGAAAATTGACTTTGATATTAATCAAAGACCGAGAACAATATCACTTAAATATCATGAGCTACTAAATTGATTCACTAAAAATATTTTCTTTAAGATGAACATAGATAATATGTAACAAAATAATACTCCCTCAAGTAATAATACTACTCAATTAAAAATTTTAATTAATTGATTTGACATCAACAAAATGCTTCTCCTCCATTCCAAAATACAAGAACAATTTTGGACTTTTTAGAGTAAAAAGTTACATTTTCAAATTTTACATTGGTTTTTCAAGATTTGAAAATAAATAATCTTGCATTTAGTAGCGCTTTGTATTGACTAAAACCAAAATGAATGGAATTTGAAAATACCTCAAAATTGACTATTAAGAGTCAAATTGGTCTAATATTTTAGTAAAAAAGAAGGGAGCATTTACTTATAAATTGAGCAATACAAATCAATTGAACTAAAAGTAAGAAAAATTCTCTTCAGTGAGTTTGGACATTAGAATCATGTACTCACCAATTAAAGTCATGGCACTGTAGAATCCACCTCTAGCGAAGAAAACCAAGGGAGCTAGAATTGAAAATAATAATGGCAATTGGGAATCGAGATCCACCGCCTCTATTCCTGTGGATTCCCGTACCTGAAAACCCTTTTTAATTGCCATCACCAATCAACACCCCTCAAATTAACACGAATTCCCAGTAAAGAAACTGATAATTGATAGTTGAACTTTATCTTCAAGCATCTCAAGATCAACCTTATGAAGATTGAGGAGTGTTAACGCCTGATTTTGTACGCCTGACGAAATTATCAAAATAGCAGGCCAAAATCGCGCTAACGGTTGATGGAGTAATTGTTGTGAAATCAAACTCACGAAATAAACTCACATAAATATAAATAAAGAAATATAAAGTATGAACACAATAATTTACGTGGAAACCCAATTGGGGAAAAACCACGGAGAGAGAGTAATCCACTATAACAATATTGGGAGTACAAATTGTGTATTTGTGTTGTAACTCTTGTCCCCTTCCTCAAACCCTAGCTTGTAGCCGTATATATAGAAGTAACCTCCACCTGCATCCAACTAGGAGAAGGATTCCATATCCCTCCAAATAAGGAAATACAATCATATTTTAATAACAACTCTTCCACTATCATAATAAATACATATGGATCATCACCAGATCCGGACCATTAAATAGACTGGGCTGCACCATGGCTAGACCCAAATAATCATACTCCAACATTGCCCCCAGTCTCTTATTTATAAGGAACTTATAAATGAGAGAGTATACAAATTTATCCCAACAAAACGACCATATTTGCTGAAGACAAAATATCACACATGAACTCCCTGTGCTGAACTAAAATTGTTGGCTCCCAATATCGTCGCCCTACTCCTCTTGTTTACTCATGAGATAGATAAACAATTTCCCTTATTACTACCGAAAATATAAAGAACCAATCTTATACCAACCGAATCAACCTTATCACTACCGAAGATATAAAGAACCAACCTTATCACAACCGAAGATATAAAGAATCAACCTTATCACAACCGAACCAACCTTATCACTACCGAAGATATAAAGAACCAACCTTATCACAACCGAACCAACCTTATCACTACCGAAGATATAAAGAACCAACCTTATCACAACCGAATATAGAGAACCAACCTTATACCAACCGAACCAACCTTATCACAACCGAAGATATAAAAAACCAACCTTATCGCAACCGAACCAACTTTATCACTACCGAAGCTATAAAGAACCAACCTTATCACAACCGAAGATATAAAGAACCAACCTTATCACAACCGACGAATACACAGATAATTGAGCCAACCTTATTACAACTGAAGACAGATAAATAACCCACCGAACACATCCAACCGACACCAATTATAAAGTTCGTTCCGAGGAACTAAACGTATTCGTTCCGAAGAACTGTATAAATGTTTATTTTGACCGTTCGAGAGGACGTTGGTCCGTCCCGAAGGATACTGTCCGATCAAGATGATGATGGTCCGTCCCGAAGGAAGTTGTCCGTTCGAGAGGACGTCGGTCCGTCCCGAAGGAAGTAATCCGTTCGGGAGGACGATGGTCCGTCCCGAAGGAAGTTGTCCGTTCGAGAGGACGTCGGTCCGTCCCGAAGGAAGTAATTCGTTCGGGAGGATGATGGTCCGTCCCGTAGGATGTGATCCGTTCGGGAGGACGATGGTCCGTCCCGAAGGAAGTTATCCGTTCGGGAGTACGTTGATCCGTCCCGAAGGAAGTTTACCCGACCTTATACCGCCAAATGTAGACAGCCGAAGACATGATGAAGCCAATGTGATATAGTCAGAGGTAAACTGCAATTATCCGAAGAGGATTATTATTTCCCGAAGTGGGTTATTGCCCAATTATCACGGGAGAGCCGCCAAAAATCCAACAAAGTACGAACTTTAATTGCCCCCCAGTCTCTTATTTATAAGGAACTTATAAATAAGAGAGTATTCAAAAAGTCTCCTCAGGATTTGTATCCTCCAAATTTATATCCTTCGAATTTATATCCTCCGGATGTATCCTTTCGGGAGATCAAATCCTTCTCGAAGGATGTTTGTCCGACCTTATACCCCCTCCGACCTTATGCCGCCATAATATTCGTCTCGCCCCAAGGAGTCTATATTTGCCAAAGGGTGTTGCTAAAGAGCTCAAAGGAGACGCCGAATTCCTCTTATCGGCCTATGTGTATCATGAGTGCGAGAGCTTGTTGTCGAAATTAAACTCGAGTTCAGTTGGTATTCATATTGCTTGAACTGTGCGTGTGATTAAGCATCTTCGGATTCAAAGAGAGTAGCTGTCAAGCACTGGTATTTACGAAAACCTTCCGATTTTAATAAACAAGTGACAATATCTGCCCTAGTCTGCAAATCCATGACCTGCACCTCGTTCATCATCCACCTAGTCAGACTAAGTTCAAACGAACTAGCGGCAGTGGGTAACTATCCTTCTTTCAGGTCTGATCGGTCTTGGTAAAAAAAATATATTGCCCCTGTGGACCCATGAGAGAGTATACAAATTTATCCCAATAAAACGACCATATTTGCCGAAGACAAAATATCACACATGAACTCCCTGTGCTGAACTAAAATTGTTGGCTCCCAATATCGTCGCCCTACTCCTCTTGTTCACTCATGAGATAGATAAACAATTTCCCTTATTACTACCGAAAATATAAAGAACCAACCTTATACCAACCGAACCAACCTTATCACTACCGAAGATATAAAGAACCAACCTTATCACAACCGAAGATATAAAGAATCAACCTTATCACAATCGAACCAACCTTATCACTACCGAAGATATAAAGAACCAACCTTATCACAACCGAACCAACTTTATCACTGCCGAAGATATAAAGAACCAACCTTATCACAACCGAAGATATAAAGAACCAACCTTATCACAACCGAACCAACCTTATCACAACCGACGAATACACAGATAATTGAGCCAACCTTATTACAACTGAAGACAGATAAATAACCCACCGAACACATCCAACCGAACACCAATTATAAAGTTCGTTCTGAGGAACTAAACGTATTCGTTCTGAAGAACTGTATAAATGTTTATTTTGACCGTTCGGAAGGACGTTGGTCCGTCCCGAAGGATATTGTTCAATCAAGATGATGATGGTCCGTCCCGAAGGAAGTTGTCCATTCGAGAGGACGTCGGTCCGTCCCGAAGAAAGTAATCCATTCGGGAGGATGATGGTCCATCCCGAAGGAAGTTCTCCGTTCGAGAGGATGTCGGTCCGTCCCAAATGAAGTAATCTGTTCGGGAGGACGATGGTCCATCCCGTAGGAAGTTGTCCGTTCGAGAGGACGTCGGTCCGTACCGAAGGAAGTAATCCGTTAGGGAGGATGATGGTTCGTCCCGAAGGAAGTTGTCCGTTCGAGAGGACGTCGGTTCGTCCCAAAGGAAGTAATTCATTCGGGAGGATAATGGTCTGTCTCGTAGGATGTGATCCGTTCGGGAGGACGATGGTCCATCCCGAAGGAAGTTATCCATTTGGGAGTACGTTGATCCATCCCGAAGGAAGTTTACCCGACCTTATACCGCCAAATGTAGACAGCTGAAGACATGATGAAGCCAATGTGATATAGTCAAAGTCAAACTACAATTATCCGAAGAGGATTGTTGTTTCCCGGAGTGGGTTATTGCCCAAATGTCACGAGAGAGCCGCCAAAAATCCAACAAAGTACGAACTTTAATTGCCCCCTAGTCTCTTATTTATAAGGAACTTATAAATAAGAGAGTATTCAAAAAGTCTCCTCTAGATTTGTATCCTCCGAATTTATATCCTTCGAATTTATATCCTCCGGATGTATCCTTTCGGGAGATCAAAGCCTTCTCGAAGGACATTTGTCCGACCTTATACCCCCTCCGACCTTATGCCGCCATAATATTCGTCTCGCCCCAAGGAGTCTATATTTGCTAAAGGGTGTTGAAGGAGAGCTCAAAGGAGACGCTGAAGTCCTCTTGTCGGCCTATGTGTATCATGAGTGCGAGAGCTTGCTGTCGAAATCAAACTCAAGTTCACTTGGTATTCATATTGCTTGAACTGTGCGTGTGATTAAGCATCTTCGGATTCAAAGAGAGTGGCTGTCAAGCACTGGTATTTACGAAAACCTTCCGATTTTAGTAAACAAGTGACAATATCTGCCCTAGTCTACAAATCCATGACCTGCACCTCATTCATCATCCACCTAGTCAGACTAGGTTCAAACGAACTAACTGCAGTGGGTAACTATCCTTCTTTCGGGTTTGATCGGTCTTGGTAAAAAAAATATAGCCCTTGTGGACCCATGTGGCGGTTGATCAAGCAAGGCAGGGGTCCCAATTTTGACTCGCCATCAGCCTGAGCATGACCCTAGGCATATAAATCCTCCATAGTTTTGATTAATGGATCTATAAATTAGATAGGACCCATAATTAGCGACATGTGTAAATAACTTACTATTAAATAGAGCCTATTTTAGCAAAATGGCTGGCAATCACGAGTAGTTAAAGCATTTATACTATAGCATATCATGCAATCATGTAGAGATTAGGCCTACCAAGTATTCTACATATTAATGCATATTATTATAATATTCTTTTGAAAAATAGAAAGAGATGGAGACTTAGCTTTTGGACGTATGTCTACCAAAAATAAATCTGCAAAAAATTGGAAGCATCCTCCTCTAATCGCTACCTCTCATAATTATATAATCAATAATGGTCTGATTTTGATTTAACACTAAATTATGTTTTCCCACGGACGACGCCAATGTTAACGCTTAATTTTGTACGCCTGACGAAATCATCAAAACAGCAGGCCAAAATCGAGATAACGGTTGATGGAGTAATTGTTGTGAAATCAAACTCACGAAATACACTCACATAAACATAAATAAAGAAATATAAAGTATGAACACAAGAATTTACATGGAAACCAAATTGGGGAAAAACCATGGAGAGAGAGAGTAATCCACTATAACAATATTGGGAGTACAAGTTGTGTATTTGTGTTTTAACTCATGTCCCCTTCCTCAAACCCTAGCTTGTAGTCATATATATAGAAGTAACCTCCACCTGCATCCAACTAGGAGAAGGATTCCTTATCCCTCCAAATAAGGAAATACAATCCTATTTTAATAAGGACTCTTCCACTATCATAATAAATACATATGGGTTATCACCAGATCCGTACCATTAAATAGACTGGGCTGCACCATGGCTAGACCCAAATAATCATACTCCAACAAGGAGGATAATGCTCATGCAGAGAGAGAATATAGTGTGAAATTTGATGGGAATGGAGCAATCGGAGAGGTGTAAAAGCAAATATTGAGTGTGATAAAGAGAGATATAGCATGTGGAAAAAAACCCTAAGAAAGAAGAGAAAGATGATGAAGAGTTGATTAGGAAAACTCTGGATTTAAATAGTAGTAGTTTTATATAATTCCTGCCTACGGCTGCTCTTTAGCTTAACATTTAAAGAATAGATAACCACTTTTGACAACTTTGATGATTCCCTAAAAGAGTCAGTTGGATTTCTTGTATGTTTCTCTTTTCAACAAGTCACTTGAATTTCTCTTATCATGCCATTGCTGAAAAAGATCTTTCCTATGAACAAAGTAATTAATACTTTTGTAAGATTATGTCTGTAATGATATTTCTTTCAACTTAACTGATGTCCTATGATCAGAATTATCATCCGCCAATGAACCAACACAAGTAAATTATACTAATAGCTCAAATCCTACAATTGCATTCCTATATAAGCAATCAAACAACCAAATATATGAAATACTATTTCATAAAAGCTATTTTTCCTCTTCCAAAAATTGCATGTTTTTAAGCCCAAAAAACATTGAAAATATACCCCAAAAAAACAAAAGATCAGATCAAATTTGAAGTAATAACTGGAGCAATCATCTACATATGAGTTCCACAAAACTTCTTTGCACATGGGGTTTCAACTTGCTCAAGAAATTTTATTTTCCCGAGCACTTGGTCTTCCAAAACAATGGCTCTAAAACTTCATCCATGCTAAATACCATCCAGGAAACTCAAGTCAAATATATCATCATCCATGCTAGTAGGCATAACATCCAGGAAACTTGAGTCAAATATATCATAACCCTAAAGACCTTCACCCTGATTTTGGAGATTATTAACAGCTAAATCTCCCAACTGCACGTAGCCCATCATTGTTGATCCTTGAAATTTACCCGAATTCTCAAAGCCATTTTACTCAAACATTGTTGATCCCTTGAAACAAATCCGGATTCTCAAAATGTCATTAAGTGGGTCCATTAATTATATATTAAAAATACTCATTGTTAACACCAAGTTTTGTCTGCGCGTCCAATCACAGAATCCATGCGCTGAAACCTGCACAATAACAGATCACACAGAAGCTTGACGGCTTGTGCCGCCGGGGGATAGCTCCGGTGTGAGAATAAGTACAGGCCGTTCATAAGGTTTAACAATGGAGGCTTAAGTGTTTAGTGCTCAAAGATGTATTACCTCTTGATTGTAACCCTAGCCCTGTATTTATAATACTCTCGTTACCTTTAGACTCCTTCTCCCAATCGAATTAAGACTCCTAAACATGGTAGTTCCCATATTATGGGTCCAACACAATCTCCTTAAAAGGTGCAAATGGAATTCAATCCAAACACTACCTTTGGAGTTGCCTTATTCAAATAGGGTTAGGACTCCAAACTCTGTACGCAGGATGGCCCACTGCATAGGCCCAACCCATCCGAACCCACCATCTGGTCTGAACGTCGGCCCAAAGAGCTCGAAGGCTCGACCCCGAAAAACATACACCACAGTAAGGTTCCGACCCAAAGGACTTGGATACCGAACCCGAACACCTCCATCATATCTGAGGCCTTTGGCCCATCGAGCTTACCAATCCCTTCTAATGTCAGGCCTTACGCCCACCTGGGTGTCGATAAAATTCTCCCGAACATTGCCCCCCAGTCTCTCGTTATAATTTACTTATAATTGGAGACTTGAAAGGTCATGAATTTGAAGAGTCACGACAGCTAATGATGAGTTTCTTGGGGAACCCAAATGACTTTTTCTCGTTTTTTAAAACCCTACACGCTTCCCCTAACACAGGGCCCCATCTGCCAGAAATAGCCGCCCTTGGGTTTCGAGCCCTTACACTTATAAAATCCCCAATCCCACCATCGCTGTCACTTTTTCTCCAGTTCATCATTTCAAAATCTCTTTTCAAAATCTCCGGCGAAGGAGATTTCTGGCGAACATCCCCTGTTACCATCATCCTTTGATTTCAAGCTCATTTCTATTATTTTTTACTCTAATGGTTGATTCTGTTCCTGAACAAACTTTAAACATTAATGATATCCCCGTTCCTTCTTCTATCCATTCCACCGACCTAGTACCAGTGGATCTGCCGGCACCATCCTCTGAGACCGCCATACCTTCTATTCTTCCTACTCCGAAAAGCACCGAGGCTAAGATCCGAAACCCCTATCACTTCGATGAGGAATTTTCCCACATCAATACCCCATCAATTGTCTCTCCTTCCCAACTAAATGACATCCGAAGTCTTTTCAACATTCCAAGAGAGTATAAGCTTCGGGTGCCTAAGCCTGGGGAGAAAATGTTCTAGAGACCCGAGGGCGAATGGGTTGTTGTTCCCCTATACCTTCTAAAATACGGGGTTCAGTTTCTACTCCATGAATTTATCTCTTCTTTCTTATGTTTCGTGGGTATCGGGTTCGCTCAGCTTATGCCGAACTCGTACATCCACTTAATTTCCTTTATAGCCCTGTGTCAGGAGGGCGAGATCACCCTCGGCCTTGACTTCTTCTTCGTCCTATTCACTATTGGCCGATCAAAGGAACCCGGTATTCGACAGCTAAACAAACAACCCAATCGTTCCTTCCTTATCAAGACTCCTTCGAGCAACAAGGGGTGGCATCCACAATGGATCTTCGTGAAGGGGACCAACCTTCAACTCCTACCCAACTGGGCCCATCCCGATGATCCTATTGCCAAGGTGTCCAAATTCCCCAAGGATAGAGCCGATGCCTTCAAGGCATTTTACAAGAAGTTGAGCAGAACCGAGTGGAATCTGGCAGTTCTGTCCAATGAAGCCTGGTTGTACGAACACGGGTGTAAGTATCTTACTTCTGATTGATCCACCCCTCCTTTAAATTCTTTTTACCTTGCTCTGATAGCTTTTGTCTTAACCCATTCTTCTTTATGCAGTGACAATTTTCAAGCCTGATGGCGCCGATGACTCCCTGGTGCCTCTTCCCGTCCTCACTGAACTGATTTACCCCCCAGCGACCGACGACTTGCCCGACGAGGAAACCATCCTGATCACAGAGCTCTCATTGGGTTTAGCGTTGGGTCCTATCCTTCCGACCCCAAATAAAAATGCTTTAAAGATGAGCCGAACTGAGAAGGCGGCTTTATTAAAGAAGACCAAGAAGCCCTCCAAGCCTCATGCCACTCTTTCAGTTTTACCGAAGCCAGTTCTTCCCCCACGGGCACAGGTTGCAGTGGTTGAGGACTCAGAAGAGAACGAACAGGTTCCTCTTGAACCTCGGCCCAAGAAACCTCGATTGGCCGATGACCCCGAACAGCCAATCCTTGGGATTGACCCCCTTGTCGCCTCGACGCCTACATCCAAACCCAGGTCTTCCCACTGGTAGCCGACTACCTGTTGGCCAAAGAGCCCTGCGGAGGTGTTTCCTTTCCAGCTGTTCGATCATTTCAAGCTTTCTGGTGATAACGAACGTTTTAAAGGATTCACTTCCGAGGAGTATCTGGTAGCCTATGTTCGCGCTCAGTGTCAGGTACTACCCAATCCGATGAATATTTCCCATTGTCTTCTTCATGTCCAATTGTGCATAGCTGATGTGTTATTGCTGTCGCAGGCCAATGCCGTCCTCGCCCGTGCCATTCTGCCCCTTGCTCGAACGACCAAGAAGGAAGTTCAGCTGAGGTCGGATGTACTGCTTCTCGAGGTAGACGTTCGGGTTCTAAACTCTGACTTGAAGAAAGAAAGGGATCTTCACGTCGGGACCCAAAATAAATTAACCGAGGCTGAACGCCAGGTTAAAGAAGTCATGGATCAGTACTCACTGCTTCAACAGGAATTTTTCGGGCTGGAAAGTCATGCCAAGAAGCTGCTCGAGGAGAGAGATCATCTGGTCGGGGAGAGTAATGTTGCAGGCACTTCATGCCATCACGGAGCAGATGGACGATTTACAGGATAAGCTGCGACGTTCAATCCGAGCCCACAATACTCTGAAGGAGGAATGTGCCGAGTCCAAGCAACGTGTGATCGAAGAGTATGAAGGATCCCCTGCCTTGACCAAGAAGATCATGGCGCAGTTTGCTGAAGGCTATGAAACCTATCGAGAAAAGGCTAGGGCAAAATTGAATGTTGCTGGGCTCGATACTTCTGTCCTTGACTCTTCGGACGAGGTATCCGAGGCTGGTGATGGAACTCCTCCCGAATAGTTTTTGTAATTTTCATTTTCCTTTTATATCTATACTCTGTCCGAATCTTATATGCTCGGATTTTGTAGAAATTTTGAAAGTATGAATGGAGTATAATAGTTTTGTTAGTAGTTATCAGTATCAGTTGTACTTGTGGCTTTTACCAATCAATTTTATCATCTCCCAATTTCTGACTGGTTTGCACCCGAAGCTTATCTGATTTGATTTACTACTATCCTGATCAGTTATACTTCAGAATTTTACCGATCAGTCATGTCCTTCCAGACTTTCTGGTCGGTTTAATCCCGAAGTTTGTCTGATCGGATTTGCCAAATCTTATGAATATAAATGAAGTAAACATTTCCAAAGAAAAACTCCCATTTATTTCATTTACAATTAAAATGGTTACATGAATGAAGGAAAGAAAGACGTAACTTTTACTAGTAATACTTTCTAAGTCTTCCAGCATGCCATGTATTCTTAACTTACGAACCATCCCTTGCTCGAAGCCGGTATGTACCAGGCTTCGACACCTCTACCACTTCATATAGTCCCTCCCATTTAGGCATTAGCTTGCCGGTGTTCTGGGGGGTTGATGCCTCCGACTCCCGAAGGACCAAATCTCCAACTTCAAACCTTCTCTGCTTCACCTTCTGATTATAGTGTCGCGCAGTTCTCTGCTGGTAAATTGCCAACCTTATCAGAGCTGAATCTCGAGCTTCATCAAGAAGATCCAAATTTGTTTTCAAACCATCATCATTGTATATCTCTTTGTACTGACTGACCCGAAGGGTAGGAGACCCGATCTCCTCCGGTATGAGTGCATCGGTTCCATACGCCAATCTAAATGGTGAATCTCTCGTGGTTGTTCTTAGAGTAGTCCGGTAAGCCCACAAAATACTGAAGAGCTCTTCTGGCCACCGGCCCTTTAACTCGTCTAAACACCTTTTAATCCCGTTGAGCAGGGTTTGGTTGGTCACTTCTACTTGACCATTTGATTGAGGATGAGCGATTGAGGTCTTGCGATGCTGAATTCCCAACTCTTTCAGAAATCCTTCGAATTTGGACCCCACAAATTGTCTGCCATTATCCAAAACCACTACCATCGGGATGCCGAAGCGATAAACAACACCTTCCTTGAAGAACTTGAGGCATTCTTGTTCGGTGATCTTCTGCAGAGGCTTGGCTTCGACCCACTTCGTCATGTAGTTGATAGCCACGATCAAAAAACTGACTTGTCCCTTGGTTTTCGGTAGAGGCCCCAGGATGTCGATTCCCCATACAGCGAAGGGAATCGAAGATAAAACCGAATATAGCTCTTCGGGAGGTTGGTGTGGAATGGTGCTATTCAGCTGACACTTGGGACATTTTTTGACGAATTCATTGGCCTTCGTATAGATAGTCGGCCAGTAATACCCCTGCCTCAAGATTTTGTGTGCCAGTGACTTGGCCCCCATGTGATCCACATAAATCCCTTCGTGTACTTCCCGAAGTGTTTACTCTGCTTTCGATGGAGTTAAGCATTTGAGCAGTGGGGAGAAAAAGGCCCTTCGGTACAGATCTCTACCAATAAAGACGAAATTTGAGCTCATGTGCTTAATCTTTCTTGCCAAGATTCGGTCCAAAGGTAGAACCCCCTCCGCCAGGTATAAGATATAAGGTGTGAGCCAACAGGCAGGCCGGTCCAGAGTTAGCACGTCCGTCTTCGGGACACTTGGATGTTCTAAAACCTCCAGATATATCGATCCATTGAAGGAGCTCGATTCAGTAGTCGCCAACCTGGCTAGAGCATCTGCTATCATGTTATCCGACCGATCTACTCCCAGACAGCTATGTGAGTTGAAATACGTGAGTTTATCCTTTACTTCAGCCAAATACTTTGACATTCTTTCCCCTCGAGCCTCATACTCTCCTCGATAATCGCTTAAGTACCAAATATGAATCATCAGAAATGAATATCCTCAGATTTCTAAGCTTCAGCCAATCAAGTCCGCCAAGATGGTGCGTATTATTCGCTTTATTGTTTATGGTCTTAGTGAACTCAAAATCCGAATCGCTTTGTTGGACTTTGAAGCCTTCGGGACTGGTTAGGACAACTCCTACCCCACTAACGTCTGAAGTCGATGACCCATCAACGTATAGAGTCTATGAAGTTGGCATTTCGTGGGTGTCGGCCACGATATTCACATCTGGTTCGGTGAAAGAGCATTCTACTATAAAATCTGCCAACGCCTGCCCCTTGATTGCCGTCCGGGGGTGATATTCTATAGCAAATTGTGTTAGCTCCATCGCCCATGCGGCTAGTCGACCCGACACCTCTGGCTTGTGCAATATTTTCTTTAACAGATGGTCCGTATATACCACTACCAGCCGACCCTGAAAATAATGTCGAAGCTTCCTGCTTGCAATGATCAAGGCATACGCGAATTTTTCTAGGTTCGGATATCTTATTTCTGTGTCTCTAAGGATGTGACTGACGTAGTACACCGGGGATTGTTTTCATCCCTTGTCTTTTACCAGAGTCGCTCCTACTGCCATAGGGCTTGCAGCCAAGTACAAGTATAAAGGTTCCGAAGGGATCGGCTTCATCAGCAGTGGGGTTGAAGATAAATATTTCCTGATCCCTTGGAATGCATCTTCGCAATCTGAGGTCCATTGAAATTTTTTTTCGTTCTTCGGGCCTTTGAGAGTGTCAAAGAAGAGTAAGCATCTTTCGGCTGATTTTGACACGAATCACCGAAGGGCTGCAATTCTCCCCGTCAGCCGTTGCACATCCTTATATGTCTTTGGAAACTTCATATCCAAAATCGCTTGTATCTTTTCTGGGTTTGCCTCAATGCCCCTCTTACTGACCAAGTAGCCCAAAAACTTCCCTGAACCCAGTCCGAAGGTACATTTGGTCGGGTTCAACCGTAGCTTGTGTCTTCTTACCATTGCGAAGTAGTCTTCTAGGTCCTCTAGATGATCTTGGACTGACATACTTTTCACAATCATGTCGTCCACGTATACTTCCATGCTTCGGCCAAGCTGCTTTCTGAATACAAAGTTCATCATCCGTTGGTAAGTTGCCCCAGCGTTAAGTAATCTGAAAGTCATCTTCCGATAAGCATATATGGTCCGATGCATGATAAAGCTCATCTTCGGGATGTCTTCCTTATTCATCAAAATCTGGTGGTATTCCCGATAAAGCATCCATGAAGCTCAACATGCCGTACCCCAATGTCGCATCAATCAACTGGTCTATGTTTGGCAAAGGGTAGAAATCTTTAGGGCATGCCTTGTTTAAATCTGTGTAATCTATGCATAATCTCCATTTCCCATTTTGTTTCTGAACCAGAACCACATTTGCCAACTATTCAGGGTAGTCGATCTCGGAAATGAATCCCGCCTCCAGCAGTTTAACGATTTCCTCATCTATGATCCTCTGCCTTTCTGGGGAAAATATTCTTCTTTTCTGTATTACTGGTTTTCTCTTCGGGTCTGTATACAGTTTGTGTAGAGCCACCGACTCATTTACCCCGAGCATGTCGCTGGGCTCCCAAGCAAAGATATCGGCATACACCCGAAGCAGATTCACCAATCCAGTCCGTAATAGTTCTGTTAATCCTGCCCCAATCTTGACCAGTTTCTATGTGTTTCCAGGGACTAACTCCACATCTTCGGTCTCTTCGGCGGGTAAGGCCATTGGTTCGGTACTGCTCTCCGTGAATGGTTCTATTTCGATGGCCATTGTCTATTTCTGTTTGCTAACTCCGATCCCTGAAGAAATTAAGGTGTTCCGATAACACCGTCGGGCGATATCAAGATCTCCTTTCACCTCCCCTATCCCGTTTGGTGTCAGGAACTTGATCTTGAAGTGTGGTATGGATGTTACTGCTTGCAAAGCCGTCAGTGTCGATCTTCCCAGGATGGCGTTGTACGCCGACTCCACCTGTACTACGCAAAATCTGACCAAAATTTCTGCCTGCTGGGGTTCCATGCCGAACCTAACTGGCAATTCAATGGTGCCCGACACGTCCATTAGGTCTCCACTAAAACCGTACAACGGGCCTTCTCCTCCCATCTCCATCTTCTTCCCTTCTAAATTCATCCTCTGGTAGGCATGTGTATACAGTATATCGACCGAGGACCCATTATCGATCATCATCCTTTTCATGTCCATTGGCCCGACCTGTGCTGTTATTACCAGCTCCCCATCATGCGATTCAATGTGGTCAGTGGGGTAGTCTTCATCGGAGAAAGAGATGGAAACTCCCCAGTAGGCCCGTCCTTTTCTAAGCAACGAACTTGCTACTGACAACACGGCCTCAAGGTGTCCACTTCTCTTTCTTCTGGTCACACGCCCTACCGATCCGCCCAAAATTACATCAATCACTCCTCGGGTTTGGGTGCTCGGTTGTGGCTATGTATCCTAAGTCGGTTCTCTATTTTCTTCTCGAGGTGCCTCTGATCCTTCCCGACCGACCACGTACTGCACTAATTGCCCATTCTAGATGTTCTTCTCAATAAAATCTTTCAGAACAATGCACATCTCCGTCGTGTGACCGCAAGATTGATGGTATTAGCAGTACTTGTCTCGGCCTCTCTTGCCCGGTTTTGGCTGATTCGGGCATGGCTTGAAGAAAGATTTATTCCGCATTTCTTCCAATATCTTTGCCCGGTCCGTGTTAAGGGCGGTGTAAACTTTGTTGACATTTCAGTTCGGGAAAGGTGGTCGTCCACTCCCTAAACCTCCACCGTTGTAGTTTTTCTTAGTGAAGTTATTCGACCTCCCCGGATTATCGGACCGTTGGTAGTTCTGCTTATTCCGATCTTTAGACTTCTCATAAGACTGGGAATGGGGTTTAAAATTTCCCATTGCCTCTTCTATTGCTATGTATATCTCGGCTCGGTGGAAGGCTTCCGTCAAATCTCCTGGAGGGTTGATCACTAGATCCTTCATTAACTTTTTCGACTTCCCAATATCCAAACCGGTCGTGAAGAATCCCAAGGCCTGTGGAGAGTTTAACTCACACCGAATTCCCCACAAACCTCTCTCGAATCTTTTGACGATCTTGACCAGAACTTTCATCTGACTTTTGTCGAACATGCATGAGGGAAGTTGTGATCTTTCCTCGCCTTCTATTACTCCTGAACCGGGCATGGAATTTTTCCAAAAGATCACTCCACGAATTAATTGATCCTGCAGCAAGGGTTCCCATCCACTCTCGGGCGCTCTTCTTCAAGGTCGTCGCAAACATGTGTCATTTAGCAGCGTCCGAGTGGCCGTAGTAGGTCATTACGCGGTCATACCCGTCTGAATAATCATAGGGATCTCCTAGGCCGTCATATGTCTCTATTGGGGGCATCTTCTTTTTCGGGTTGGTCATCACATGATTGATTTCTGGCGAAAAAGGGGATCCTAGGCAGGCCGAAGGCATCCCCATTGAGTTCTTTGCCACCAGCAGCTTTTCCAGTTCTGCCACCCTTCGAGCGAGGGGGTCGGACTCCTCCTTATGAGAGGACGATCGGGGTCTTTCCTTCCCGTATTCAGGGGTCCCGTTCCTCCTCGTTTGTCCCGATCTGCCTAGATGTTCCGATCTCCATTCCACTGAACGGCTCCTCCGTCTGCTTCGGCCATCCCGTGAGCGACTCCTGTGCCTGCTCTTTTCTTTTTCTGCCTCTCCTCATCGAGGTGACCGAGATCGGCTCCGAGGCCTACGCCTTTTCGAGGATGCCTCCTGTTCTCCGGCCATCTTGGCCATCTGCTATTCGAGCTCTTCCTGTTGAAGACGTAGGGCCATCATAGCGTCTTTATTTTGCGGCATCTTCTCCTGCAGAATAAACTCCCTTTGGTCCGAGCTGCCCTCTCCTCGGTCCTTTCCACGAACCTCCAATGCCCGGGAGTTGTTCTCATCCGCACGACTAGCCTGATTTGGTGTATGATGGCTTTCATGGAAGAGTTTCCGTCGGAGGGAAGCGACCGGTTCCTCCTGATCACCCTGGATTCTGGAATCCAATCTGTCTTTCACCGACCCCCTCACCTGTGTGGTTTGGTGGGTCTTTGCCTTCTCCATGATAGAAGCATTGTCCTCCCTGCTCGCCATGGCCTCCTACCGGAAAAGTTTAGTTGTGATTGATTAAACACTAAAACCCCTCCTTCTAGCGCCAATGTTGACGCCAAGTTTCGTCTGCGCGTCCAATCACAGAATCCACGCGTTGAAACCTGCACAATAACAGATCACACAGAAGCTTAACGGCTTGTGCCGCCGGGGGATAGCTCCTGTGTGAGAATAAGTACAGGCCGTTCACAAGGTTTAACAATGGAGGCTTAAGTGTTTAGTGCTCAAAGATGTATTACCTTTTGATTGTAACCCTAGCCATGTATTTATAATACTCTCGTTACCTTTAGACTCCTTCTCCCAATCGAATTAGGACTCCTAAACATGGTAGTTCCCATATTATGGGTCCAACACAATCTCCTTAAAAGGTTCAAATGGAATTCAATCCAAACACTACCTTTGGAGTTGCCTTATTCAAATAGGGTTAGGACTCCAAACTCTGTACGCAGGATGGCCCACTGCACAGGCCCAACCCATCCGAACCCACCATCTAGTCTGAACGTCGGCCCAAAGAGCTCGAAGGCCCTAACCTGAACAACGTACACCACAGTAAGGTTCCAGCCCAAAGGACTTGGATACCGAACCCGAACGCCTCCATCATCTCCGAGGCCTTTGGCCCATCGGGCTTACCAATCCCTTCTAACGTCAGGCCTTAAGCCCACCTGGGTGTCGGTAAAATACTCCCGAACACTCATTAAATTATATAATTGTATGGGGGCCCTAAGGAAAAATTTGAAACTTTTTTACTCTCTTTCCTCTACTTTACAATTTGTATAAAAAATGTACTTGCATCATCCTTTTAAGGACAGAGTGAGTATAAATAATGCCATAGCAAATACTTGTTATGGAGCATAATAGGGCAAACACTATCACTAGCATTCATTTTAGACTGCGATTAAAAAATAAAAAACGTCATTCATTACTAATTCTCAGACTCATCAGGATTCCCAAAACCATTATACTCAATCATTGTTGATCCAGCTTGAAACTCACCCTAATTACCAAAGCCCTCATACCCGGTCATTGTGGACCCTTGAGACACTCGAATTTCCAAAGGCGTTATGCTAATCAAGAATTTCATTCTGGACTTGAAGTGGTACAATATTCTCCTTCAACAACTTTGGATTAAGTTCACTTACAACTTCTTCTTCCAATAGTACTTGATGAACTATTGATGATCCACTTGCAACTTCTAATTCTTCCGATGGTAATCTGCTTGCAGGTTGATCTTCACCATTAGTCCTCTGAACCACGTCGACTAATGGTGTTTCTTTATGCAATTCCTTTGCTATTCTCTTAGAATCATCCCTTATTATGGCACAAAAACTCATGAATACCTAATGACCATAATTCGCAAAGTAATCATTACCAAATTTTCTGGACTCGAAACTAGAGTACTTTCTGGACCCAATAATCTTACCACGATTGTTCTTGATAATTTTAGGCACAGTTTGTCCTCCCCAAGTGTCACAACCGGCAATTCTTTCCATTTGCTTCTTGTCATTGCTCTTCTTCTTCAACTTAGTGAACACATAAACAGTCTTCTTGTTCTTGCACTTTGGTGATTGATGTTAGAAAAAATGTATATTCCATTATTGGTAGAAAAAAGTAAATGCTGAAGATGAATTGCAATTGGTCAAGGCTAGTACTTGGTACTATGTCCTTCAGACAATTACGCCCTCCTTTGGTGCTTAGAGTTGGTAGCGTTTATCTCCTAGGATACAATGACCACGTGTACTATAACAGCACTACAAATAACACACTCAGCGAATCAATCAATGCTATGTATTCTCTCAAATAGACTCTAAATATGATTAGAGAAGTCGATGAAAATTTGATGTGATCCAATGACTGAATTCGTATATTATTTATAGGATGATTAATGAACTTATATGATTGGACATGACTCTTGAATCTGACTGGACACATGTTCATTTAAATGAAAAGGTATAAACAAAAAAGCATGAATGTTCAATTCAAAAAGTGGCATGCACATGGGTGCAAGAGCAAGCGATATAGAAGCGACCCAAATACTGCAACTTCTATATAGTAGTTCAACAATGCCCCGATACAATGGCGGATGCGGTCTTAGTCACGATGAAGTCGATTACTACTGAGACCAAGCATACTGTTCTAAAACATGTTCCCAAAATGACACAGTTTCACCCCATTAACGGAACTAAGCAAAAATTAAAGAATTTTTTACCCAAAAAGATATATATAATGGCCCAGACCCACAACATATGCCCGACCAGGGTGGCAGCAGCGCGAATAGGGTGAACCCAAACCATGTTTTGGTTAGGTCATCTCCCTTTCGCAAAAGTGTATTTGGGATACCCCTTGGGGCCTAAACCCAAGACCAAACTAATTGTATATATTTGAAGTTTAGTTCTCAATCAATATGAATGCGGGACTCTTACTTCCCAAAAATATTTATTATCATATTCAAGGGTGATATTTGAGAGTAAATTTCTCATTCATTACCCCCATAGATTTGAGCAATTGAGCTTCCTAATAGTTGATTTTAATCTATTCATGGCGTAGAACACATTTATATATAGATTCATCTCCAATGATTAATAGAACCCACTTAAATTTTAACTTTAAATCGATGTTTAAAACTTCTTTTAAGCTCAAATATGAACTATATATGAACATATATGAACTCTGTTTTTAAAAGTAATGCACTTAATATGTTTGATAATATGGCTCTTAGAGGTAGTCAAGCATAAAAAGGGGAATTGAAAGTGTTGAATCCTTGCGAGAGAGAAGTTTAAGGTTTTACAAAGGATGTCAAAAATACACGTGAGTTATACATGTCAAATTTTTCCCTGCTTTACATTTCTGAAACTTATTCGTCCTCAATGATTTCAACTCTTGTTAGGTGTTTTTTTCCTAGAAATTTGTTGTGAATCCCTAGTTTATGTTGATAGGGTTGTTTTGAAATCTTAATTCCATTCATAGCAGTATTACTGTATTAGATATTTGTTATTTGTTGACATTGATAATTCCTTTATGGATCAAGTTAGTCACCACCTTAACTCATCGGTGAGCTCGGTTTATGAATATGGAAGGAGAGGAGAGAAATAGAGAAGCCATTTTCGATTTGTGAGAGGGAATGAGATGAGAGAAATAGAGAAGAGAGGGGAAGTTGGTTATGGAGGAGAGAGAGAAGGGAAAGAGACTAAATTTTGGAGAAGATGAAAAGAAAAAGACTGAAATACCCCTCTAGATCCAGATTATAGCCTTAGTCGGTCATTTTTGACCGGTTAATTGACGACAGTGTGTGTTTTTTGTTTTGGTTAATTGAAGTTTGGGGTGTACTTAGACACTTTTTCAGTTTAGGGTTCAAAAGTTAACAAGGGTGTAAAATTTGGGGTGCACATTGTCTTTTAGTCTATTATATTTTATCAGTTTAACACTGTTGAAGGCTAATGATAATTTATTCTGTATTATCTTAGTCATAATATTTCTTACTGGGCTAGTTGAGCTCACCATTTATTTCACTATTCTCTTCAAGAAATGAGAACGTAGCCGGGACTAGTCGGGGAATGGAGTGATGGTCCAGATGATAACATTAGTAGTCCTCACTATTCTGTTAAATAGTGTGACAATAAATGTAATGAGGACTCCATTGAGTTTGTATATTGTCTAGATAACAATATTCTTATTAAAAACTCTTAGATTATGTTTTGTCGTATTTTACACGACTGTTGTATAATTAAGTTATATTTGAATTTTGTACCATGTATCTGGCGACCCAAGATGGGTGATGTATACCTGTTTTGGGGGCGTCACAACCAGGGTGTAGATTGGTCTTTCATGATCATGGTCATATGAGAGTTGAAGAATTCTCTGATGCTGATTGGGTTGGATCTCCAACAGATAAGAGGTCTAATATAGGGTATTGTGTGTTCATTAGAGGTAACTTGGTATCATGGAAGAGTAAGAAACAAATTGTTGTGTCCCGATCCAGTGCTAAGTCGGAGTATAGAGCAATGGCTCACGTAACATGTGAACTAATATGGTTGAAACATTTGTTGAGCGATTTGGGGTTTAACAAGCTAGTACATATGCAACTTTGGTGTGATAATCAAGCAACTCTTTACATTGCATCTAATCCAGTATTTCATGAGAGAACCAAACACATAGAAGTTGGCTGTCATTTTATTCGGGAAAAGATACAAGAAGGGATTATATCCACCAATCATGTGAAGATCAGCGATCAACTTGCTGACATGTTTACTAAAGCTTTAGGGTTAACTCGAATCTCCTGTATTTGTAACAAGCTCGGCATGATTGATATTCATGCTCCAACTTGAGGGGGAGTGTTTGGAATTCTAGAGGATTCCAGGAGCATGATTGTAGGAGTAATGTGTGGAGTGATATGTGCTAGTCTTTGATTTACTTTCCTTATATAGCATGAGTCTTGTCTATAAAAGGCTCAGCTCTTATTTGTACTTGATATAATAGATGAGGAATAAACTCTCCGCTTTATAATTAACATCAGACAGACTAGTAGAAGGCCATGCATCAGTTTCCTATTACCATATATCCACTCATTATTAGATAGAAAATGGAAGTTTTAATTAAGACATAAATGGTAAGGTATCAAACTGGGTAAGCAGCGGCTCTTGCATAAAATTATGTAAGGAATAACTAGTACCAGAAGTAGTCCAAGTTCCCAAAATGTTAACAGAAAGTTAAACCCACCTAAAACCTAAATTTTCGTGGCCAACATGAGGTTAAGTCGATACTAAAATTCAAAGTGAAACAAACTTTCGAAACATTATCCTTGGACCTTTGAACACATCACTTATCATTCTCTTCAACTCCTTCACAGTGCTTGAAATTGTGAGCCATCTCATTTGAAGCATACATTTTTGGATAAAATAAGAATTTTTTTTATAGATAGAATAGAGAGTACAGAAAGGGAGGACAAGGAATCCTCCTAAGAAATACAAGTGGAAGAATAAAGAGAAACTAAAGAAGCACTGCCAGACAATCTCTATGAACATTTGGATAGCAACTACTCTAAAAGCTCTTGAAGCCAAAGCCCACAACAATGCTAGAAATGAGACCCTAAAACCCGACTAAGACGATGCTAGATAGGAAATAATATTTTCTAAAAAACTATTTTTCCATTAGTTTCACAACTGAATCCAAGGAAAATTGACTTTGATATTAATCAAAGACAAAAAACAATATCACTTAAATATCATGAGCTACTAAATTGATTCACTAAAAATATTTTCTTTAAGATGAACATAGATAATATGTAAGAAAATAATACTCCCTCAAGTAATAGTACTACTCAATTAAAAATTTTAATTAATTGATTTGACATCAACAAAATGCTTCTCCTCCATTCCAAAATAAAAGAACAATTTTGGACTTTTTAGAATAAATAATTACATTTTCAAATTTTACATTGGTTTTTCAAGATTTGAAAATAAATAATCTTGCATTTAGTAGCGCTTTGTATTGACTATAACCAAAATGAATGGAATTTGAAAATACCTCAAAATTGACTATTAAAAGTCAAATTGGTCTAATATTTTACTAAAAAAGAAGGGAGCATTTAGTTATAAACTGAGCAATACAAATCAATTGAACTAAAAGTAAGAAAATTTCTCTTCAATGAGTTTGGACATTAGAATCATGTACTCACCAATTAAAGTCATGGCACTGTAGAATCCACCTCTAGTGAAGAAAACCAAGGGAGCTAGAATTGAAAATAATAATGGCAATTGGGAATCGAGATCCACCGCCTCTATTCATGTGGATTCCCGTACCTGAAAACCCCTTTTAATCGCCATCACCAATCAACACCCTTCAAATTAACACGAATTCGCAGAAAGAAACTGATAATTGATAGTTGAACTTCATCTTCGACCATCTCAAGATCAACCTTATGAAGATTGAGGAGGATAATGCTCATGCAGAGAGAGAATATAGTGTGAAATTTGATGGCAATGGAGCAATCGGAGAGGTGTAAAAGCAAATATTGAGTGTGATAAAGAGAAATATAGCGTGTGAAAAAAAAAACCCTAACAAAGAAGAGAAAGATGATGAAGAGTTGATTAGGAAAGAAGAGAAAGATGTCCGCATAAAAGAGCTCAAAATAAAAAGGAAATAACAAACTCTGGATTTAAATAGTAGTTTTATATAATTCCTGCCTACGACTGCTCGTTAGCTTAACATTTAAAGAACAGATAACCACTTTTGACAACTTTGATGATTCTGTAATAGAGTCAGTTGGATTTCTTGTATGTTTCTCTTTTCAACAAGTCACTTGAATTTCTCTTATCATGCCATTGCTGAAAAAGATTTTTCCTATGAACAGAGAAATTAATACTTTTGTAAGATTACGTCTGTAACGATATTTCTTTCAACTTAACTGATGTCCTATGATCAGAATTATCATCCGCTAATGAACCAACACAAGTAAATTATACTAATAGCTCAAATCCTACAATTGCATTCCTATATAAGCAATCAAACAACCAAATATATTGTTGGGTCATGATATTTTACCTTTTGGGCCGAATAGTTTGGGCCGAGTTATTTGATTATTCTATTGGTCATTTCAGTTGGACCCGGTCATATGGGTCATCCTTATTTTATTGGGCTTAGTCATTGGACTGATCCATTAGGTAACTAAATATCTATCTTTGACCGGTAATGATGAAAAAGCATGACAGTTGACTGTTATTTCTGCCATGCATTAATATGGATGGGATACTTAGTCGACCAGAGGTGGAAAACAAAGGATCGGAGGTAGTGGGTGAAATTGCATACTGATCGGTGAGATCGATATGATCGGATGGTTGGTGTCGAGGCGGAGTGGGTGGCACGATGGCAAGGAATGGTAGTATATCATAGCAAGGAGGACGTACATGCAAAGGTAACTGGTAATTTTATCTCTCTCAATACACTAGATATTATTTTCCTCCATTGTTAACCTTGTGATCGCATGTACTGACTCTCACGCCGGAGCTATCCCCCGACAGTCGAAGCCGTCAAGCTTTTAGTGTTGATCGTGTTTATTGTGCAGGATCAGAACGTCTTACGTGATTGGGACGTGGCAGTACATCTTGGCGTTAACATTAGCGCTAGAAGGAGGGCCGGTTCTAGTGTTCAAGAGGTTTCAATCATAAATATTTATTTGTTCTACGTTAGAAGTTATGGTGAGGAGTAGAGCAGCTACACCAGAGGGACAACCGAGGGCTGTGAGCTCGTCTATCTAACATATTTCTGTTAAGGATTGTTTAGGTCCTTCATCATGAGAGCACGGCTTCTAAGCATGATTCAGGAGGTTCTCATTCGAGAGCTCATGGTGAAGCCAGAAGAAGGTTAGTCTTTGCTACTGACAAAGAACGTGATCATGGCCGAAAGCGAGTAGAAGACACACCGCCTAGAACTCAGCACCGAAGTGGTCAGGATGACAAAGCTGCCAAGTTGGCGAAGATGGCAGACGAAGCAGATAAAGCTTTGGAAGTTCTTCTAAAGAAGAGGGAGGATATAGTCGAATAGATGCTTCGAATTGCAAAGTTGAAAGACGAGGCGTCTACTTATGTGCAGTCTGAAAGACGTAGTAAGCCCAGGGATGTACAACAAAGAGAAGGGAAGGAACCGGAGCATTCTGGTCATGTATCTCGAGGCCGTCCTCAGGATCAGAAGAGATTGAGAAGTAGAACTCCAGAGGTATCGAAGAAACCATTTCATCCTATCATTTCTCGAGGTCATAGAGACAGTAGACGTCGAAGTAGATCCAGAAGTCCATCGAGAGCAATGGGTTCTGATGGAAGAGGCCGCTCCACTCATAAGAAGAGGATATCTTTTGAGAAAGAAGTCTCCTTACAACCGGAAGGGGTTAAATTTCTGGATAAGGAGTTGAAGGAGCTTCGAAAGCAAATAACTGAAGTTCAGTAGGTGAAGGATACTCCGGGAAAAAAGCGTCTCTTTTTTCTTCGGATATTCTTAAGGAGAGGGCAGACCCAACCAAGAAGTTGCCCCACATGGAGAGCTATGATGGATCAGAGGATCCTTATGACCATAGCCAGGCGTTCGACCGGCTGATGGATTACTATGATTTCACCGATGCTGCTAAGTGTCATACGTTTGTAACAACGTTGAGAAAATATGCAAGACATTGGATGGGGACTTTGCCTGCAGATTCAGTCTCGTCATGGTCTGAGCTATACGTCAAGTTTCATGCTCATTTTGGGAGCAACAGAAGGAGAGGAAAGCCTACGGGTTCTTTAGCTCAAGTTCGACAGTTTTCGAACGAGTCCTTAGGTCTGTATGTGAAGCGCTTCAGGGAAGTAGTTGGCCAGGTGACCGATCTTAATGATCTCCAGGCTGTTGGTATGTTTCAGAATGGCTTGGATTTGGTGAAGTCTTAGAAGTTGGTGAAGAAGCTGATGTTTCACCATCCGAAGAGCTTGGTCGAAGCCTTTGATAAAGCTGAGGGCTATATTGTGGTGGAGGAAGCTATGAATAGCTTGAAGCGTCCTTCTTCGAACAAAATTAAAGAGGTAGATACCAAGCCAGAAGGCGATCAGAAGAAGGGAGGAGGGAATAATGATCGGCCGGAAGGCAGTTCAAAGAAGTACAACAACAACTGGCGACAAGGAGGAAATCGCCCACCTGCTCCTACGCAGAAGGTGAATAGGGTATACACTAAACTGAACATGGATAGGTCGGTAATATTGGATCAGATCAGGAATCAGCCGTACTATGAACCACCTCGTGACAATATTAAGCTTGGACAGGGCAATACTCGGAAATTTTGTGGCTATTATCAAGCCACAGGCCACGACATAAATGAATGTTGTAGTCTAAAGGACTTTGTGGAAAGGAAGGTTCAGAGTGGTGTGTTGGTTCAGTATGTGGCCGGAAGGGATCATCAGCAAGAACATCCGAACAATGATTAAATTGTTCAAGTGGTTCAACCGGTTCCATCTGTACAACCTGCTCCAAATCAGCCACCAAGGTAGGTCATTGATGTGATTACCAGTGGGACGACAGGAAAGTTAGTAGGGAAGAAAAGGAGGGGTTATCTAGACTCGGTTATGTCTGTAGCGGGTGTTCTCCCAAAGACCGATAGACCGTATCCAGAAATGGTCATATCCTTTTCTGATGAGGATTACCCTTTGGAAACCATCGAACCACATGAGGGATCACTGGTGATAATGGCACAGGTGGGTTCGGTGGATATGAAGCGGATGATGATCGATAACGGGTCTTCTGTTGATATTCTGTATGCCTATGTCTATCAGAGGATGCATCTTGATGGGCGGAAGATTGAAATTGGGCAGGAAGCCCCCTTATATGGTTTTAGCAACGATCTAGTTAAAGTTGCGAGCACTATTGAGCTACCAGTAATCTTCGGCACAGCTCCTCGACAGGTAGAAATAACATGTAAATTATATGTTGTACATGTAGATTCGGCCTACAACGCCATACTGGGTAGATCTACTTTGACTGCTTTACAAGCTGTCACATCTATTCCTCACTTCAAGAACAAGTTCCCAACAGCACATGGAGTTGATGAGGTAGCAGGGGACTTGGATCTGGCCCGACGCTGTTATTGGAATGCTGTAATTGCTTCGGGAGTTGGGGTCAGTAAGTAGAAACAAACTATGGCGATAGAGATTGAGCCCTTTACCGAAAGCAGTTCGGAGCCATTAGTCATGCCAGCAGGAGAAACGGAGGAGATCAAGCTGATTCCTGGCAAAAAGGATAAAATAGTGAAGATAGCTTCGGGTCTGCCGGAACCTCTCCGGACAAACCTTATGGAACTTCTTCGCTGTTATGCAAATATTTTTGCATGGGAGCCAAAAGACATGCCTGGAGTGAGCCAAAAGATAGCAGAACATAGGCTGGAAGTGGATCCCTCAAAAAAGCCAGTTCGGCAAAAGAGGCGGATCTTTGCACCAGAGTGACAGAGGATTATTGATGAAGAGATTCCAAAGCTGATAGCTGCAGACTTCATCTTTGAGATAGATTATCCGGAGTGGATGGCTAACGTGGTGCTGGTCTAGAAGCATAATGGAAAATGGGGAGTTTGTATCGACTATACAGATCTGAATAAAGCTTGCCCGAAGGACTTCTATCCACTACCCCACATTGATCAACTCATTGATGCAACTTCGGGGTATGCACTACTAAGCTTTATGGATGTTTTTTCACGTTATCACCAGATCTCTATGTGCCAGAAGGACATTCTGAAGACAGCATTCATTACGCACCGTTCGGTGTATGCTTACAAGAAGATGACGTTCGGCTTGATAAATGTTGGAGCCACTTATCAGAGGATGATGAACTTTGTCTTTTAGAAGCAATTGGGAAGGAACATGGAAGTATATGTAGATGACATGATAGTGAAAAGCATGATAGTTCAGAAACACTTGGATGATCTAGAGGAATGCTTCCAAACAGTCCATCATCATAACTTGAGACTCAATCCCACCAAATGCACCTTCGGGCTCGGTGCAGGGAAGTTCTTGGGATATCTGGTCAGTCAGAAGGGTATTGAAGCCAATCCAGAGAAGATCCAGGCTATTATGAATATGAAGACTCCTCAATCATTCAAGGATATTCAATGGCTGACAGGGAGGATTGCAGCTTTGAGGAGGTTCATGTCCAAGTCGGTAGAAAGGTGTTTATCGTTTTTCGACACATTGAAAGGGCCGAATAATGCGAAGACGTTCCAATGGACTTTGGAGTGTGAAGACGCCTTTCAGGGTATAAAGACGTACTTGTCTTTGGCGCCTTTGTTGGTGAAGCCCGCTCTTGCTGAGCCTCTGTATTTGTACTTAACAGCTAGTTCGCTGGCAGTGGGAGCAGTTTTAGTGCGTAAAGTAGGGGATAAGCAGCACCCGGTATACTATGTAATTCATGTCCTTAGGGATGCTGAAACAAGGTACCCAAATATTGAAAATTTTGCCTTCACTTTGATGATAGCTAGTCGAAAGCTTAGGCAATATTTCCAGGGTCGGTTGTTAGTAGTATACACGGATCAGCATCTGAAGAAGGTTCTGAGCAAACCTAAAGTTTTGGGGAGATTAGCTGCTTCGACAATGGAGTTGTCCCAATTTTTTATTGAATATCATCCCCGAACAGCTATTAAGGGGCAGGCCTTGGCTGATTTTATGGTTGAATGCTCATTTTTTGAAGCGAATGATGGTGTGACAGAAGCTAAAGGGTCCGATAGAGCGGTCACAGTTCTTCAGCAAAAGCAAAGCTCGTGGACGCTGTATGTAGATGGATCTTCTACCTCGGATATCAGTGGGGCAGGAATCATCTTGACAAGTCCGGAGGGATTCAAAGTGCAGCAGGCCATCAGATTTGGGTTCAGAGCAACGAACAACGAGGCAGAGTATGAGGCGGTACTAGCAGGGTTACGACTGACTAAGAGTCTCGAAGTGCAGAGGATAGTCATCTTCAGTGATTCTCAGTTGGTCGTCAAGCAAGTCTTAGGGGAATATGAAGCTCGAGGTCAGAGAATGGTCAAGTACTTGGCAGAATTAAAAGATCGGCTTCAGTATTTCCAGTCGTATGAGTTCCAAGGGGTCAAGCGTAATGACAATTCCATTTCCGATGCACTATCAAAGCTGGCCACTACGGATGCTAACATTTTTGATGGGTCCGTTTACTTAGAAATTTTGCAACATCCTAGTGTTCAACATGAATCGGTAATGTGCATTGTTCGCTCCAACTGTTGGTTGACTCCATATCTGAAGTATCTGGCAGATGGCGTCTTACCTTTGGATCAGATGCTGGCTAAGAAAATCAAATACAAGAGTGCTAATTTCATTCTGATAGATGGAGATCTCTTTTGAAGGGCCTTTTCGACCCCACTGTTGAAATGTTTAACTCCATCTGAAGCTGAATATACTCTTCGAGAAGTTCACGAAGGCATCTGTGGTGACCATATGGCTGCTAAGTCATTAGCCTACAAAATACTTCGTCAGGGATACTACTGGCCTACAATCTTCAAGGAAGCTACGGAGTACGTCAAGAAGTGCGAGAAATGTCAACTCAACAGTCCGATCCCACATCAGCCACTAGAAGAGCTATACTCGATCTTATCTCCTATACCCTTTGCTGTCTGGGGGGTTGATATACTGGGTCCATTGCCGAAAGCTAAAGGTCAGGTCAGTTTTGTTATAGTTGCCATCGATTATATGACCAAGTGGGTAGAAGCGAAGCCACTTAGGTTGATAACGGAACAAGAATGCTTGAAGTTCATGAAGGAGTCAGTAGTGTTTCGTTTCGAAATTCCTAAGGTGGTGATATCGGACAACGGACGTCAGTTCGTGGGATCGAAGTTTGAAGCATTCTTGAAGGAATTGGGGGTTCAGCATAGAAAGACTTCAGTAGCTCATCCGCAGTTGAACGGGAAGGTCGAGGTGACCAACAGAACGCTGCTGAATGGGATCAAGCGTAGACTGGATAAGGCTAAAGGAAGATGGCTAGAAGAGTTGCTCAGCGTGTTATGGACTTATCGGACTACACCAAGGACTACAACAGGGGATTCACCTTTCAAACTAGCCTATGGTACTGATGCCTTAGTCCCAGTCGAAATTGGATCTCCAAGTCTTCGGGTCAGTCAATTTAAAGAGATTTATAATGAAGAAGGGCTGAAGGTCAATCTGGATTTGCTCGAAGAAGTCAGGGAAACTACTTTGATCAGATTGGCGGCCTATCAGTGTAGAGTAGCTAAGCATTACAATAAGGGGGTAAAGCTTCGTAGATTTGAAGTGGGAGATTTTGTCCTCAGGGAAGTCGAAGCATCTACGCCTCAAAACTTGGGAAAGTTGATGTCGAACTGGGAAGGACCGTATGAAGTTGTTGAAGTACCGAAGTCAGGAACTTATCGGTTGAGGGCATTGGATGGATCAGAGATCAAGAATACTTGGCATGCTGGTAGACTTCAGAAGTATTTTCAGTAAAGATCGAGTCAATCTCCCGGAAGTTTGTAAATGTTTGGATCATCATCAATACAAGATTCATTTTTCTTCAATTGATCTTCTTTTCATTGGTCCAGAATTCACCGGTGTAAGGAGGTTCGGGTGGACTTACTGACCATTCGATGGTAGCCTTTTTGGCAGGGGGTCCTTATGAATTTGTCAGGCCCTTAGTGGTAGGCAAACTTCATCGGTGTAAGGAGGTTCGGGCAGACTCGCTAACCATTCGATGGTAGCCTTATCGACAGGTGTGTCCTCATGGATTTGTTTTACCCTGCGTGGTAAATAAATTCCATAGTCCTTTTAAAATTGTTGTACCCTGTGTGGTAAACAAATTCACAATGGTGTAAGGAGGTTCGGGTGGACTCATTGAAAATTCAATGGTAGCCTTATCGGCAGATGCGTCCTTATGGATTTGTTATAACCCTGCGTGGTAAACAAATTCCATGGTCCTTAAATACTTGTTGTACCCCGTGTGGTAAACAAGATCACGATGGTGCAAGGAGGATCGACTGGATTCACCTTATACATGATCTGTTTCACACTTCGGTAACGATAAGTATGCATTACTTTATTTTGTTCAACTGTTGAGTTCTGTTCATGAAGTTCGGTTTATGTCCTTCTTTAACTTAACTGTTATATGATTTACCCGACTCACAATTTAAGTTAAGTGCAAGAGAAACTTATACAGTTTTCAAGTTAATTGATGCGAATTATTGACAAGAAATAAATTATACTGAAGTCATGAGGAACAAAATTGAAATTTCATTAATATTTAAACGATTACATAAAAAGATGGAAATTTTTACACAAAATCCTAACACTAAGAAACAGTAAGATACTGTTCAGGCATCACCTTCGCCTTCAGAAGAATCCAAAAGGGTTGGGTCTAGTTGGGCTGCAATCATCTTTTCCTTGCCTCAACCTTTACAAACTTCATAACCTTCATAATACACCCGAAGGATTTTCGCGTTCAGCTCATCGGATTCCCGGTATTCTGTTTGGATCTGTTTACGCAGCTCTTCGGTCAAAGGGGGGCCTAGATCCTCCTAGGCTTTCAGCTTATTTGGAAGCTTGCGACGTCTGGCCAAATGTCTCTCTTTGTCATCACGGGCCTTCTCCTGGAGATTATCAACTTGTATCGCCAAGCTCTGATTGGTTATAGCAAGCTCCTCGTTCTTAATCCTCAGAGCCTCGTTCTTGGTAACAAGATCGACGTTCATATTAGTCAGATCTTGCTGACTGGCCTTCGTTTTCTTTAGTTCTTCCTTGGAGGTCTTCAGTTCCTCTTTACTTTGAGTTAGATCCTTCTGAAGGCACTCATTGTTGAAGAGAGCAATATCATAGTCATGTCTTGCCTTTGCCAAGGTAGACTGCAATATTGCATCATCTTTTCTTCTGGTTTCCTCTTCGACTTCAGCTTCAATATACCTTGGACGTAAATGCCCGAAGACAGCATTGGCTTGCATATGTTCAACAATATTCAATAAGTTTCAGATATCCAAGCAAGAGGAAAAGTGTAGAAGTTAAAAAGACAATTATTTACCTTTACTTGATAGATCATGCCTTCATCGATCAGATCCCTGATTGAGCTGTTGCCGAATCGATGATCGTCAGTTTCCCGGACGAAAGCATTGAAGAGTTGGAATGGGAAGTTGGCGTTGAATTGGGGCCATAAGGTTGGCGACGCCTTTGCATCATTCTAAAACTCGTTGGAAGAAGGCCTTGAAGAAGAAGGCATGGGTCGTTCAGGAGAGGGCATGGGCTGTTCGCGAATGGGCGATGGATCAGTGTAAATATTTTCAGGGGATAAAGATCTAGAAGGAATGTGTTCATGTACTGGTGAGGGGATGGTCGCTGAGCTTGGGTGATTGTCATATGGTTGTTTCCTTTTTCGAGACGATGAAGGGGTAGGCTCGATTTGTTTTTCATCATCAGAAACTCGTATCTCCACGGGGATCACAGGGGGCAGATCGACTGAAGATGAAGGCACTCGAAGCTCTTCGGTGGTCAGAGGGGTAATTTTGGTTCTTAACTTCTTGACTCGAAGAAGTCATTTCCGATCGTCTATAGGTAGATCGAGTAAACTCCCTCGGGTTGGCTTGGTGATTGGTTCAGGTTCTATGATGGTTTCAGGTTCTGTTGGTGTTGGATTGGACCTAGGTTTTCGGACGGCTCTCTTTTTTCGACGGGGTTGGAGGGATTCTTCTAGTGGAGGAAGATCGTCAGCTTCTGGGTCATATGTTTGGGGTTCAGCAGTGGGTGTTTCTGTGATTGGGTTGTCTTCGGCTGGAGCTTCTATCAGTGGAGTCTCAGCAGCTTCCGCAAATTTTCTAGATAGAAAATCTTCAAAATACCTTTCTTCAGAAGTGCTCGGCTTGATCAAAGACACTGCAAGGAGAATAATGACACACTTCAGAATCGATATCATCAAAAATTCCAAGAAATCAAACAGAAAGTTTAAAACTCACATTTGTGGTTGTATAACCACGCTTGCTTGGAAAGAAGTCCGTAGTTCCATTCCTCCTTCGGGAAGTTGTCAAAAATCTTTATCATTTCAACAACGCGTTCTTCAGGAATATCCCCGAAGTCGGCAGATACTTTCTCATCAGTGGCCCAGTTCGGCAGGGAGGCAATCTTTGGTCCCTTGATGAAGAACCACCCTTTGTGCCATCCTTTGTTGCTGGATGGGGTGGAAACCAACGAGCGTCTTTCAAATTTTTCACATGTCTTCGGTGACTACTTGTTTATAGCTTTAAATCCCTTCTCTCGGGATTGACCGATCTTGTAGACAGTGAAGAAGAAATCGAGAGTGGGCTCAACTCCCACCTCATGGCAGAAGGCTATGAAGGCTAAGATGTGGATGTATGAGTTCGGCACTAATTGGGCGAATCCAACACCAATAAAACCTAAGAGGGTCACCAGGAATGTATGGAGAGGAAACCTGACTCCTTTCTCGAGAATCGTTACAAGAACTGATGTCCATCCTTTAGGGCATTGATACATTCTCTCCTCCGACCTAAGAGCTCTCACCAAATGGGTGTCCGGGATATGACAGCGAGTCCGAATCCTCCTCAACTTCGTTTCGGTGACAGTCGATGGAGTGTTGGCATGGGAATAAATTTCCTTATTTCTGAAGAATTCGGAAGGAGTAGGTAGAGGTTTTGGAGGTGGTACCTTTTTACTAGGAGTTGCAGCTTTAGGGTTTGAACTCGAAGATTCTTTATTAGGGCTTGGGTTAGGAGGAACAACAGTAATGGGGGTTACCCGAAGTGGGGAGCTCTGATCAGGACCTTGGGAATCCATTGTTGGAAATTTGCAGAGAATGAAGGAGATTTGGGAGAAAGAGAAGTCGAGAGCTCGAAAGGACGTCTGAATTTCAAATTGGCAAGTAAAACCGTCAATTTGGGGGAAATTTACTTTTTATACTGACAGTTACACGGTACTCGAGGGTGGCACATTTAATTGATGGTAATGATGAAGAATTTGAATGGGTAGCGTCCGATTCAATCCTTATTTCTTAATCTTATTGGGCTTCTTGATTTGGGCTTTCAATTTTATTTTATTCCACTGTGTGATATTTATCAGATATGTCCTAGTAGATTTTATTTTGGGCTTCTATCGATCCTATCAAAATTTTCATATCATGGACTGTTTATAGTTTTCTATTAAACATCTTGTTTAATAAAAAACTAAGGGGCAATGTTGGGTCATGATATTTTACCTTTTGGGCCGAATAGTTTGGGCCGAGTTATTTGATTATTCTATTGGGTCATTTCAGTTGGACCCGATCAGATGGGTCATCCTTATTGTATTGGGCTTAGTCATTGGACTGATCCATTAGGTAACTAAATATCTATCTTTGACCGGTAATGATGAAAAAGCATGACAGTTGAATGTTATTTCTGCCATGCAATAATGTGGATGGGATTCTTAGTCGGCCGGAGGTGGAAAACAGTGACTGGAGGTAGTGGGTGAGCTGCATGCAGTCGGCTGAGATCAATATGATCAGATGGTTGGTGTCAGATGGGAGTGGGTGGCACGGTAAACCGGGAATAGTAGTATATCATAGCAAGGAGGTCGTACATGCAAAGGTAACTGATAATTTTATCTCTCTCAATACACTAGATATTATTTTCTTCCATTGTTAACCTTGTGATCGCCTGTACTGACTCTCACGCCGGAGCTATCCCCCGGCAGTCGAAGCTGTCAAGCTTTTGGTGTTGATCGTGTTTATTGTGCAAGATCAGAACGTCTTACGTGATTGGGACGTGGCAGTAGATCTTGGCGTTAACATATATGAAATACTATTTCATAAAAGCTATTCTTCCTCTTCCAAAAATTGTATGTTTTTAACCCCAAAAAACACTGAAAATATACAAAAAAAAACAAAAGATCAGATCAGATCAAATTTGAAGTAATAACTAGAGCAATCATCTACATATGAGTTCCACAAAACTTCTTTGTACATGGGGTTTCAACTTGCTCAAGAAATTTTATTTTCCCGAGCACTTGGTCTTCCCAAAACAATGGCTCTGAAACTTCATCCATACTAAATACCATCCAAGAAACTCAAGTCAAATATATCATCATCCATGCTAGTAGGCATAACATCTAGGAAACTTGAGTCAAATATATCATAACCCTAAAGACCTTCACCCTGATTTTGGAGATTATTAACATCTAAATCTCTCAACTGTATGTAGCCCATCATTGCTGATCCTTGAAATTTGTCCGAATTCTCAAAGCCATTATACTCAAACATTGTTGATCCCTTGAAACCCATCCGGATTCTCAAAATGTCATTAAGTGGGTCCATTAATTATATATAAAAAATAATCATCAATTTATATAATTGTGTGGGGCCCTTAAGGAAAAATTTGAAACTTTTTTACTACTCCCTCCGTCCCTATTTAAATGACGTTTTAGAGATGTGCACAAGAATTAAGATAATGATTGGAAATCATTAAATATAGTACTCAATTGTCTATAATACCCTTAAATCATTAATTTATCATAGCACAAGAGTTTAAAGTACCAAAAAATTAGGTAGAGTAATGAGGGGTAATTTTAGAAAAATTATCATTAATTCTCCTAGATTTGAACAAACGTCAATTAATTAGGGACAAATAAAAAACTCTAAAAGGTCATTTAAATAGGGACGGAGGGAGTATCTTTCCTCTACTTTACAATTTGTATAAAAAATGTACTTGCATCATCCTTTTAAGAACAGAGTGGGTATAAAAAATGATCCATAGCAAATACTTGTTATGGACCATAATAGAGAAAACACTATCACTAGCATTCATTTGGCACATCAACGACTGCGATTAAAAAAATAAAAAACGGCATTCATTACTAATTCTCAGACTCATCCGGATTCCCAAAACCATAATACTCAATCATTGTTGATCCTGCTTGAAACTCACCCTAATTCCCAAAGCCCTCATACCCGGTCATTGTGGACCCTTGAGACACTCGAATTTCCAAAGGCGTTGCGCTGATCAAGAATTTTATCCTGGACTTGAAGTGGTACAATATTTTCCTTCAACAACTTTGGATTAAGTTCACTTACAACTTCTTCTTCCAATAGTACTTGATGAACTATTGATGATCCACTTGCAACTTCTAATTCTTCCGATGGTAATCTGTTTGCAGGTTGATCCTCACCATTAGTCCTCTAAACCACGTCGACTAATGGTGTTTCTTGATGCAATTCCTTTACTATTCTCTTAGAATCATCCCTTGTTATGGCACAGAGCAAATAATCACAACCATCTGAAACAGAAAACTTATGCATACCCAATGACCATAATTCGTAAAGTAATCATTACCAAATTTTCTGGACTCGAAACTAGAGTACTTTCTGGACCCAATAATCTTACCACGATTGTTCTTGATAATTTTAGGCACAGTTTGTCCTCCCCAAGTGTCACAACCGGCAATTCTTTCCATTTGCTTCTTGTCATTGCTCTTCTTCTTCAACTTGGTGAACACATAAACAGTCTTCTTTTTCTTGCACTTTGGCGATTGATGTTAGAAAAAATGTATATTCCACTATTGGTAGAAAAAAGTAAATGCTGAACATGAATTGCAATTGGTCAAGGCTAGTACTTGGTACTATGTCCTTAAGACAATTACGCTCTCCTTTGGTGCTTAGAGTTGGCAGCGTTTGTCTCCAAGGATACAATGACCACATATACTATAACAGCACTACAAATAGCACACTCAGCGAACCAATCAATGCTCTGTATTCTCTCAAATAGACTCTGAATATGATTAGAGAAGTTGATGAAAATATGATGTGATCGAATGACTGAATTCGAATTCGTATGTTATTTATAAGATGATTAATGACCCTACATGATTGGACATGACTCTTGAATCTGACTGGACACATATGTTCAGTTTAAATGAAAAGGCATAGACAAAAAGGCATGAATGTTTAATTCAAATAAAGGAATGTCTTGCGCATGGGTGCAAAGAGCGCGTCTTGAAGCGACCCGACAACTATGACTCTAGATGGTAGTTCAAAGAATGCCACCCGTGTGGCGTTCTTGATGCTAGAGTCACAGTAAGTAAGTGCTACAGCATTGCATCTGTTCCTAAAACGTGTTCCCAAAATGACGCAATTTCACCCCATTAACGGAACTAAGCAAAAATTAAAAAAAAAATTGCCCAAAAAGATATATATATATAATGGCCCAGACCCACGACCCATGCCCGACCAGGGTGGCAGCGGCACGCATAAGGTGAACCCAAACCAAGCCTTGGCTAGGTCCTCTCTCTTTCACAAAAGTGTATCTGGGATACTCCTTCGGGCCTAAACTCAGGACCAAACTAATTGTATATTTACTCATTTGAAGTTTAGTTCTCAATCAATGACAATGTGGGACTCTTACTTCCCAAAAACATTTATTATCATATTCAAGGGTGATCTTTGAGAGTAAATTTCTCATTCATTACCCCATAAATTTGAGCAATTGAGCTTCCTAATAGTTGATTTTAATCTATTCATGGCGTAGAACACATTTATATGTAGATTCATCTCAAATGATTAATAGAGCCCACTTAAATTCTAACTTAAAAATCGATGTTTAAAACTTCGTTTAAGCTCAAATTCTAACAATTGAATCTAAGGGTCTTTTTGATCGTCAAATATCTCCCACGGCATCGAGTTTTGGCATAAACAGGTTTCTCGGTGACAATGAGGCAACGTCATTCCATTGAACTTTGGAAGTAAGTTGTTAGGATCATAGCTTCGTAGCTTCATAGAGTCCAAATCGTAGTAGAAGATAAGACATGGGTGATCCATGTCCTTAAGGTCTTTATCGCCTCCACCACGATCGGTTTGCTATGAATTGCAAGCGATATACCTCCAGGATATATGTCAAGCCTCAAAACTGAACAAATTTATTATAGCAATTCACATTTGTTCCAAACGAACACTTCTTTGTGATAGTTTGATGTTTGTAGAAGATAAAAAATGGAAAAAGAGAACAGATACAAGTGCTTAGTCTTTTGATATATGTGTCCTTATGTATTATCCTATGCATATATCTTATCTTATGTATATATATCAACATATACATATACACATATATACATGTATATATATTTACACATTACAACTATTGAATTATATTTAACTACACTTGTTAGTACTAATTATGTAAGTTACGCATTAGTAATAATTAATAGTTAATAGAATTTGAATAGTTCTCACTATTTTTCTTTTGTTCCAAAATAAAATAAGACTACACCACTTATACTTATAAAGTAACTAGTAGTCTTTTCTATTAAATTGGGCAAGAAAGAATAGTTTTATCAAACAACTTTGAGCCTTATTAAATGTCTCACTATAGGCACAAATCAAATGATTTCAACACAAATCAACTGAAGTTCTCTCTTATTCTCCACAATTAGTGAAATGAATTACATCTTTATATTTACTTAAATTATGTCCACTAATAAGTTTTATTCAAGCCCAAACTTACAATAATTAAGTCTCCAAAATATAGAATAAGGTGCAATTTCTAACACAAGTAGTACATGATCATGAGTTCTTCATCAGTTGGCTCAAACTTAAACCATGTTGGAACGTCTAACGGATGCAAGGGTGGACATGCAAGTACATTCAACATCTACGCCTCCTCCATAATAAGCCATAATTAATAATCTCTCTCTTTCTTTCTGAATGATAATAATTCTGAAACCGTAATAAAGTAGAGAATTTGTCTTATACGCCTATTAAAGAAGAACAGTTTGACATATATAGCGAATGTAAGACCTTAATTAACGACAACTAAATATCTTTCTTGGGGTAAAAATTAATGATAAAGATAAAAATCTTTTAAAGTTATATCAAGTTTAATATCTTGACTAAATTTTGAAAATCAATAACATAAACTTAACTTCTTTTATTTTAATCTTATAATATTATAATAATGTAAAACCTAAAGTACTAATAATACAAATTAAATTGTATTTTTGATTGTTAATACAATAAAAAAATACATGTGTAACCAAAAGGATTTCTTGTATCTTTCTCTGTTTAACAAGTCACATGGATTTCTCATATACTGCCATTGCTGAAACTGTTCCATAAGTATTCCTCTTTTTAGACTTCTAGTAGTAGTTATATAGACATGTCTCTGACCTTTTTTCCACAAGAAAATTATGTATGTCTGTACTCATAAAATTACTTGTAAAATAAGAGAAGAAAATTAAGAAAAACATATATCAAAGCAAAATATTCAATAAATAACCTTATGGAAATCAGAATTTGAAGCCAAAAACTGTGTAGTAGTATCCCACCAACAAAAGAGTCACCTAAATTCAAACCTTAAGGTGATTTAAAGAAAATAAAAGTTAATAATCTCCAGAAAGGAACTAGAGGTTTTTAAATTTTGCTGCACCTTAGAATACTAGTGTGCCTAAATACCAAACTTAGTCTAGTATCTGCAGTCCTGGTCCTTAAGTAACAATAAAAAAAACAGCTCAAGGTTAAGTTAGGATTTGTTTTCAAAGAATGCAGATGTTTTCAACACTCAAATTTTCATAACAATATACCTTACGAATATATGTCATCTTGAATCCATATGCTCATGATGCCTGCTCGAGCAACCTCCTCTGGAGAATGCAGCAACAATATCAAACTCAATATGCAGAACAAACCAGAGCAAAAACTATAACTCAAATCAAAAGGACAAAAAATTGTGATTTTTTGGGCAGTTAGAAAGGTTCATCCTTTTGAACATTTTCAGAATGCATGAGACTCGCAAACACACAAAGTAACAACAAACCAGTGGTACAGAACATGCAGGTTATGGCTCCCATTTTTATCACAATTTTTCAATAATTAACAAAAAAAAAATTAACCGAGGTTTATAGCAAATGTTAATCCCATCTAATTGGTGTAAAACACTTGCTGCATTTAAGTTGATTTTTATCATTATGGTTCAGCTGAAATGGCAGCATTGAAGCATTAAATAGTAACTTTGGCAAAGAAGATCATTAAGAAGTTGTTCACTTATTCGGTTCTTCTATAGCCTTAAGGGTTGACTGTGTATATATATTAATTCGGAACCCGTGAGGGCATTAATAGGAAACCTCCTCATGATCGTAAAGAAATGAGCAGTGTCAAGTGCAAAGCCAAATTTCAGTTCTTTTTTTTCTGGCATATGTGAATTGATTCGGTATCATCAACGATACAAATATAGTTTACATGATATAAATATAGGATTAAATTTTGACTTTTCAAAGTTAATTTGCTATATTCTTAAATATTGATTTTATATTTTAGAACAGGGAGGGTATATAACTTGATTTGGGGAGTTGATTACAATGACGGAGACAGTGAATTTTTAATACAAATCCTACTTGAAACATAATGTCAGTTAATATCATTGTTATTTCAGTAAAGATGGTTTGTTTAGCCAAATTCCAAACTATATATATTAAAGAAGAAGATGCATGAGATTGTGCGCATGTAAACAAATAGATCATGAGGAGATCATGATGAGATCGTGAGCAAAAAGTGTTGTATACTGGCTAGTTGTCCAAGAAAAGTACTTGTATTTCCCCAGGCAATGATACAAATAATGGCTAGTTTGCACAGGAAAATAGAATTTAGTACATGTCTATCTGCCCTTTTCAGCATATTTGGCCTATACTTCCAGCAAATGTGGCGTCATTAGAATGGTTTACGAGTCTAACCTCCAACTTATCAAATGGTGTAAGATTTGAAGTTCTTGTTATAGTGATATGGTCATTTTTTCTGAACAGAGGTTTGTGCTGCACTAATAAGATGCCTCAATCATTGTTAACATTCTTTAAGAAATAATCTTTTCAGGAAAACTATCTACTGATTAAACCTTTAAAGCTTTCATTGTAAAGTTTAATGTTGCTGTGATTTACAGTCTACAGCATAGACTTAAGAAAACAGAGGAAATAAGATAAAATGAGGAAAGTTTTGATATATTTTCACTGCCAAATCTGATTACATGAGAGTGCATATATACACTCTTGGGTACAGAAATCTATGTAACAACTCCTCAATTTGATTGGTCATTTCGTACACAGCTCAGTTGTCCTTTTCTAACAGAAATCCTACTACATTATATGTTACCCTTTTTACCCTTGACATATCCTTTCATCCATGTGGGCTCTCTGATTTCCCTCCTAGACCTCCTAAGCTTGTTTAGTGTATACAGGTCTTCTATTTCTGTTTCTTCCATGTCCACTTGGTCTGCAATCTCTTCTTCCCTAAGTTCATCGTGGTCATCTGTCATGTCTTGAGCTTCATTGTCCTGGGCTTGTTGAGTCTGATCCATACCATCAAATTCAGCAGCATGAATTTCATCTGCGTGCATTGTTCTAGGCATGTTAAGTGTATCAATACTCACCCCTTCAAGAGACACCTTGTCCTCAAGGTGGACATTAGGATAGGCATTCTTGAATTGAGTAACAGATAACCAAGTGGCTTCCTCGAGAGGCAATCCATCCCATTGAACCAGAACCTGAGATTCCCAATGGTTGTCAACAAGCTTCTGTCTAGTTTCTAGGATGGTTAGTGGTACTATTAAAGGATGATTGTTCCAAGTCTGAGTTGGTAAGGTAGCATTTGATGTAGGACTCTCCCCATAAAATTTCTTGAGTAGAGAGATGTGAAAGACTGGGTGAATTTTTGACCCTTCTGGAAGGTTCAGTTTGTATGCAACAGACCCTATTTTCTGAACAACTGAATATGGACCATAATACCTCCTGCTGAGTTTTTGTGAGGGTCGATAATATAGACTGTGCTGTCTATAGGGCTGAAGTTTGACTGGCACTAGATCTCCTATACTAAAAGAGAAGTTGTTCTATGTTTATCAGCTTGGGTTTTCATTTTCAACTGTGCAGATTGTAAAGTTTTCTGTAGGATTTTGAGCTTGTCATCCCTGGTTTGAAGAGTAGTTTCCACAGCTTCCACTTGAGTAGTACTAGGTAAGTATTGTGCAAGAGCTGGAGGCTTCTTCCCATAGACTACCTCATAGGGAGTTTGTTTAATTGCAGTATGGTATGAAGTGTTATAACTCCATTCAGCTAGACCCAAAAACTTATACCATAGATGGGGTTCATCAGCAACAAAGCACCTTAGATATTGCTCCAAACACCTATTAACCACTTCTGATTGTCCATCAGTTTGTGGATGATAGGAGGAAGACATTCTAAGTGTTGTTCCTTGTAATTTAAACAATTGTGTCCAGAATTTGGACAGGAATATGGTATCCCTGTCACTCACTATGGATTTTGGAAGCCCGTAATGTTTGCCTATCATATCCCAGAAAAGTAAGGCCACCTTTGAAGCTGTATAACTAATTGGTAGAGGACCAAAATGTGCAGCTTTAGACAGTCTGTCCACCACTACAAAAATACATGTGTACCCTTGAGAGGGTGGCAAGTGAGTGATGAAATCCATACTGATATCTTCCCATATCTGTTTAGGAATTTTCAAAGGCTGCAACAAACCATAAGGACTGACATTAATGACCTTAGTTTGCTGACAGATTGTGCAATTTTTTACAAAATCCATGACCTCCTTCTTCATGTGATCCCAGTAGAAACTAGTAGATAATCTCATAAAGGTCTTGTGTACTCCCCCATGTCCCCCTTCTGGAGAGTTGTGAAACTCTTTTAGCAGTGAATTTTTTAATTAGGACTGCACTGGAATATATATCTTGTCTTTGTATAGGTAAATCTCATTTCTGACTTGCCAAGGATTTTCAACCTTAATGCCTTGCAATTCAGAGGCTGAGGATTGTTCCTTCTTAATGTCTTCCAAAATCAAAAGTGTTGGGGGAGTTAGTGACATGAGTGTAGGATGTCTAGACAATGCATCTGCAGCCACATTGTTTTTGCCTGGCTTATAATTAATCTCATAAGTGTAGCCCAGCAGCTTGGTGAGGTAATACTACTGTTCTGGAGTCTGAATCACCTGCTGCATAAGTCCTTTCAAACTCTGTTGATCAGTATATATATAGAATTTAGCTCCCAACAGGTAGTGTCTCCACTTAGCCACAGCAGAAGTAATTGCAAAGAGTTCTCTGATATAGGTAGAGGATCTTTGCATCCTTGGGCACAACTTTTTGCTGAAATAAGCAATGGGATGCCCATCTTGAGAAATAATTGCACCTATAGCAAAAGTTGAAGCATCGGTCTCTAGGGTGAAAGGTTTAGAAAAATATAGTAGAGCTAACACAGGAGTAGTGGTGAGGGCATGCTTTAGTTGTAGAAATGCTTCTTCAGACTTTTCAGTCCACTTAAATGCTTCATGTTTGAGTAAATCTATGAGAGGGCTTGTTATGGCTGCATATCCTTTTACAAATTTTCTGTAATACCCAGTTAACCCCAAAAATCCCCTTAACTGCTTCACATTGATGGGTTTTGGCCATGATAACATCGCCTCTATTTTTGTCTGATTTGGTTGGACACCTTGAGGGTTGATGATATGGCCCAAATACTCAATGCTGGTGACAGCAAAATGACATTTGGATAGCTTGGCATAGAGTGAGTTATCTTGGAGATACTCTAACACCACTGTTACATTCTGCACATGAGATTCCAAATCTGGACTGTAGACTAAGATGTCGTCAAAGAATATAATGACAAACTTTCTCAAGTACTCCTCAAATACAGTGTTCATGGTTGCTTGAAAAGTGGAAGGGGCATTGGTTAGGCCAAAAGGCATGACCAAAAACTCATAATGTCTACTGTGAGTTCTAAAAGCAGTCTTGTGCACATCTCCTATAGCCATTCTGATTTGATGATACCCTGATCTGAGATCAATTTTAGAATAGTATCTTGCTCCTTGTAGTTCATCTAGCAGTTCATCTACAGTAGGTATGGGAAACCTATCCTTCAATGTGAGGGTATTTAAAGCCCTGTAGTCCACACACAACCTCCAAGTCCCATCTCTTTTTTTTTTGACAAGAAGAACAGGTGAACTGTAAGAGCTTTGACTAGGCCTGATCAATCCAGCTTGCAGCATTCCTTGTATCTGTTGATCAATCTCAGATTTTTGAAAATGAGGGAATCTATAAGGCCTTACATTAACATGTTGGGAATTTGGTTGTGTAGGTATATGGTGGTCGAAAACTCTGGTGGGTGGTAGTTTGTCAGGCTCTTTAAATACTTCTTGAAACTGGTCTAGTAATTTGGCAATGATGGGTATAGGATGTAATGTGGTTTGTAGGGAATGCAGACTGGAAGTGTGGGTAATAGGAACATGGTCTGAAGCAGTTTTGGTGTATGTGGATGGTTGTATTGAAAGTAATATACACACAAGCCAATCATGTTTGATGATAAAGCATATACTTTGTAACAATCTTATTCATTTATTAATAAAAAGTATTAATTTATTAAAGGCTTTTAATTATCTACATGATGCTGTTTTATAATATGTGATAAACCCATAGTTTTAAGCAATGCTTTTAGAATAATGATGATGATCATTCTAATGAGATCTAAATTCTTAGAAAGCTTAAAACTAAAATAGTTCCCAATCGTCGGATTACTAAATTGGGGATTAGTGAATCCGGATAGATTGGTACATACGCGTTAACTTGCTCATTGGATGAGGATGATTGATCTCATGATCATTTGTGTGGAGACACTAAAGCAAGTATGTAAGTGCTTATTAGAGAATAAGTACAATCAACGTTGGCTCGCTAAGGAATATCTAATGGAGTTTTATTTGCTGTCAATAGAATTCTCAGTAGTGATAGTAGTACAAGTAATCCTTGGACTTGAGATCATCATAGTATCTTGTGTATGATGAGTTATACTTTGACTTATTCCTTAAGACCCTTAGGGTATATCAAAGGGTATGCTTGGGTATAATAAGTTGTACATGGAGATAATGTATGATCAATAAAGAATCTACCACTTCTAATAAAAGAAGAGAAATGTCCTATGTGATTCGATAAATGACAACCCAAGAGTCCTTGGCAATGCGTAATGAAATTAGAAAGGAGTTTCTAATTTGCATTATTTGAGTTGTGCATTTAAGGATCGAAATACATATAATTAAATAAAATAAGACTTGACAAAGAATTCCATGCCTTATATTTAATTGGGACATTGTATGGTGGAAGGATTGAATTGTACGGTAACTATTTACTCAAAGGTTCTTTAATGATTAATGTTGAAATCTATATTATCTGGAAAGTCGTTGATCGCTAGTGAGGCTTATCCTTATTGTAGAATAAATATTATTTAAATAAATTAATTATTTAATTTATTTATTTAAATAAGATTAGAATTGTTCTAATTGATTTATTCACAACCTGTTTAATATGGAGAACCTAAAGGGTCACACCATAAAAAAGGAAGAATAATTATTTAAGAAGTTAATGGCATAATCGTAATAATATGTTATGTTTTTAATTTAATCTATGGTGATAGAATAAATTAAATAGCTTAATATTTATTATTTAATATTTTAGAAATATTAAATATAAATTAATAAGAGGAGTCTTATTAATATTATTACAATTATTATTATTTTAATTTCTAAAAGAGTTTAGGAATTAATTTAATATAAGTACTCTCATTTATTCCTAATAGGATTAGGAGGAAAAATTAGTTAAAGGAGTTTAATTAATTATCCCTAATAAGATTAGGGAGCCTAATTAATTAAAAGAATTTAATTAATTAATTAAAACCCAATTCCTTAATTGTTAAGGTGGGTTGCCCACATCTATAAATAAGAGGAGTCTTATTATGGGTGGGATGGGTTGTTGACTTTAACAAAGTACGTAATAATTCCAAGTTGTTGGGAGTATGCCTTTTCTATAGAGATAGAAAACTAGGGTTAGCCATAACACCCATCTTCTTGAATTTTCTTCTTCCTTGGTGGATCACCTCTAGAGGCCAAACATTTGGGTGGCTAACGTTGATCAAAGGAAGGAACCAAACCCGGTGGATTCAAGATTGACAGCGAAAGGATTTGGAGGTGAACTTGTACTGAGGAAGCTCGATCTTCAAGGTATGATTTTATTCTTTATCTTTTCGTTTAATTAATAATTGTGCATAAAGGGTGATCCGGGTATATGGTTTGTAAAATTTTAAAACTCGATTTTACACGCTTAGCATTATTTTGTAATTTGATTACAAGATATGAATATTACAAACCTAACGAAGGTTTGTAATTAATTTTGAAGAATTAGAGAAGACGAGGACAAGAAGCGCTTGAAGACCCGTTTGTAATGGAACCCCGGGTTTAAATGTAATAGTTATATTTAAATATTATTTCTTGCACCCCTAAGGGTTTGACCTTTTAGTTCACTTGGTGGCTCGGTGAACCAAACTAGAATAAAAGTCCATAATCAATCCGTAGAATATAGTATTCTATATGTGCATGCTTATACTATATATATTATATATTATGCAAACATGCTTCGCATGTTCATTAATATAACGCGTATTTTATATATATATATGTGCAAATGCAGCTAAACAAGATGAGACAAATTAATAACAAACCCCTCAAAATTTTATATTAAGTCCTAAGCATTCAAAGATATTTGGAATATCGAACGTCGCCTTCTAGCATGATAAAATTAATAGAGTATTAAATATTTAATATGAGTTTGTTGTGTCACCACAAGGCAAGTATTAAGTATTTAAGATGTTAATTTATCACATTTGATGCTTATAAAGAAAATTGAACAATATTATTTTGTTGTGTCACCACAAGGATGATATTTTTTCTTTTTGAATATATGGAGTGCTAGGTCTGGACTTAACTTGGATAATTTTGATTCGATGTGCCACCACTTGATCAAAATAATCTAAGAGGCAAAAGAAAAGGAGTTGTATAGTTGATGTAATTGACAAAAGTTGTCTACCTATTTATTTATATATACTTTGTTGTGTCACCACAAGGCTATATACATTTGAAATGGGATCCTTATTCTCACTAGCAAATCTTTAATTAGATTTTCTTAGAACTATATAAGTGAGGTAATATAGTTTGAAGAAAATAGTGGGAGATACCAATTTAAAACAAGACCTAATTTATTTTGGTAATTAATAATAGAATGTATGTTAAAATGTTGTTAATTACAAATTCATTTACGTAATTTTTACAATGTCTAAAATTACTATCATCTGCGAAGCATATTAGATGCTAAATTAACTGCAATCAATTAAACGGATTGGTTAAGGAATTTGAGAATAGTTCTCATAGTGAAAAGCTATCTTATGTCCTTAATACGCCTATCCTCGCAGTGGTTTGCGCATAATGCCTCGAGGAAGAGATTGCTACTTTTAGAAAGTGGCAAGATGATGCATGATTAAGCTCAATGCATCATGCTCGTATCCATGAGTAACAAGCTTGAAATACACTGAAACTATGGATACTCCTACTATATTCCCACGCACATCAAGTAGTTGATGGTGAGGAAAGTAGGGGCCGATAGATATCGACATATCTAAGGAGCTCTTCCGATCTAGAATGGTCAATGGCACTATAGTATGCATAAAAAAAGGTTCTTAACATAATCAATTTGATTGATCAATTAGGACAACTGGTTTTGTCATGGATGGAGAGTTGAGCCAAGATTTGATCTTGCACTCACTCCCTTACTCCTTTCACAATTGTTGTGAATTTTTCATATGAATAAGTTAGATATCGCCTTCACCGATTTACTTAACATATTGAAAAATGTTGAGAGTCACTTTCCAACCAAGAAAGATCAAGTCTTACTGGTAGGGGCCAAAGGATCTTCTGAAAAGAAGAATGATTCAAAGAATGTAAATAGAAAGGCAAAAACAAAGGATAATAAGAACAAAACTGATACGAATAGCAAAGGAGTTTGCTTCCACTGCAATAAGCATGGACACTGGAAAGAAACTGCGAGAAGTATCTTGCAGAGGCTAACCAAGGAAGCTTAGTGAAGTTTCGGTTATAAATACAAATTCTGTTCATGATTGAAATAAATTTTTCTTTAAGTTAAGGTTCTACTTGGGTATTGGATACCGACTTTGGTTATCATAAATATAGATTTATGAAGGACCAAGGTAAGTAGAAAGTTAAACAAATATAAGTAATCTATATATGGAAATGTAACAAAGGTTGCTACATTAGCCATAGAAACTTATTATTTAACAATGCCTACGGGCAAATCTATTAAGTCAATAAGTTGTTATTGTATTCCAATTTTGTTAGAAACATTATTTCCATTTTATTGTTGGACAATGAAATCTTTGGTATTATAATTAAGAACAATTGTTGTTCTATTTATAATAATAATGTTTTGTATAGAATCGGAATATTACTTAATAAATTTTGTATACTGACTTACATGAAAATAATTTTGCATATTGAACAAATTAGTATAAGAAAAGGAGATGATCATTCAAAGAGTTGAATGTGTGTATTTGTTTGAATACAAGTATGAATCATTTGAAAGGTTCAAAGAATTCAAAAGTGAATCAAATTGGCAAAGTATTAGGATTTTTTGATCGGATCAAGGAAGGAATACTTGTGCAATAAGTTTCTAGATCATCTCAAATGGTTTTCTCATAATGGACACATCTTGATCACGAATAATTGATTGATGTATCTGAATGAAAAATCGTACCTTGTTGGACATGAAAGCGGTCCATAATGATTTTACCGACATTCCAAAGATCCTTCTAGGATCATGTCCTAGAAATGGTCGACATATCTACGAAATGGTAACCTCAAAATCCTACTTCAAGACTCCATAAAAGTTATGGACAAGGAGGATTCCTAATCTTAAGTATGTTAAGATAAGGAGTTGTCCAACTTATGTGAAAAGGTTTCAAAGGATAAGGTTGGGACAAGATTTTATAAGTGTCGATTTGTGGGACATCCTAAAGTAAGTTTAGGGTAAATGTTCTATAATCCTACTTAGGAAAAGGTGTTTGTTACGAAACACGCTTCCTTCTAAGATAAAGGTGTTTATCATTGAAGGGGCTAGTGGGAGGATAATAGATCTTGAAGAGTTCAAGAACCACAAAATACTATAAGTCAAATAAGAGGAACTCATAGATAGACCTATTATACCACAAATCGAATCGTAAATCGAATTGTACATTCAAAGATACACAGGAGGTATGGATTCATCATAGATGATGATGATGAGGTACACATCATAGAAGATGATGATCCAGAGTTACATACGATGAGGTAAGAGTTCTAGTGTGTACAAAAGGGTCAGTGGGAGCGTCGTGAAATTTCTAGTATTATATGATGATATACTACGGATGAGGAATAACATACCAATGCTACAATCAGTAAAGATAAAGTTGTCTAAACATTCCTCCATGAATGGTTTGGAAGAGTATCTTAAATTGGGGATATAAATCTATATAGATAGATTTAAGAGGATGCTCGACTTAACCCAAGGAACGATATTCATTTGATGCTAAAGTCGCTTAGCATGGCAAACTCCAAGAGATGTCTCATGTCGATGAGCTATGGAGTGTATCTCTTTAATAGTCCCCACGCACTCACGAAAAGAGAGGTCGCATGAGTGACAATCATGTATGCAATGAAATGTACGAGACACGATGTTGATCGGTTATATTCGGAGAAGTTCACTATGAAGTCGCTGAAAACATCTTAAAGTGCTTGGCCCTAAGCACTAAAGATGTGATCATATTCATGGTGGGTCTAAATTAAAACTAGAGGGCTTAACAGACTCAAGTTTTTAGATAGACCAAGATGACGTAAAATCCACTTTAAGGTAAAGCGTTATCTTGAACAAAGTGGTGCGTTGAATTGAAAGGTTCCAAACAAAGAAAGAGTTCTTGATTTAGTGATAAAGACAAAGTATATAGCTATAAATGAAGTCGCAAGTTGATTGTTTGGATTAAAGTTAATTACGTAACTAGGAATAGTTCCTAAGTCTCATCTTGGATCTAAACATGTGTTGTGGCACTTTCATTTGATTATTAGAATCATTGAAAGATGGAAATCACTATAGAGATAGTGGACTCTCATAAACAACATTACATATCCATTAACTAAAGCTTATCCAACAACAGGATAATCGTCACTTAGAGAAGAAGAGTATGAGTTACCATGACGATTGGCTTTAGTGCAAGTGGGAGATTGAAAGTAATATGCACACAAGCCAATCATGTTTGATGATAAAGCATATACTTTGTAACAATCTTATTCATTTATTAATAAAAAGTATTAATTTATTAAAGGCTTTTAATTATCTACATGATGCTGTTTTATAATATGTGATAAACCCATAGTTTTAAGCAATGCTTTTAGAATAATGATGATGATCATTCTAATGAGATCTAAATTCTTAGAAAGCTTAAAACTAAAATAGTTCCCAATCGTCGGATTACTAAATTGGGGATTAGTGAATCCGGATAGATTGGTACATACGTTGTCTTGCTCATTGGATGAGGATGATTGATCTCACGATCATTTGTGTGGAGACACTAAAGCAAGTATGTAAGTGCTTATTAGAGAATAAGTTCACCTTTGAACGTGGCTCGCTAAGGAATACCTAATGGAGTTTTATTTTCCTGTCAATAGAATTCTCAGTAGTGATAGTAGTACAAGTAATCCTTGGACTTGAGATCATCATTGTATCTTGTGTATGATGAGTTATACTTTGACTTATTCCTTAAGACCCTTAGGGTATATCAAAGGGTATGCTTGGGTATAATAAGTTGTATATGGAGATAATGTATGATCAATAAAGAATCTACCACTTCTAATAAAAGAAGAGAAATGTCCTATGTGATTCGATAAATGACAACCCAAAGAGTCCTTGGTTAAGGCATAATGAAATTAGAAAGGAGTTTCTAATTTGCATTATTTGAGTTGTGCATTTAAGGATCGAAATACATATAATTAAATAAAATAAGACTTGACAAGAATTCCATGTCTTATATTTAATTGGGACATTGTATGGTGGAAGGATTGAATTGTACAGTAACTATTTACTCAAAGGTTCTTTAATGATTAATGTTGAAATCTATATTATCCGGAAAGTCGTTGATCGCTAGGGGAGGCTTATCCCTATTGTAGAATAAATATTATTTAAATAAATTAATTATTTAATTTATTTATTTAAATAAGATTAGAATTGTTCTAATTGATTTATTCACAACCGGTTTAATATGGAGAACCTAAAGGGTCACACCATAAAAGGAAGAATAATTATTTAAGAAGTTAATGGCATAATCGTAATAATATAGTTATGTATATTTAATTTAATCTATGGTGATAGAATAAATTAAATAGCTTAATATTTATTATTTAATATTTTAGAAATATTAAATATAAATTAATAAGAGGAGTCTTATTAATATTATTACAATTATTATTATTTTAATTTCTAAAAGAGTTTAGGAATTAATTTAATATAAGTACTCTCATTTATTCCTAATAGGATTAGGAGGAAAATTAGTTAAAGGAGTTTAATTAATTATCCCTAATAAGATTAGGGAGCCTAATTAATTAAAAGAATTTAATTAATTAATTAAAACCCAATTCCTTAATTGTTAAGGTGGGTTGCCCACATCTATAAATAAGAGGAGTCTTATTATGGGTGGGATGGGTTGTTGACTTTAACAAAGTACGTAATAATTCCAAGTTGTTGGGAGTATGCCTTTTCTATAGAGATAGAAAACTAGGGTTAGCCATAACACCCATCTTCTTGAATTTTCTTCTTCCTTGGTGGATCACCTCTAGAGGCCAAACATTTGGGTGGCTAACGTTGATCAAAGGAAGGAACCAAACCCGGTGGATTCAAGATTGAACGCGAAAGGATTTGGAGGTGAACTTGTACCTGAGGAAGCTCGATCTTCAAGGGTATGATTTTATTCTTTATCTTTTCGTTTAATTAATAATTGTGCATAAAGGGTGATCCGGGTATATGGTTTGTAAAATTTTTAAACTCTGATTTTACACGCTTCCGCATTATTTTGTAATTTGATTGCGCACATGAATATTACAAACCTAACAGTGGTTTGTAATTAATTTTGAAGAATTAGAGAAGACGAGGGACAAGAAGCGCTTGAAGACCCGTTTGTAATGGAACCCGGGTTTAAATGTAATAGTTATATTTAAATATTATTTCTTGCACCCCTAGGGTTTGACCTTTTGGTTCACTTGGTGGCTCTGGTGAACCAAACTAGAATAAAAGTCCATAATCAATCCGGGTAGAATATAGTATTCTATATGTGCATGCTTATACTATATATATTATATATTATGCAAACATGCTTCGCATGTTCATTAATATGACGCGTATTTTATATATATATGTGCATGCTAAACAAACAAGATGAGACAAATTAATAACAAACCCCTCAAAATTTTATATTAAGTCCTAAGCATTCAAAGATATTTGGAATATCGAACGTCATTTTCTAGCATGATAAAATTAATAGAGTATTAAATATTTAATATGAGTTTGTTGTGTCACCACAAGGCAAGTATTAAGTATTTAAGATGTTAATTTATCACATTTGATGCTTATAAAGAAAATTGAACAATATTATTTTGTTGTGTCACCACAAGGATGATATTTTCTTTTTTTGAATATATGGAGTGCTAGGTCGGACTTAACTTGGATAATTTTGATTCGGATGTGCCACCACTTGATCAAAATAATCTAAGAGGCAAAAGAAAAGGAGTTGCATAGTTGATGTAATTGACAAAAGTTGTCTACCTATTTATTTATATACGCTTTGTTGTTGTGTCACACAAGGCTATATACATTTGAAATGGGATCCTTATTCTCACTAGCAAATCTTTAATTAGATTTTGCCGAACTATATAAGTGAGGTAATATAGTTTGAAGAAAATAGTGGGAGATACCAATTTAAAACAAGACCTAATTTATTTTGGTAATTAATAATAGAATGTATGTTAAAATGTTGTTAATTACAAATTCATTTACGTAATTTTACAATGTCTAAAATTACTATCATCTGCGAAGCATATTAGATGCTAAATTAACGGGCCGAATTAAATCGGATTGGTTAAGGAATTTGAGAATAGTTCTCATAGTGAAAAAGCTATCTTATGTCCTTAATACGCCTATCCTCGCAATGGTTGCGCATAATGCCTCGAGGAAGAGATTGCTACTTTTAGAAAGTGGCAAGATGATGCACAATTAGCTCAATGCATCATGCTCAGTATCCATGAGTAACAAGCTTCAAATCAAGACTGAAACTATGGATACTCCTACTATATTCCCCACACATCAAGTAGTTGATGGTGAGGAAAGTAGGGCCGATAGATATCGAGATATCTAAGGAGCTCTTCCGATCTAGAATGGTCAATGGCACTATAAAGTGCAGACAAAAGGTTCTTAACATAATCAATTTGATTGATCAATTAGACAACCGGTTTTGTCATGGATGGAGAGTTGAGCCAAGATTTGATCTTGCACTCACTCCCTTTACTCCTTTCATTAATTGTTGTGAATTTTTCATATGAACAAGCTAGATATCGCCTTTCACCGATTTACTTAACATATTGAAAAATGTTGAGAGTCACTTTCCAACCAAGAAAGATCAAGTCTTCTTCGGTAGGGGCCAAAGGATCTTCGAAAAGAAGAATGATTCAAAGAATGTAAATAGAAAGGCAAAAACAAAGGATAATAAGAACAAAAGCGATACTTAATAGCAAAGGAGTTTGCTTCCACCGCAATAAGCATGGACACTTTGGAAAGAAATCATGAGAAGTATCTTGCGAGAGAGCTAACCAAGGAAGCTTAGTGAAGTTTCGGTTATAAATACAAATTCTGTTCATGATTGAAATAAATTTTTCTTTAAGTTAAGGTTCTACTTGGGTATTGGATACCGACTTTGGTTATCATAAATATAGATTTATGAAGGGACCAAGCAGAAGTAGAAAGTTAAACAAATATAAGTAATCCTATATGCGGGAAATGTAACAAAGGTTGCTACATTAGCCATAGAAACTTATTATTTAACAATGCCTACGGGCAAATCTATTAAGTCAATAAGTTGTTATTGTATTCCAGTACTTGTTAGAAACATTATTTCCATTTTATTGTTGGACAATGAAATCTTTGGTATTATAATTAAGAACAATTGTTGTTCTATTTATAATAATAATGTTTTGTATAGAACTGGAATATTACTTAATAAATTTTGTATACTTGACTTACATGAAAATAATTTTGCATATTGAACAAATTAGTATAAGAAAAGGAGATGATCATTCAAAGAGTTGAATGTGTGTATTTGCTGAAATACAAGTATGAATCATTTGAAAGGTTCAAAGAATTCAAAAGTGAATCAAATTGGCAAAGTATTAGGATTTTTTGATCGGATCAAGGAAGGAATACTTGTGCAATAAGTTTCTAGATCATCTCAAATGGTTTTCTCATAATGGACACATCTTGATACGCAATAATTGATTGATGTATCTGAATGAAAAATCGTACCTTGTTGGACATGGTGCGGTCCATAATGATTTTACCGACATTCCAGTATCCTTCTAGGATCATGTCCTAGAAATGGCTGCATATCTACGAAATGGTAACCTCAAAATCCGGCCCCAAGACTCCATAAAAGTTATGGACAAGGAGGATTCCTAATCTTAAGTATGTTAAGATAAGGAGTTGTCCAACTTATGTGAAAAGGTTTCAAAGGATAAGGTTGGGACAAGATTTTATAAGTGTCGATTTGTGGGACATCCTAAAGTAAGTTTAGGGTAAATGTTCTATAATCCTACTTAGGAAAAGGTGTTTGTTACGAAACACGCTTCCTTCTAAGATAAAGGTGTTTATCATTGAAGGGGCTAGTGGGAGGATAATAGATCTTGAAGAGTTCAAGAACCACAAAATACTATAAGTCAAATAAGAGGAACCTATAGATAGACCTATTATACCACAAACCAATCAGAAATGAAATTGTACCAAGATACACAGGAGGTATGGATTCATCATAGATGATGATGATGAGGTACACATCATAGAAGATGATGATCCGAGTTACATACTGATGAGGTAAGAGTTCTAGTGTGTGTACAAAAGGGTCGGTTAGGGAGCGTCGTGAAATTTCTAGTATTATATGATGATATACTACGGATGAGGAATAACATACCAATGCTACAATCAGTAAAGATAAAGTTGTCTAAACATTCCTCCATGAATGGTTTGGAAGAGTATCTTAAATTGGGGATATAAATCTATATAGATAGATTTAAGAGGATGCTCGACTTAACCCAAGGAACGTATATTCATTTGATGCTAAAGTCGTTTAGCATGGCAAACTCCAAGAGATGTCTCATGTCGATGAGCTATGGAGTGTATCTCTTAATAGTCCCCACAGACTCGAAAAAAAGAGAGGTCGCATGAGTGACAATCATGTATGCAATGAAATGTACGAGACACGATGTTGATCGGTTATATTACGGAGAAGTTCACTATGAGTCGGTGAAAACATCTTAAAGTGCTTGGCCCAAGCACTAAAGATGTGATCATATTCATGGTGGGTCTAAATTAAAACTAGAGGGCTTAATGCACTCAAGTTTTTCGAGATAGACCAAGATGACGAAAAATCCACTTTAAGGTAAAGCGTTATCTTGAACGATTAGTGCGATTGAATTGAAAGGTTCCAAACAAAGAAAGAGTTCTTGATTTAGTGATAAAGACAAAGTATATAGCTATAAATGAAGTCGCAAGTTGATTGTTTGGATTAAAAGTTAATTACGTAACTAGGAATAGTTCCTAAGTCTCATCTTGGATCTAAACATGTGTTGTGGCACTTTCATTTGATTATTAGAATCATTGAAAGATGGAAATCACTATAGAGATAGTGGACTCTCATAAACAACATTACATATCCATTAACTAAAAGCTTATCCAACAAAGCAGGATAATCGCCACTTAGAGAAGAAGAGTATGAGTTACCATGACGATTGGCTTTAGTGCAAGTGGGAGATTGAAAGTAATATGCACACAAGCCAATCATGTTTGATGATAAAGCATATACTTTGTAACAATCTTATTCATTTATTAATAAAAAGTATTAATTTATTAAAGGCTTTTAATTATCTACATGATGTTTGTTTTATAATATGTGATAAACCCATAGTTTTAAGCAATGCTTTTAGAATAATGATGATGATCATTCTAATGAGATCTAAATTCTTAGAAAGCTTAAAACTAAAATAGTTCCCAATCGTTCGGATTACTAAATTGGGGATTAGTGAATCCGGATAGATTGGGTACATACGCGTTCACTTGCTCATTGGATGAGGATGATTGATCTCATGATCATTTGTGTGGAGACACTAAAGCAAGTATGTAAGTGCTTATTAGAGAATAAGTACACCTTGAACGTGGCTCGCTAAGGAATACCTAATGGAGTTTTATTTTCCGTCAATAGGAATTCTGTAGAGATAGTAAGTACAAGTAATCCTTGGACTTGAGATCATCATTGTATCTTGTGTGATGATGAGTTATACTTTGACTTATTCCTTAAGACCCTTAGGGTATATCAAAGGGTATGCTTGGGTATAATAAGTTGTACATGGAGATAATGTATGATCAATAAAGAATCTACCACTTCTAATAAAAGAAGAGAAATGTCCTATGTGATTCGATAAATGACAACCCAAAGAGTCCTTGGCAAAAGCGCGTAATGAAATTAGAAAGGAGTTTCTAATTTGCATTATTTGAGTTGTGCATTTAAGGATCGAAATACATATAATTAAATAAAATAAGACTTGACAAGAATTCCATGTCTTATATTTAATTGGGACATTGTATGGTGGAAGGATTGAATTGAGCGGTAACTATTTACTCAAAGGTTCTTTAATGATTAATGTTGAAATCTATATTATCCGGAAAGTCGCTTTGATCGCTAGGGAGGCTTATCCCTATCAGTAGAATAAATATTATTTAAATAAATTAATTATTTAATTTATTTATTTAAATAAGATTAGAATTGTTCTAATTGATTTATTCACAACCTAGGTTTAATATGGAGAACCTAAAGGGTCACACCATAAAAGGAAGAATAATTATTTAAGAAGTTAATGGCATAATCGTAATAATATATTATGTATATTTAATTTAATCTATGGTGATAGAATAAATTAAATAGCTTAATATTTATTATTTAATATTTTAGAAATATTAAATATAAATTAATAAGAGGAGTCTTATTAATATTATTACAATTATTATTATTTTAATTTCTAAAAGAGTTTAGGAATTAATTTAATATAAGTACTCTCATTTATTCCTAATAGGATTAGGATGGAAAATTAGTTAAAGGAGTTTAATTAATTATCCCTAATAAGATTAGGGAGCCTAATTAATTAAAAGAATTTAATTAATTAATTAAAACCCAATTCCTTAATTGTTAAGGTGGGTTGCCCACATCTATAAATAAGAGGAGTCTTATTATGGGTGGGATGGGTTGTTGACTTTAAGAAAGTACGTAATAATTCCAAGTTGTTGGGAGTATGCCTTTTCTATAGAGATAGAAAACTAGTGTTAGCCATAATACCCATCTTCTTGAATTTTCTTCTTCCTTGGTGGATCACCTCTAGAGGCCAAACATTTGGGTGGCTAACGTTGATCAAAGGAAGGAACCAAACCCGGTGGATTCAAGATTGAACGCGAAAGGATTTGGAGGTGAACTTGTACCTGAGGAAGCTCGATCTTCAAGGGTATGATTTTATTCTTTATCTTTTCGTTTAATTAATAATTGTGCATAAAGGGTGATCCGGGTATATGGTTTGTAAAATTTTTAAACTCTGATTTTACACGCTTCCACATTATTTTGCAATTTGATTGCACACATGAATATTACAAACCTAACATGTATAAGTTGCAACAGATAGCACTGAGCTATCTCTTTTTTTTTAAAATAACTGATGTAGGTGATTTACTGCAATAGAATTAGGATCAGCCTTATATCTCCTTGTAAACAAACTTCTTGACCTTCATGACAGAACTTGATGTAAGCTTGTTGATAATTAACCCTTAATTCCCCAAAAGCTTCCTGCCAAGCTACTCCTAATATCAGATCTGCCCCATGGAGGTCTATCACATAGAAATCAGCTGTGAATTTGTTCCCTTGAATTTCAAAAGGAACCTTAGTGCACTGCCCCACACACTTGAGGTTGTCCCCATTTCCCACTATGACTGAAAATTGTGGAGATGGTATGATGTCAAGGCCCAAGTAGTGAGCAACTCTTGTTTGAATAAAATTGTGACTACTCCCTCCATCTATCAGCAATTGTAAGGTTTTTTCTCCAATGTGTCCCATCATCCTTAAACATCTAGTATTAGGTGAGCCTATCAATGCATACAAGTTTCCTACCTCAGGATTTTGGTTAATTTCTACTTCCTCAGTTTCCACTACATTAATGTTATCAACTCCAATACCTTCATTGTCATCAGGTACCAATCCTTCCAATAGTAAAAGTGACATTTGACCCTTACATTTGTGTCCTTTGTGCCATGCCTCTTCACAATTAAAACACTGCCCTTTTTCCAATTTTGCTTGCCTCTCAACATAGGAAAGTTTCTTGATAGGCAATATGTGATAAGGGCTCAAGGTGGAATTGAAGCCTTTTTCAGTAGTCATGGATGCTCCATTATAGCATTTTTTATAGCAGGGTTATGTTGAGTCTTAGCACCCATCATAGAAACAGTACTAGTACTTCTAGGTTGAAAAGCGTGAGACCTACCAGCCCCAAACTTCCCTTCATACAACTTGGATAATCCAATAGCATGTTGTAGATTATAGGGTTGTGCTCTTATTACCTCACATTGGATATCACCCCGAAGTTCACCCACATAACATCCCTTAAGAAAGGATTCGGGTAACCCACAGATTTTGTTAGAAATCTGTTGAAATTTGGTTTCATATTCAGCCACAGTACTAGTTTGTCTTAACTTGGTAAGCTGGGTATTTGGGTCTTCATAAGGGGATGGACCAAACCTAATATATAACTGTAAAATGAATTCAGTCCAAGATCTTACTAGATGATTAGTTTCCATCCATTGAAACCAAGTTGAAGCTGCTCCATCCAGATGAAGAACAGCTAGAGACAGCTTGCTATCCTCAGAGATCTTATGGTAATCGAAGTATTTTTGAACCTTATATAGCCATTCAGTCGGATCTCCACCCTCAAACCTGGGAAAATCCACTCTAGCTTTCCGATAGGTATCATCTGGTCATCTATGAGCAAGATGTGCCTCCATATTTCCCCTGGGTTCACGGTTTTCGAGATTTGTTGGTTGTCTCCAATTCTGCAGTTGTTCCTGCATCACTGCAGTCATAGTCTGCTGAAAGTGTTGAGTGAATGTTTGAGCAAAATTAGAGAACTGTTGGTTGAACTGTTCCAACAACTGCTCTACTCTATTATTTTCGGTCATGATGATTCTCTCAACAAAAGCACCAAATGTTGCTGTGATTTACAGTCTACAGCATAGACTTAAGAAAACAGAGGAAATAAGATAAAATGAGGAAAGTTTTGATATATTTCACTGCCAAATCTAATTACATGAGAGTGCATATATACACTCTTGGGTACAGAAATCTATGTAACAACTCCTCAATTTGATTGGTCATTTCGTACACAGCTCAGCTGTCATTTTCTAACAGAAATCCTACTACATTATATGTTACCCTTTTTACCCTTGACATATCCTTTCATCCATGTGGGCTCTCTGATTTCCCTCCTAGACCTCCTAAGCTTGTTTAGTGTATACAGGTCTTCTATTTCTGTTTCTTCCATGTCCACTTGGTCTGCAATCTCTTCTTCCCTAAGTTCATCATGGTCATCTGTCATGTCTTGAGCTTCATTGTCCTGAGCTTGTTGAGTCTGATCCATACCATCAAATTCAGCAGCATGAATTTCATCTGCGTGCATTTTTCTAGGCATGTTAAGTGTGTCATTTAAATTCAGAGCAATACATGTTTTTATAAACTGAAATGCCTAAAGCTCAAGTAACCAAAAGGTTTCTACGACTATTTGATGATATGGAATAGCCAGCATTGTATATCCAAGTTTTTGATATATATTTCTCCCTGTCCAGACAAAGGAAACAACTTTCCAAAGATTACAAAGGAAACATGATTCCTTTTTCAGGACAAAGAAAAAAAAATAGTTTCTTGCTGAATAAAACTAATAACCAATATTGAGTTATTGCTGGAAAGCTATCCAGTAATCGATATTTCTTTAGCTTAACAATCACAGAACTGATATTTACTTCTTTCTTTTATGATTTTATGGGTAATGTTTAGGAACTTGTCCAGCATGCATGAGACGATAGAACGCTAGCTATTGGAAACAACACATCACTGGTACAGAATATGCAGGTCGACTTCATAAAATTACTTTTATATGGTCTAAGCAAAATTAAATCAATCTACAGAACAAACCAGAGTAAACTTAAGATCTATGTCAAAAAAAGAGCGTGTTTATGAATTGAAGATGATGCATATCAGCTGTTTGTTAATAATTCAGCTTTTTTATAATTAAAAGAAAATTCATTTTCACAATAATATAAATGATTTCTTTTTTAATACCCCACCTATAGGCTATAGCTATGGAGATATCGATAATTTTTAGTTTCTCAATATAGAATAAAATTAAAAAATATAAAAGTCATGCAATAAATACAAAAAAAAAAAGTCTTACAACAAGAAAAAATAACATAATAAAAATTAAATATGTCTCGATCATAACCATCAAATTAATACATAATTCACGATATAAAGTAGCTCAAAAGTTTTTTTAGATTTTGTAACTTCCGGGTAAAATTTGAGTCCCAAAAAGTTTTTTAATTTTCATATTAAACAAACCCAACACTCCTCGAAAGAACTCCACAAAATACCTGACCTTTACTTCACATAGTATATATATATATATATATATATATATATATATATATATATATATATATATACAACCAAAGAAAGATCTAGAGTTTTAATATTATATAAATAACCTTTATGTCAAATGAATAAAAATTAAATAATATACATACAAAAAGTTTAGAAAAATATTTGGAACATATACATGAATATGAATAGGTCTTTAAGAAAAGAGAAAAAATTCACAAATTGTAGTACATATAATCTACCAATGTATTCAATTATTGGTATTTCATGATTCATAATTTAATTAGTAGAACCTATCTCACTCAGCTCTAATTCACTATAAATAGCACTTTATGTCTTTATCTACACACCTAATTACACACAAAAATCCCACAAGTTCACTATGAATCAACAAATTCTTTTGAATCAACTATATTTCAAAAAAAAAGAAGATGATTTTACAATCAAAGTGAGAGACTCTTGATTTTGGAATAGAGTAAATACAAAAGCAAACAAGATTGACAACACCAATGTTATCCTATTGGATGAAGAGGCATGTATTTTTTGTTTCCAATCAATTTCTCAATCTATAAAAACTTTTTTATTTCAAATGCCAACATAACACATGTATTAAAAATGTTACTGATTATTTCATTCCAATAACACATGATTCACAAATGCTTTTGACTCTAAGGCCCAATCAGAAAAAGTAATTTTATGGAAAAACTAAGAGAAAATGATATTTCCGTAACGTTTTGTGCAAAAATAAAATAATAAAATACACGATAACTCGTTTCTAAGTTTGCACGTGATTTGCACGGGTTATCATGCTAGTTAAAACAAAATCTCAGAGTGATTAAATCTGTTTCATGTATTGAAAAGTAACATTATTTTAACAAATATATTTCATCCATAAAAATTGCTCCAAATTATATAAGTTCTAATTAGTACCCCTATCCCCCTAACTAGTACCTGGTAAGTAATTCAAATAATTATATTTACAAATAGAGGAAGATATGGATTAATATATACAAACTCTAAGCATAATTGAACTGTTTACAGTTTTTGGGGTTCTATAGCATCTTCAGGTAGACTTCATGTTGTCCAAGCAATATGTTCTCTGCAAAATGGTAACATAATATTAAAGACAGAAAAATAAAAGAACAATATATTATGAATTTGTGATTAAACAAATTACTAACCGAAATAGAGTGAATTTCTTCAAGGAAAGGCACAAGTAGTGATATAAAAGTCTGCATTTCTTCTTTAAGTGAGTCAATGTGTTGGTTTTTGGCCATGAGAATAGTAAGAAAAGTTTTGGTATCAGGCACTAGTTTGAGAGCAACCTGCAAAACAAATCATATATTTTAAGTCTGGAGGAACAATATCATCATTTTTGTTCAATAAGATACCAAAGTGAATGATTTGACTCATTTCATATTAGAAATAATCGCAAGAAATCTTTTGATACCACAGATTCATATTTCTCAACGATATTCCACGATCACGACAATCGGCTGAATCCCGTGAAACCATTTCGTAGAAGTTGATTAGAATTCCAGTCAAATAAGTTGAAATAATTCAAATTAAAGTTAATTATGAGTTCTCAACGTATTACACGATCAAGACAATTGGCTGAATCCCGTGAAACCATTTCATAAAAGTTAATTAGAATTCTAGTCAAATAAGTTGAAATAATTCAAATTAAAGTTAATTATGAGTTCTCAACATATTCCACAATTGGCTGAATACCGTGAAACCATTTCATAAAAGTTAATTATAATTCCAGTCAAATAAGTTGAAATAATTCAAATCAATTATTATATATAAAGACACGTCATTGATGACTTAAAATGATGTCAGCAAATCAAATCAATTTAAAAAATCGTTGAGTTAACTCGGTTAATTTGAAGAATCACCGTGAAACCATTTCATAAAAGTTCATTAGAATTCAAGTCAAATAAGTTGAAATAGTTCAAATTAAAGTTAATTATGAGCAGGGGTGGATCCAACCACAAAATTCAGTGAGGTCAAATTTGATTTTTTTTGTTAAGAATTAAAATTATAACTATATATATATATATATATATTTTTGAATTCAATATAATTTCTCAACACTTAAGTCGTTAAGTTTAATGTATATATATATATATATATATATATATATATGTGTGTGTGTGTGTGTGTGTGTGTGTGTGTGTGTGTGTGTATTCATAATTTTCTTATAAGGAAAATATTAGAATGATTTTTTTAATCAACAAATTTTTTTATTAAAAACTCAATATAGTACAAATGTGACAAATCCAAAAGAGTTGGATAAGGCCACACGGGATAAAAAAAACTAAGTAAATAATCTTGGGGTTTTAAGACCTTGGTTTTGTCTTTGAGTTTTAATTTGGTGATAAAAGAAAAAGAAGCAAATGAAAACAAAAAGAGATAATGTTAGTTTTGTAATAGAAGAGAATTTTTTTTTACGAAAAGTGGTGTTTTTGAGTTTTAATTAGAAAAAAAAATGAGTGTATTTCGAATCAAAAAATTTCTTCTCATTTTTTTCCCACAACTAATTTTTTTTATAGGATGTTAGTTAAAAAAGAAAAAAAAGTAGAAGAAAATACTTACTTTTTAAGCCAAATATTACACATGGAGAGAGAAAAAAGAGAAGTATTACAAAATTATCATTATTTTAAAAAATCACTTATACAAAAAGAGAGATTGGTGGTGGGGTGTGTGTACTATGAGAAAAGGGAAGGAGCCAAAATTTAGTGGGGCAGGTGCCCCCTGCCCTAGGTAGATCCGCCCCTCATTATGAGTAGAATTACTAGTATTCGGAAGTATTTCATGTATTTATCTAGCTAGATAAAACACTTGCGATGTTGATTTTTTAGTTTTGTTTTGAAATAATAGAGGAGTAATTAAGCAAATAGACCAAGAATTCTTTTGATCTTCAAGATGCATTTTGAAAGGAAATATTTAAAGGAGTAGTTAAACATATTGATAAAGTAACTTGTTCGTTTAAGATCAACAAAATGCTGAAAAACTTACTTGGAAGGAAAACAATGTTAGTACTCCCTCCGTTTCAAAAGACATTATCAAATTCAAGTCAATATTATATACTATTTTTAATTTAAAATTGATGTGGTTTATTTAATTTTTAATTTATTAATTTATTTTTGAGATAATTTAGAATTTCATAATTGTATTATCTAAAATTAAATGATTTTATATAAATTTGAGTTTGAATATACATCAAATTGACTTCATAAAGTTAAAATTGATCTTATATTTTGAATCAGAGGGATAACATTGAGATCATAATTTATCTTAGGGCATGGTCGGGAATGATTTATTTTAAAATGACTTATAAGTTAAAATATAAGTTGACTTATAAGTTCTTTTAAGTTAAGTAAAAGCATTTGGCAGTAATTTGATTTATAAGTCAGAAATTAAGTTAAAAACAAGTTTTGAATGTGCTCGACTCATAATGACTTATAAGTTAAAATAAATGTAAAGATAACTAAAAATAACATTAATAAAAAGAGGGACAAAATAGATATTACATTTGATCAAACATAATTATTTAAAAATGACTTATAAGTCATTTTTAAAAAAGTCACAAATAGTTACTTAATTTTATTTTTTTGACTAAAACTCAACTTATAAATCAAAAAAATAAGTGGTTGCCAAATATCTTAATAGTCCCGAACATGGGCTTAGTATGATTCTTGAGGTTAAAGAAAAGCAATTCTCAAATTGACTAAATCCAAACTAGATCAAGCTGAAATTAACACAAAATACTGCACAGCCAAGAAAATTCATGTTCTCGTGGATCATTAATTATTACCCCCTCCGTCCCAAATTAACTGCTCAGTTTTGATTTTTTTAAGTTAAATTGACTATTTTTAGAATTAATAATTAAGCATATATAAATATATTTCTAAAATTATAAAAATTAGGATTAGTAATAAAGTGTATATACTTTCTTTTGGTTATAATCTTTTCATCTATATTTTAACAAAATTAGTAAAAGATTAGTTTTAAAATAATCAATTTGACTTTTAAAAAGTCAAAACCAAGAATTAATTTTAATTTGGGACGAAAGACTTTTATAAGCAGCTAAAGAGATCCATCGATGCCATGGCTTTAAGGTGATGTTGTATGATTCTTCAACTGCATGCTCCATTTTAACTTCAGAATCCTTCATTAATAATTGTAACAGCATTACCGTAAAATCCAGGTTCTGCAAAGTTAAATCATTATTATTTCTGGTTAGTTAATTGGCCGTACAATATATCAGTTTCAAATTATAAAAATCATTATTGACTTTTTAAAATTAATTTAAAATATTTTCAAACTAAAAATTGACATAGATTCACTCTTCTAATTTGTTCCAAAAATTAGCTTCTCTACAATCTTTTTGTATAGTAATGATCTTGTAATAACCGCAAATTTTATGATTTAATATTAATATTTATATAATTAGAGCACTGTGATTATTTATTTTATAAATGCTTGCATGGCATGAGGTGAGTAATTTTATTGAATTAATTGAACTTTTAATAATTGATAAGATGAGGAGAATTATGATAAGTTTATGAAATGTCCTGTGTGACACAATGATGGAATTTAGTAAGGAATAAATTAAAGAAGGAATGCATTGCTATGCAAAAGATGACAATATGAGAGGTGGTACATAATTAATTTATTTAACTATACCAGAGTAATAATAAATCATTGAATTGGTTTGAAAGCTTATTTGGATGGACTAAATCTTTTATTATTATTCAAGTGAGTAACTTAAATTATGTGAAATAACCCAACTTATTAATAATTATTAAGGTGGTGTATAATTTAGTGTTATTTGGGTAAATTAAATTAATTAGTCTCATCGCCATAATAATTAAGTATTTACATGATTATAGTCCAAATAATAGAACCTAGCCATGGAAGATTTTCCACCCAAGAATTCTAATGACCATGTGACATTTTATTTACCCATGTTATTTTTGGTAGCCATGAATTTTTGTCTACCCATTTAGTTAATTTCTAACCTCATGTTATTTTTCTACCCAATTATTTTGATGACCATGTTATTATTTCCACTTAATTTCGGCAAATTTTTATTAAGTTTTTTTTTTTTTTTATTTATTTTATCTCCTTCTCACTCATTTCTAAACCTCAAGACTTTTCACCCAATTAATCTTTTTGCAACCATGTAAAGTATTAGTCACTCACTTTTGACAAGCCAAGTTCTAGTAGCTTGTGACGCCCCCAAAATAGGTCAATTCCATCCAACCCATTCTGAGTCGCCAAATACATGGTACAGAAATAACTACAACTTTATTAATACATTTGTCGTGCAAAATACGACAACATAATTACTGTGAGTTTAAATACAATTATTGTCTTCTAGACAATATACATACCCAAATAAATCCTCATCACAATTATTTATACATTATTTTATAAAAATGGTGAGGACTACTAAACAACTCTCTATAACCATCATTTCATACCCCAATTGCATCACTCGCATTCATTCTCGCCTCTTGAGAAGAAAATGGAACAACAAGGAAAAGGGTGAGCTCAACTAGCCCAAGAAAGAATATTATGACTAACATAATATACAACAAATTATCGTTAGTCTCCAACAGGGAAAAATCTAATAGAATACAATAGACAACCAGTTTTAAATCAACAACCTGCAATGAAACAACAATTCATTAGAAGAGTTAAGTAGAGAATGCAAACTACTATCTTCTATGTATGAATTTAAAAGTTCATCGTCGATATTTTATCCTCGTAACATCAATCAATATATATCCGAATCAAATATTCATCTTTGCACTACGTGCCAAAGATATTCATCAATTAATCATGTTCATCTAAACACTGCTCATCTTTGTACTACGGGCCAAAGATATTAATCAAAGGTCGTGTTCATCTCAACACTGCTCATCTTCTGCACTACGCCAAAAGATATTCATCAAGAAATCATTCATCTTTGCACTACGTGCCAAAGATATTCAAGAATATCATCATTTAGGACCGAGGATGATGAAAAATATTTTAAAGAAAACGAATCCAAAGGAAACAAAAGAACAAATATTAAGGATTCGTATTTTAAACAATCCAAGTTCAAAAATACTTCATAAGTAATCGAGTGGAGTAAAATTCAAGAATGATCAAAACATGGATACAATCAAAGCTAGTATCCATAGTAGATATTTTGGACAAAAGAAATTTCATTTTCACTGAATATAGTGCCGTATTCGTGAATAGTGTCGTATACGTGAATAAGATCAGATACGTGAATAAGAATCTCAACCAAAAGATAGAAATTTCACAAAAAAATATCTTCACGCTTCGTGAATAGTACTCGTGAATAGTACTCGTGAAAGTTCCAAATTTGATAAAAATTTCCAACCAATATTTCGGCATAATGATATTGAAGAAATAATATCATTTTCGAATAAAATAACATCCTTACCTCGAAAAAGACAGATGATTTTAGTTGAAACACCTGGATATAGGCTATGACTTGAACTTGCACCGTATAGCAATACTCAAAGTATACTCAAAATACTCACAAGAATAGGCTCGATAATATAGAGAGAGAAAACTTCAATTTCTGGTGTGATTTTCAATTCTAACCTAAGCACCCTATTTATAGGAAAATGCTTAGAACACCAAAGTAGAAAATTTAATATAATATTAATATATAAATAAATTTTCTTACGCCCACTTTGAATCCTCTAGCTTCAGCACTTTGCACATGTTTCATGAGGTCCACAAATGTAAAAAAACGTTTTTCCTATTTTAAATATTTTAAACTTCCAAAAATCAATTAATTCGGAGCTTCGAAACTTCAATAATTCATAATAAATAGCCGTTTTATCAGAAAATTTGAATCTCGCGAGTTTTTATAGGAAATTCAATTCTCTACAACTTTGCAGAAGAAAATTTTTCCAAATTCCAGACAGAAATTGACCGAAACCCATAAACGGGCGATTTTAGAGGCTATAATCAAATTTCAGTCAAGAAATGTATCCACCAACACACAAAATATGTGTTAAACATTTAATGCCACAAAAATACTCTTCCTCCTCATATACTCACATATCGCACATTCATTATAAAAATATCACCGTTAATATATTATTAAAATAATATATTTAAATGAATTATTTTATCAAAAAAAGATAAAATATTAATTTTCAACAATTGTCACATTAAAAATTTTCTCCATCTATATCCACATAAAATCAATATTTTTCTCATCATATAAATCAATAATTAATTATTCACAAATAATATTACAGAATCACAAGATCTTGGCAACCGTGTAGTCCTAAGAAAGAGGGCTTTCCAATAAGAATTTCTCCTTCATTGGTAGCATGATTAGGTGACCAAACCTCTCCTTAGGGATCGAATTTTCTAGACATTGCCAATAATGTTATCTAATAATATTATTCGATAATATGAATTATTGCTTCGATAATAAAAATACTTTGTGTAATGACAATTATTGAAATAAAGAATATAAAATATCAACGCAAAGATTATTAAATCAATAAAATAAAATCTTTGAATAATAATTACTATAATAATTATTGAGTAGTGCCTTCTTCATACGTAAGAATCAATAATTGGTGCAATACTGCAAAGCTCGTGTTTTAACCACCGAGAGTATTTTAACAAGATAATAGCTGTAAATAACTACGCTGTGCTATTTTTTAACAACTTATATTTGTCATTTTCTTCATCCAATCGCTTTCAGTTATGGGGCCCACAAAGATCATATGGCTGTCAATGCGAATATTCTACGACCAAACGAATATTCCCAAACAACAATGAATATTTTATAACCACTTGCTTATTTTGAAATATTTGCGTATTTTACCCATAACTATCCACATTAATCAAATCAACCCTTACTATTTCAAAATAATAAATAGAAAATTAAATTTCATTAATAATAAGTTGGGGTCTTACAACCTCCCCTCCTTATGAAATTTCGTCCTCGAAATTGACGTGACGACTGGTGTTTTTCAAAAGATGAGAATACCTCGCTTTCATTTCCATTTCCAACTCCTGTCATTTCCTCAATAAAGATGGTTTCTCCACAAAACTTTAACTTGTGGTATAACCTCGGTACATAGGACATGTTCTTTCATATCTAAGATCTTGACAGGTACCTCCGCATACGTTAAGTCTTCGGCTATTTCGTCCGGTTCTAACTCTATAACGTGGTTCGGGTCGTCCACATATTTACGTAACATCGATACGTGAAAAACATTATGAACACGCGTCATACTTGGCGGTAAAACGAGTCTATAGGCCACAATTCCTATTCGATCGAGAATTTCAAATGGATTAATAAATCGAAGGTTTGAGCTTTCCTCACCTCACCGATTCTCGCTTTTTAAATAACAACTTCTTGCACCTCCTTCTTCAAATTCATCACCTCGTGTGTGTAGCTTGAATGACTTTAACTTTATCGATTAAAGTCAATTATACTCAGATATCATCACGTGGGTACCTAGAGTTTTCATCTCCATCTCTATTATTTGTAAATTATACTGAAATTAGTCTTTGACAATATCGTACTTTCGTATTATATACGATCTTCTACTCAACACGTCGCCACCACGTTCGCTTTTCCAAGATGGCATGGTCGTAATAACGTGTCTTTGAAATGAGTCTCCTCTTGAGCTCTTGGAAACTCTTCTCGCATTCCTCGCTCCATACGAATTTTGTATCCTTCCGAGTTAGCTGGGTTAATGGAGTAGCTAATTTGTTAGCATGAAAATGAATATTCACAACTCATCTCAATTTAAAGTCGAGTCATCAGAATCAAGTTATTTCAAGAGATTTTTATATCGTCTTGCGATTACTTGCGATCTAAAAAGACAAACTCAGATAAGCCCTTGATATACTAGTATATAATTGATAATATTTTGTGCAGTATTATGTGGGTTTATTATTCAAAATTGTTATATTCATGTCAGTATAACTTTCATGTCATATATAATTTCCAAGTGGATTAGTTTTACAGCATGCACCGAAGCACGTTTACCTATTAAGGTGGGCATGTTAAAATTCAAATAATTAAGCTTCATATCAACTACATTGGTACACGTTCGGGCCCATGCATTTAGTGGAGGAAAGAAGATGAGTTATATGAGAAGACGAATAGCAGCAGCAACCCTCCAAAGCATCGCCATGATGGCACTTCGCCTCTCCCTTTAGGCATGGATTGGAGCCCTCCCCCTCGTACTTGGGTGATGATAAATTGGTGTTGAGTCACCGTACCAGTAACGAATTCAACTAGCACAGAGATAAAAGTTTAAGCTTTTATATCATTGAAGTGCTTTAAAGGCGACTTCGATTTCATCATCAACCACATACTGAAGGCGGATACAAATCCTGAGGATAAAAATCCCAAATAGACTTTTTGAATACTCTCTTATTTATAAGTTCTTTATAAATAAGAGACTGGGGGGGGGAATTAAAGTTCGTACTTTGTTGGAATTTTGGCGGCTCTCCCATGACATTTGGGCAACAACCCACTTCGGGCAACAACAATCCTCTTCGGATAATTGCAGTTTGCCTCGGACTATATCACATCGGCTTCATCATGTCTTCGGTTGTCTACATTTGGCGGTATAAGGTCGGGTAAACTTCCTTCGGGATGGATCAACGTCCTCCCGAACGGATAACTTCCTTCGGGACGGACCATCGTCCTCCCGAACGGATCACATCTTTTGGGACAGACCATCGTCCTCTCGAACGGATTACTTCCTTCGGGACGGACCGTCGTCCTCTCAAACGGACAACTTCCTACGGGACGGACCATCGTCCTCCTGAATGGATTACTTCCTTCGGGACGGACCATCATCCACCCGAACGGATAACTTCCTTCGGGACAGACCAACGTCCTCCCGAACGGATTACTTCTTTCGGGACGGACCGACATCCTCTCGAATGGATTACTTCGTTCGGGACAAACCAACGTCCTCTCGAATAGACAACTTCCTTCAGGACGGACCATCGTCCTCTCGATCGGACAATATCCTTCGGGACGGACCAACGTCTTCCTGAACGGTCAAACTTCCTTCGAGATGGACCATCGTCCTCCCGAACGGACAACTTCCTTTGAGATGGACCATCGTCCTCTCGATCGGACAATATCCTTCGGGACAGACCATCGTCCTCCCGAACGGTCAAAATAAACATTTATACAGTTCTTCGGAACGAATACGTTTAGTTCCACGGAACAAAATTTATAATTGGTGTTTGGTTGGATGTGTTCGGTGGGTTATTTATCTGTCTTCAGTTGTAATAAGGTTGGCTCAATTATCTGTGTATTCGTCGGCTGTGATAAGGTTGGTTCTCTATATCTTCGATAGTAATAAGGTTGATTCTTTATATCTTCAGTAGTGATAAGGTTGGTTCTCTATATATTCGGTTATGATAAGGTTGGTTCTTTATATCTTCGGTAGTAAGGTTGGTTCGGTAGGTATAAGGTTGGTTCTCTATATATTTGGTTATGATAAGGTTGGTTCTTTATATCTTCGGCTGTGATAAGGTTGGTTCTTTATATCTTTGGTAGTGATAAGGTTAGTTCGGTTGGTATAAGGTTTGTTCTTTATATCTTCGGCAAATATAGTCGTTTTGTTAAGATAAATTTGTATACTCTCTCATTTACAAGTTCCTTATAAATAAGAGACTGGGGGGGCAATGTTGGAATGTGATTATTTGGGTCTAGCCAAGGTGTAACCCAATTTATTTAATGGGCTAAATTTGGTGTTGGCCCATAATATATTTATTTTGACAAGGAGAGAGTCCTTGTTAAGATATGATTGTATTTCCTTATTTGGAGGGATAAGGAATCCTTCTCCTAGTTGGATGCAGGTGGAGGTTACTTCCATATATACGGCTACAAGCTAGGGTTTGAGGAATAAAAAGAAAAGAATATCATAGGATACAAGAGATACAACACAAATACACAACTTGTAATCCCAATATTATTATAGTGGATTACTCTCTCTTGCTCTCCGTGGTTTTTTCCCAATTGGGTTTCCACGTAAATTCTTGTGTTCATATTTTACAATGGGGTTTCCAGTTGTAATTAAAGTTCGTACTTTGTTGGACTTTTGGCGGCTCTCCCGTGACATTTGGTCAACAACCCACTTCGGGCAACAACACTCCTCTTCGAATAATTGCAGTTTGCCCCGGACTATATCATGCGAAGTCACTGCCTGCAGGGTTGCCAAGGTCGATCTTCCGAGGATCGCGTTGTATGCCGAATCCACCTGCATGACGAAAAATCTGACCATTATCTCGGCCTGATTGGGTGTTATGCCGAACTTGACAGGCAGTTTGATGGTACCAGACACATACACCGGATCCCCATTGAAACCATACAAAGGTCCTTCGCCACCCAAATCCATCTTTTCCCTTGCAGGTCCATCCTTTGATAGGCATGAGTGTATAAGATATCGACCAAGGATCCGTTATCTATCATCATCCATTTCATATCCACGGTCCTGACCTGAGCGGTTATCACCAACGCCCCGTCATGCGGCTCTATGAGGTCTGTAGGATAGTCCTTTTCCGAGAAAGAGATTGATGCTCCGGGATATGCCCAATCTTTTCTTGTAGTAGACCCCGTAACCGATAACACTGCCTCGAGATGCCCACTTCTCTTCTTTCCAGTTACACGTCCAATAGAACCGCCTGAGATAACATCAATTACGCCTTGGGCTGGAGGATTATGTGGAGGCTGGGTGTCCCGATCTTGTGCTCTTCTTTCCTCTCTTGGTACCACTACGTTACCCCGACCGGCTACATACTGAACCAACTGTCCGTTTTGAACATTCTTCTCTATCATGTCCATCAAGTCGTTGCATGCCTCTGTCGAATGCCCGGTGCTCTGGTGATAATCACAAAACTTGTCTCGGCCCCTCCTCCCGGGTTTGGTTCGTTTTGAGCATGGTTCATAGAAGGATTTATTCCTTATCTCTTCCAAGATCTTCGCCCGATCCATAGTGAGGGAAGTGTAAAATTTGTTGACATTTCGGTTAGGCAGGGGAGGTCGGCTACTTCCTGATCCTCCTCCATTGTAGGTTTTCTTTCCAGGATTATCCGAACTCCACTGGTTGTTATCCGAGCGCTGATAATTCTGTTTGTCCCGATCCTTAGACTTCTCATAGGACTGGGAGTGTAGTTTGAAATTTCCCATGACTTCTTCTATTGCAATGAACCCTTCGGCCCGATGGAAGGCTTCGGTCAGATCTACAGGAGGGTTGATCACCAAATCTTTCATCAGTTTCTTCGACCTCCCAATATCCAACCCCATCGTGAAAAATCCCAAGGCTTGTGGGGAGTTCAACTCTGCTACCGAACCCACAGCCTCCCCAAATCTTTTTACGTATTGACCTAGGGTTTCATTCGACTTCTGTCTGACCTGCACGAGGGAAGCTATTATTTTACCCCGTCTTCTATTACTCCCGAACCGAGCATGAAACTTTTCCCTAAGGTCATTCCACGAACTGATTGATCCGGCTACCAAAGTTCCCATCCATTCTCGGGCACACTTTTTCAGCGTTGTAGCGAACATATGGCATTTGGCTGCATCCGAATGCCCATAGTAAGACATCAGACAGTCATATCCATATGAATGATCGTAAGGATCCCCTAGTCCGTCATATGTATCTATTGGAGGCATCTTCTTCTTTGGATCGGCCGTGACTTGATTTATCTCCGGTGAGAAGGGTGATCCAGGACAACCTAAAGAGGTCACCATCGGGCTCTTAGCTTCTAGTAACTTCTCCAATTCTGTGACCCTTCTAGCGAGGGGGTTGACCTTCTCTTTACGGGGGGACGAATGATGTCTGTCCCGCTTGTATTCGGGTGACGCGATCCCCAGATCTTCTGTCATCCGATCGACTCCTCCTTCGGCTTCTTCCTTCTCGGGAGCGACTCCGGGGTCGGCTCCTTTCTTTTCTAGCATCATCCCGTCAGGGTGATCGGGATCGACTATGATGTCTGCGCCTCTTCGAGGAGGCTTCTTGTTCTCCGGCCATTTTAGACATTTGTGCCTCGAGTTCCTCCTGTTGTAGCCGTAGTTCCAACATGGCATCTTTGTTCTGCTCCATCTTCCTTTTCAGAATGAACTCCCACTGGTCCTGGCTACCTTCTCCTATTTCTTGCCTTACGAGGGCCCGAGAATGGTTTTCATCGGCCTCACTCGCATGATTAGGCGTATGTTGGCTATCGTGGAAGAGTTTATGTAAGACCCCAATTTTTTTAATAAAGATAATTTTTCTATAAATATCGTTTTTGAATATTATGGAATGAATTTGATATAATGTTATAGTTGTTGGTAATATTTATAAATTTTTCAAAGTACGCAAGTTGTTATATAATATTCGATTGGTCGGGGAATATTCATTTTAACAGGGAATATTCGTACAATGGCACAATCATTGGTGGACCCCACAACGGAATTATTATCGAAATGAGAAAACGACAAAAATACTTTATGAAAATAACGGCGGAAGTTTTTACCGTTAACTGTTGAAACACCTGGTGTTAAAGTAAATGCGATGTCTGGCGTGGTTGCATAAGAGCACACCAGTATTGATTATTGATGCTTACGTGAGAAGTCACTCGGTTTTATTCAATTATTGCTACGATAATTGCTTGCGTAGTATCTCACGTTATTTGATTCAATTATTGTCAATATTTTATATATTATTAAATCAATAATTGAGATGAAAAGTTTATTAATGTTATTATTTGCAATATTAACGATGTCTAGAAGTTCCATCGAGGAGAGGTTTGGTCACCTAATTGCATGCGCAATAGGGAGAAATCCATATTGAAAGCCCCCTCTTTCCTGGGAACGACCTGGTCGATTAATACTGTGAATTATAATAATGATAATATATGTTGTTAAAAATATTTAGGGGATTTTTTTTATGAAGTATTTGTTGTAAATTTTGTCGTATTTTATGAACCCCCCACCTACTCATTTTTCAAAATAATTGGGAGAAGTTATCTCAATTTTTGTATTATATATATATATATATATATATATATATATATATATATAAAATAGGTTCTTTATGGATCTTGTCTGACACCCCTTTTTGGATAGTTGATAAACTTATTGGAAGGTTTGAGATTGAAACATAAATATACCAATGGCACAACTTATGCAGGCTTTTATTTTAATATGAGGACCCCACCATAGTCAACATGTTTGTCGGTTTGTTTAACTAAAATGAATTTTAATATTAAATAATCTGACCGTCTGACATGCAAAACATATATAAAAATAAATAAAAAAAAAAAATCAAACCAAAGCACAACCTCTTAGAAACATATAAAAATCAAATAGTGGCACAAGTTCTTTATTTGCTATTTTTTATAACAATATTTGTTATTTTATAAAACAAATATTTTATAATAACAAATAAAGAATATAAAATATTTTTATAAAATAGCAAATAAAGAATTATAAAATATTTGTTAATTCTTTATATAACAAATATATGCTATTGTTATATAAAATAGGATATAAAATATCATAAAGAATTAATATTTTAAATTAAAGTGGGAAGAAATTAATATATTTGTTATATAAAGAATTATAAAAATATTTTTATATCTCTATTTTATATCCTATTATAAAATAACAAATATTTTTATAATTCTTTATTTGCTATTTTATAAAAATATTTTATATTCTTTATTTGTTATTATAAAATATTTGTTTTTATAAAATATTTTATATTCTTTATTTGTTATTATAAAAATATTTATTTTTATAAAATATTTGTTTTATAAAAATATTTGTTTTTATAAAATAACAAATATTGTTATAAAAAATAGCAAATAAAGAACTTGTGCTACTATTAGATTTTTATATGCTTCTAAGAAATTGTGCTTGATTTGATTTTTTTTTTTTATATTTTATAGATAAGTCGCATTCTATTGTATTATTTAACATTAAAAATTCGCTTTTAGTTAAACAAACCGACAACATGTTGACTATGGTGGGGTCCTCATATTAAAATAAAAGCTTGTACAAATTGCTTAGGCTTGGTATATTTATGTTTCAATCTCAAACCTTCCAATAAGTTTATCAACTATCCAAAAGGGGGGTGTGTCAGATAAAGACTCCATAAAGAACCTATTATATGGAAGGCTCCTATATATATATATATATATATATATATATATATATATATATATATATATATATATTAATTTAGGTTACCTAAGGCGAAAACCAAATTCACGGGTGGAGTGAATTCTACCGTGAATTTGGTGGAATGATGTTAATATATAATTAGGTTACCTGGGGGCAGGAAACCAAATTTACGGGTGGAGTGAATTTGGGGGAATGATGTTAATATATATATATATATATTGATGATGTTGATAAGGGGTGGGGGGGGGCCTTAATTATTTTCAAAGAATGGCTAGCTTTATTTGGCAGATTGTGGGATGCTTTTTCAAGCCTAGACATTAATTGGCCAGACTTTTCCACTCATGCAGCATTATTGACAACTTGAAAATTAGGATGCATTTTAATTGGTCAAGGCTATTATATTGGCATGTGTTCATTTTTCTCATTGGACAACTCCTTAAAAATGAATATTGATACTTAGGAACCGTGAAGTTGTGTTGTTTTATCCATAAATTTTAAAAAAATAACTGTTGCGTCCATTTCTTAACAGTACCCCTTCCATTCTCCTATAAATAGAAGCTCATTCCTTCGTTATTTCTTACGAATTCACTGAAACTCTAGAGAGAGAAATTAAAGAGAAACTATAGAAAAGTATTCTGCTATTTTCCTATTCTTATATCTAGTTTCTTTTACGGTAAGGGGTATTATTTCTTACTTATTCATGAAGAGAACTTCTATTATTCCATTCTCTATTATTCATTGGAATAACTTTGATATATCTGCTGAGCTACCTATACTTGGTGAAATTCTTACATTATTTCATTTTTTATTATTTTGTTGGAACATCCTATCCGTAAATGCTATGCATGAAGACACGGTTTCGTTATTTATTATTCTCATTGGAGCATCACATGCAAATGCGTTTACTCATGACCTGGTTCCATTGTTTATTATTCTGTTGGAATATCCTGTTTATGCGTTTTACGCCAGACCTGGTTCCGTTATTTATTATTCTGTTGGAATAACCTGCATGTGCGGTCTATCGCATGCCTGGTGATTTCTTTTGTTATTCCATTCTTTATTGTACTCTGTTGGTTAAAGTTTTGACTTCTATACTCCACGAAATTAGTGGAATATCCTTGATATTTGCGCTTCATCCAATATCTTTTCAAGAAAATATTCTTCTGAGCATTCTTGAATTTTACTCTACAAAGAAGTATCATATTGACAATTTGGACGTTATTGGTTCCTGGATAAATTAATTCTTGAACTTGTTTTATTGAATTCTTATATCATTGTCATCATTCTCATGTTTATATTATGTTGAAAGTCATATGTGGCCTATAGAGCATAGATGGACTTGGTATGATTATGACCAGGGATTAATCGGTATAATCATGACCGTAATGTTACAAATAATGTGGTAAAAGTCTTCATTGGCCCGTAGTGCATTGATGGACAGTTGTTGGCATGATCATGACCATTAATGAATACACAAATATTCTTGGCCCATAGTGCATGGATAATTGTTGTCGTGATACTAAAGAATATCCTTGGCCGTAGTGCAGGGGTGATTCGATGATGTGGATTATTTAGTAAGCTGAGTCCCAGCGATAAAAGTCATGAAAAACCTTTTAAATCATAGAAGATAGTAGATTTTATTCTCTACTTGACTCTTCTAATGGATTGCATGTTCCACTGCAGTTAAACTTGATATTTGTTATATTTTATCAGTTTAACACTGTTGAAGGCTAATGATAATTTATTCTGCATTATCTTAGTCATAATATTTCTTACTTGGCTAGTTGAGCTCACCCTTTTGCTTTCATTGTTCTCTTCAGGAAATGAGAACGTAACAGGGACTAGTTGGGTAACAGAGTGATGGTCCAGATAATAGCATTAGTAGTCCTCACTATTCTATGAAATAGTGTGATAATAAATGTAATGAGGACCCCATTGAGTTTGTATATTGTCTAGATGACAATATTTGTATTAAAACTCACAGCATATGTTTAGTCGTATTTTACACGACTCTTGTATAATTAAGTTGTATTTGAATTTTGTACCATGTATTTGGCGACTCAGAATAGGTGATGTATACCGATTTTGGGGGCGTCATAGTTGGTATCAAAGCTTAGGGATAAATCCTTGGCTAAGATGTAAGACTAGAACTAGGAGGGGAGAGACGGGAAATTCCTTCGCTAGTATGACTTACCTAAATTTATTTGGTATTTAATTGGTTGGTCAGAGTATTGAGAAAATATGTCACATGTCAACTAACCCTTGTTTCGTGGCAGTATCTGAAAATGACATCCGAGAATGTTGAGAATAGCAATGGAGCACAGGAGACCGTTGAGTCTCCACATATCAATAATCAGGATAATGTGCATCAGGAAGGCGACAATCCTCATGCAAACAACAACACTGACCAAATGATGACTGATGGAATGTTCAGAGGCTTTATGAAATTCATGCAACATCAGGTGAGAGCGGCTCCTGTCCAAAATGTAGGTGGAAACACTGGAAACTCTCGGACGGTCACCGCTAAACAGTTTAAGGAGCTGGGACCACCGGATTTTATTAGAGAGCCAAAACCACTTAAGGCGGAAGCATGGATAAAGCATATCACCAAGATATTTGATGTCTTGGGATGCTCCGAGGAGCAAAAGGTTCCCTTTCCCACCTTTATGTTGCGAGGAGATGCAAATTACTGGTGGGAATCGGTAAAGCGTACTCAACCTGCCGCACTGAAGATGTCTTGGGAGAAGTTCCAAGAACTATTCAACGACAAGTACTTTCCCGAAAGTATTCGTCACATAAAAGAGGTAGAGTTCATTAAGTTGGAGCAAAACAATATGACCGTGTCACAGTATGAAGCTAAGTTTGCTAAGTTGTCCCGGTTTGCGTCTCACTTGGTTGATAATGATGAGCGAATGACGCGAATGTTTTTAAGAGGTTTGAAACCAGAGATACGTCCATATCTTATTTCTCATAAACTGTGTTTGTATTCAGATGTTGTAAATAGGGCTCAGTTATTGGAGCGCGATAATGAGTCAATGCAACCAAGAGAAAGCAGCCAACAAAATGATAATACCAGTGAGAGCAGTCATCGAAGCGGTGACAACAAGCGTGGAGGGAATCAATAGGCCAGAAATGTTAACCACTTCGGTGGTAATCAGGGCCAAAACAATAAGAATGGACATTTCAAGAAGAGGAGATTCAACAATGATGGAAAGACGTCAGCACCAGCACCTATCGTTAAGGAAGGAGAACGACCACCTATCATATGTTTCAAATGCGGAGGGGAGGGGCACATCAGTCCAAACTGCGCGATGCCGTCCAAAGCATGTTATAATTGTGGAAGAGAAGGTCACTTAGCCCGATTTTGTCGTTCACCGAAGACAAATTCAGCTAGGATGGAGGCACCAAAGGCCGTCCCAGAAAAGTCAAAAGCGATAGTGCAAGGGAGAGCGTTTATTGTGACCTCCCAGAAAGCAAGGAACCCGAATGAGGTCATCATGGGTAAGCTTATCATAAACTCTAGCGAAGTCTATACCTTATTTGATACCGGTTCTACCCATTCTTTTATTTCTCCTACTTGCGCTCAATGATTAAATTTGACTCCGGAGAAATTAGACTTTGACTTATCTGTGGAAACTCCGTTGGGAGAAACCTTCATTACATCCACTGTTTATAAGTCTTGTTTGGTTCAAATCGGTACCCTCACATTACTTGTCGATCTTATTTCATTAAAAATACTTGCATTTGATGTGATTCTAGGGATTGATTGGTTAACTACTCATCATGCAAAAATTGATTATTTTCGTAAGGTTGTTAGCTTTCATATTCCTAACCAACCTATTATGCGAATTCATGCAACCAAACCATTAAAATCAATAACTGTTATCTCAAGCCATAAAGCTATTCGTTTATTAAAAAACGGATGTCAAGCTTTCTTAGCTCATGTCACGGATCTAAACAAAAATACGTCAGTTTTGAATGATATTTCTATTGTTAATAAATTTCCTGATGTATTCCCTGAAGAACTTCCTGGCCTACCCCCAGAGCTTGAAATTGAATTTTGTATCGACCTTGAACCCGGTACAAAACCCATTTCCAAAGCCCCATATCGAATGGCTCCTATTGAACTTCAAGGAGTTAAAGACCCAACTGCAGAATTGTTAGACATTGGCTTTATTCGTCCTAGTACTTCTCCTTGGGGTGCTGCTCTGTTACATTCGTGAAGAAGAAAAAGATGGGAGTATGCGACTTTGTATTGATTTTCGGAGTTGAATCATGTCACCATCAAAAATAGGTACCCATTGCCACGTATTGATGACCTATTTGACCAGTTGCAAGGCGCCAAATTCTTTTTAAAGATTGATCTTCGTTCCGGATATCACCAATTGAAGATTAGAACCGATGATATTCCAAAGACAGCTTTCAAAACTCGGTACGGACATTATGAATTCCTAGTCATGTCCTTTGGATTGACTAATGCTCCTGTTGCCTTCATGGATATGATGAACCGAGTATTCAAGGAATATTTGGATCACTTTTTGGTCGTCTTTATTGATGACATCCTTATTTATTCCAAAAGCCGTGAAGATCATGAACAACACTTGAGCCTGATACTCTAAAAGCTTCGTGAATAAAAGCTTTATGCCAAGTTGAAGAAATGCGAGTTCTAGCTTGAGGAAGTAGCATTCCTTGGGCATGTAGTATCAAGTCATGGAATATCAGTTGACCCAGCAAAGATTGAAGCTATTCAAAGCTGGGAGCAACCCAAATCAGTAACCGAAGTACGTAGCTTTCTCGGCTTAGCTGGTTATAATCGGAGATTCTGTTAGGTTTGTAATATTCAAGAACGCAATCAAATTGCAAAAATAATGCGGAAACGTGTAAAAATCAGAGTTTAAAATTTTATACAAACCATATACCCGGATCACCCTTTATGCACAATTATTAATTAAACGAAAAAGATAACGAATAAGAATCATACCCTTGAAGATCGAGCTTCCTCAGGTACAAGTTCACCTCCAATCCTTTTTCGCGTTCAACTTGAATCCACCGGGTTTGGTTCCTTCCTTTGATCAACGTTAGCCACCCAAATGTTTGGCCTCTAGAGGTGATCCACCAAGGAATAATAAAGATTCAAGAAAATGGGTGGTTGGCTAAACCCTAGTTTTTCTATCTCTATAGAAAAAGAGCGTACTCTTCAACTCTTGGAATAACGTATCTTTGATATCTGATATAAGACTCTTCTTATATAGATATCAAGTAACCCTATGAAAATAAGGTATTATTTAATTAAACTCTTTTAATTAAATGGGCTCCCTAATCTTATTAGGGATAATTAATTAAACTCCTTTAATTAATTTTCCCTCCTAATCCTATTAGGAATAAATGAGAGTACTTATATTAAATTAATTCCTAAACTCTTTTAGAAATTAAAATAATAATAATTGTAATAATATTAATAAGTCTCCTCTTATTAATTTATATTTAATATTTCTAAAATATTAAATAATAAATATTAAGCTATTTAATTTATTCTATCACCATAGATTAAATTAAATATACTTAAGATATTATTACGATTATGCCATTAACTTCTTAAATAATTATTCTTCCTTTTATGGTGTGACCCTTTAGGTTCTCCATATTAAACCTAGGTTGTGAATAAATCAATTAGAATAATTCTAATCTTATTTAAATAAATAAATTAAATAATTAATTTATTTAAATAAATAATATTTATTCTACAATAGGATAAGCCTCCCTAATGATCAACGACTTTCCGAGATAATATAGATTTCAACATTAATCATAAAAGAACCTTTGAGTAAATAGTTACCAGACAATTCAATCCTTCCACCATACAATGTCCCAATTAAATATAAGACATGGAATTCTTGTCAAGTCTTATTTTATTTAATTATATGTATTTAAACTCTTAAATGCACAACTCAAATAATGCAAATTAGAAACTCCTTTCTAATTTCATTCTGCCTTGGCCAAGGACTACTGGGTTGTCATTTATCAAATCACATAGGACATTTCTCTTCTTTTAATAGAAGTGGTAGATTCTTTATTGATCATACATTATCTCCATGTACAACTTATTATACCCAAGCATACCCTTTGATATACCCTAAGGGTCTTAAGGAATAAGTCAAAGTATAACTCATCATACACAAGATACTATGATGATCTCAAGTCCAAGGATCACTTGTCTTACTATCACTACTGAAATTCCTATCGACAGCAAATAAAACTCCATTAGGTATTCCTTAGCGAGCCAATGCTCGTTCAGGAACTTATTCTCTAATAAGCACCTACATACTTGCTTTAGTGTCTCCACACAAATGATCATGAGATCAATCATCCTCATCCAATGAGCAAGCAACGTATGTACCAATCTATCCGGATTCACTAATCCCCAATTTAGTAATCCACTGATTGGGAACTATTTTAATTTTAAGCTTTCTAAGAATTTAGATCTCATTAGAATGATCATCATCATTATTCTAAAAGCATTGCTTAAAATTATGGGTTTATCACATATTATAAAAACAAACATCATGTAGATAATTAAAAGCCTTTAATAAATTAATACTTTTTATTAATAAATGAATAAGATTGTTACAAAGTATATGCTTTATCATCAAACATGATTGGCTTGTGTGCATACTACTTTCAATCTCCCACTTGCACTAAAGCCAATTGTCATGGTATCTCATACTCTTCTTCTCTAAGTGACGATTATCCTGCTGTTGGATAAGCTTTAGTTAATGGATATGTAATGTTGTTCATGAGAGTCCACTATCTCTATAGTGATTTCCCATCTTTCAATGATTCTAATAATCAAATGAAAGTGCCACAACACATGTTTAGATCCAAGATGAGACTTAGAACTATTCCTAGTTACAGTAATGAACTTTTAATCCAAACAATCAACTTGCGACTTCATTTATAGCTATATACTTTGTCTTTATCACTAAACCAAAGAACTCTTTCATTGTTTGGAACCTTTGCAATTCAACGCACCAATCGCTCAAGATAACGCTTTACCTTAAAGTGGATTTTTCGTCGTCTTGATGCGTCTTCGAAAACTTGAGTCCATTAAGCCCTCTAGTTTTAATTAAGACCCGAAGATAAATTTTAATCACATCTTTAGTTTGGTTAATTACTTTAAGATATTTTTCACCGTCTGGTGTTGATCTTCTCCGAATATGACCGATCAACATCGTCTCTCGTATATTTTATTGCATACATGATAGTTACTACATCGATCTCTCTTTTAGGAGTCTTTGGGAACTATTAAGAGAGATACACTCCATGGCTCATCAACATGAGACATCTCTTGGAGTTTTCCATGCTAAACGACTTTAGCATCAAACGAATATATGTTCCTTGGGTTAAGTCGAGCATCCTATTAAATCTATCTATATAGATTTATATCCCAATTAAGATACTCATCCCAAATCATTCATGGAGGAATGTTTAGACAACTTTATCTTTACTGATTCTAGCATTAGTATGTCATTCCTTATCCATAGTATATCAACATATAATATTAGGAATGTCACGGCGCTCCAATCGACCCTTTTGTACACAATAGAACTCTTACCTTATCGTATGTAATCGGATCATCATCTTACGATGATCGTACCTCATCATCATCATCTATGATGAATCCATACCTCCTGTATCTTCTGTCTTTATTTGCTTCGGACTTACGATTCAGTTGTGATACAATATGTCTATCTACAGGTTCCTCTTATTTGACTTATAGTGTTTTATGATTCTTGAACTCTTCAAGATCTATTATCCTCCCACTAGCCTCTTCAATGATAAACATCTTTATCTTAGAAGGCAACATGTTTCTCAACAAACACCTTTTGCTAGGTAGGATTATAGAACATATGCCCTAAACTTACTTTAGGATGTCCCACAAATCTGTACTTGTCAAATTTTGTCTCAAGCTTATCCTTTGAAACCTTTTCACATAAGTTGGACAACCTCTTATCTTAACATACTTAAGATTCGGAATCCTTCCTGTCCATAACTTTTATGGAGTCTTGAAATTTGGATTTTGAGGTTACCTTTTAAGTAGATATGTCTGACCATTTCTAGGACATGATCCTGAAGGATCTTTGGAATGTCGATAAAATCATTATGGACCGCACTATGTCCAACAAGGTATGATTTTTCCTTTCGGATACACCAATCAATTATCACAGTATCAAGAGGCGTCCATTATGAGAAAACCATTTGAGATGATCTAGAAACTCATTGCACAAGTATTTATTCCTTGATCTAATCAAAGAATCTTAATACTTTGCCAATTTGTTTCACTTCAATTCTTTGAACCTTTCAAATAATTCACACTTGTATTTCAAAAATACACATATTCAACTCTTTGAATGTTCATCTCCTTTTCTTATACTAGTTTGTTCAATTTGCAAAATTATTTTCACGTAAGTCAAGTATATAAAATCCATTAAGTAATATTTCAGTTCTATACAAAATATTATTATTATTATAAATAGAACAAAAATTGTTCTTAAATATAATACCAAAGATTTTATTGTCCAACAATAAAATGAAAATAATGTTTCCAACAAGTACTGGAATACAATAACAACTTATTGACTTAATAGATTTGCCCGTAGGGATTGCTAAACTATAAGTTCCTATGGCTAATGCAGCAACCTTTGCTTCATTTTCACACATAAGATTACTTATCTTTGTTTAACTTTCTACTTCTGCTTGGTCCCTTCATAAATCTATATTTATGATAACCAAAGTCGGTATCCAATACCCAAGTAGAACCTTGACTTAAAGAAAAAATTATTTTAAATCATGAACAAATTTGTATTTGTAACCAAAACTTCACTAAGCTTCTTTGGTTAGCCTCTCGCAAGATGCTTCTTGCAGCTTTCTTTCCAAAGGTCTGAGGCTTATAGCGAAGGAAGCAAACTCCTTTGCTATCCGTGACGCTTTTGTTCTTATTATCCTTTGTTTTTGCCCTTTCTATTTATACCTTCTTCAATCGCTCTTCTTTTCGAAGATCCTTTGGCCCTACCAAAAGAGACTAGGTCTTTTCTTGGTTGGAAAGTGACTCTCAACATTTTTCAACATGTTAAGCAAATCAACGAAGTCGATATCTAGCTTGTTTATATGAAAAATTCACAACAATTGTAAAAGGAGTCCGGGAGTGAGTGCAAGATCAAATCTTGGCTCAACTCTCCATCCATGACAAAACCCAGTTGTCTAATTGATCAATCAAATTGATTATGTTAAGAACTTTTTATGCATACTATAGTGCCATTGGCCATTCTAGATCGGAAGAGCTCCTTAGATATCTCGATATCTATCACCCTACTTTCCTCACCATCAACTACTTGATGTGCGGAATATAGTAGGAGCATCCATAATTTCATCTTGTGGCTCAAGCTCGTTAATCATGGATGCGAGCATGATGCATTGAGCCAATCGTGCATCATCTTGACACTTTCTAAAAGTAGCAATCTCTTCCTCGAGGCATTATGCGCAACCATTGCGAGGATAGGCGTATTATGACATAAGATAGCTTTTTTCACTATGAGAACTATTCTCAAATTCCTTAACCAATCCGCTTAATTCTTACGATTAATTTAGCATCTAATATGCTTCGCAGATGATAGTAATTTTAGACATTGTAAAATTACAGTAAATGAATTTGTAATTAACAACATTTTAACATACATTCTTTTATTAATTACCAAAATAAATTAGGTCTTGTTTTAAATTGGTATCTCCCACTATTTTCTTCAAACTATATTACCTCACTTATATAGTTCGACAAAATCTAATTAAAGATTTGCTAGTGAGAATAAGGATCCCATTTCAAATGTATATAGCCTTGTGGTGACACAACAAACTATATATAAATAAATAGGTAGACAACTTTTGTCAATTACATCAACTATACAACTCTTTTCTTTTTGCCTCTTAGATTATTTTGATCAAGTGGTGGCACATCCGAATCAAAATTATCCAAGTTAAGTCCGACCTAGCACTCCATATATTCAAAAAAGAAAAATATCATCCTTGTGGTGACACAACAAAACAATATTGTTCAATTTTCTTTATAAGCATGAAATGTGATAAATTAACATCTTAAATACTTAATACTTGCCTTGTGGTGACACAATTAATACTCTATTAATTTTATCATGCTAGAAGGCGACGTTCGATATTCCAAATATCTTTGAACGCTTAGGACTTAATATAAAAATTGAGGGGTTTGTTATTAATTTGTCTCATCTTGTTTAGCGCATGCACATATATATAATACGCTACGCGTCGTATTAATGAACATGCGAAGCATGTTTGCATAATATATAATATATATAGTATAAGCATGCACATATAGAATACTATATTCTACCCGGATTGATTATGGACTTTTATTCTAGTTTGGTTCACTAGAGCCACAAAGTGAACCAAAAGGTCAAACCCTAGGGGTGCAAGAAATAATATTTAAATATAACTATTACATTTAAACCCGGGCTCCATTACAAACGGGTCTTCAAGCGCTCCTTGCTCCTTGATCTCTAATTCTTCAAAATTAATTCTAACTTTTCCTATTACAAAACTATTTAAAATAAATAGAAACCTTGATCAGCAGTCAAGGGGAAGTACATAAGAGGGAGATAGAATTTACATTAAGAAAAATTAGAGAAGACGAGGTACGCAGACCCCATTTAATAAAACCCATATATTCATGCATCCAACTAAAATAAAATCCAATCACATTGGTCAATAGTCCATAATCAATCCCATTTATTATCATACACATCATCATATGCATCAATAAATAACATTCATCTCATGAATAATAAACATTTAATATATATATTGATATCATTTAATGGGCAACTTTAGTTAGTATAAAATCTATTTTTGAATCAAAATAAACTCCTTTATTTTAATCCAAATTTAAATCAAAATAAAACTATTTTATTTTAATTTATCCAATTTTAAATAAAATAAACTATTTTATTTTAATCAAAATCTTTAATCAAAATAAACTCCTTTATTTTAATTAATTATGGAATCCAATTCCATATATATATAAAACTTTTATTAAAGGAAACATGGATTCTCTTTCCTATTCACAAATAAACTCTTTTATTTGGATAATATGAAATCTTATTTCATATCTAAATGAACTCCTTTATTTAAGGAAAGATGGATTCATTTTCCTATTCACAAATAAACTCCTTTATTTTAAGGAAACATGGAATCCAATTTCAACTCTAATTAGTTATCATGGAATCCAATTCCAACTCTAATTAGTTAAGATAAAATTCTAATTTTAAAATTAAAATAAACTTTTTATTTTAATTATAAAATAATTAATAATATATATATATATTATAATATTCAATTCCGCTTCTCCCTTAATAGTGATTCACGAAATCTTCCTAGGCATTCCTTGTTAAATATATATATAATATAACCATGATATCCATGAATCCTGCTAACATGATTACAAGAATTCTTAAAAAACCTGTTAACATATAGTATAGTATAACGTGTTAACATATAGTATACTATATATTAATAATAAGCATCACGTGAATCTCAAAATCAGGTAATCCATATTAGCTAATCACGTGAATATATATATACTTAAAAAAAACGGAAGTGGCCACGCACAAAATGATTTTGTACCGTGATACTGATTTCGCGAATAAGTTTACGATATTTTATACAATAAAATTATACACAATTAAATTATTCTAAATACATATCAATATACATATCAAAGTAAATAATTAATAATTCGCATAAAGGTTTGGCTCTGATGCCACTGTTAGGTTTGTAATATTCAAGAACGCAATCAAATTGCAAAAATAATGCGGAAACGTGTAAAAATCAGAGTTTAAAATTTTATACAAACCATATACCCGGATCACCCTTTATGCACAATTATTAATTAAACGAAAAAGATAACGAATAAAAATCATACCCTTGAAGATCGAGCTTCCTCAGGTACAAGTTCACCTCCAATCCTTTTTCGCGTTCAACTTGAATCCACCGGGTTTGGTTCCTTCCTTTGATCAACGTTAGCCACCCAAGTGTTTGGCCTCTAGAGGTGATCCACCAAGGAATAATAGAGATTCAAGAAAATGGGTGGTTGGCTAAACCCTAGTTTTTCTATCTCTATAGAAAAAGAGCGTACTCTCCAACTCTTGGAATAACGTATCTTTGATATCTGATATAAGACTCTTCTTATATAGATATCAAGTAACCTATGAAAATAAGGTATTATTTAATTAAACTCTTTTAATTAAATGGGCTCCTAATCTTATTAGGGATAATTAATTAAACTCCTTTAATTAATTTTCCTCCTAATCCTATTAGGAATAAATGAGAGTACTTATATTAAATTAATTCCTAAACTCTTTTAGAAATTAAAATAATAATAATTGTAATAATATTAATAAGTCTCCTCTTATTAATTTATATTTAATATTTCTAAAATATTAAATAATAAATATTAAGCTATTTAATTTATTCTATCACCATAGATTAAATTAAATATACTTAAGATATTATTACGATTATGCCATTAACTTCTTAAATAATTATTCTTCCTTTTATGGTGTGACCCTTTAGGTTCTCCATATTAAACCTATTGTGAATAAATCAATTAGAACAATTCTAATCTTATTTAAATAAATAAATTAAACAATTAATTTATTTAAATAAATAATATTTATTCTACAATAGGGATAAGCCTCCTAGCGATCAACGACTTTCCGGATAATATAGATTTCAACATTAATCATAAAAGAACCTTTGAGTAAATAGTTACTGCATAATTCAATCCTTCCACCATACAATGTCCCAATTAAATATAAGACATGGAATTACTCACAAAGTCTTATTTTATTTAATTATATGTATTTCGACTCTTAAATGCATAACTCCAAATAATGCAAATTAGAAACTCCTTTCTAATTTCATTCTCGCCTGCCAAGGACTCACTGGGTTGTCATTTATCAAATCACATAGACATTTCTCTTCTTTTAATAAGTGGTAGATTCTTTATTGATCATACATTATCTCCATGTACAACTTATTATACCCAAGCATACCCTTTGATATACCCTAAGGGTCTTAAGGAATAAGTCAAAGTATAACTCATCATACACAAGATACTATGATGATCTCAAGTCCAAGGATCACTTGTACTACTATCACTACTGAATTCCTATTGACAGTAAATAAAACTCCATTAGGTATTCCTTAGCGAGCCACGCTCGTGGAACTTATTCTCTAATAAGCACCTACATACTTGCTTTAGTGTCTCCACACAAATGATCATGAGATCAATCATCCTCATCCAATGAGCAAGCAACGTATGTACCAATCTATCCGGATTCACTAATCCCCAATTTAGTAATCCACTGATTGGGAACTATTTTAATTTTAAGCTTTCTAAGAATTTAGATCTCATTAGAATGATCATCATCATTATTCTAAAAGCATTGCTTAAAATTATGGGTTTATCACATATTATAAAACAGCATCATGTAGATAATTAAAAGCCTTTAATAAATTAATACTTTTTATTAATAAATGAATAAGATTGTTACAAAGTATATGCTTTATCATCAAACATGATTGGCTTGTGTGCATACTACTTTCAATCTCCCACTTGCACTAAAGCCAATTGTCATGGTATCTCATACTCTTCTTCTCTAAGTGACGATTATCCTGCTGTTGGATAAGCTTTAGTTAATGGATATGTAATGTTGTTCATGAGAGTCCACTATCTCTATAGTGATTTCCCATCTTTCAATGATTCTAATAATCAAATGAAAGTGCCACAACACATGTTTAGAATAGAGATGACGCATTGAGTAGAAGATCATATGCGGGTATGAGTGCAATATTGTCAACGCAAAGGCCCATTTTGTATGGCTTACAAAGGATAGAGATAGAGTTAAAGACTCCAGGGACCCATGTGATGATGGCGAATATACGGTAGAACCGACTTTAATTGATAGAGTTAAATCTGCTCAAGCTACAGACCTGGAGCTGATGCGTATGAAGAAGAAAGTGCAAGAAGGTGCTATGCCGGAAGCAAGAATCGATGAAGAATGAATACTTCGAGTCAACTCCAGACTTTGTGTTCCTAACGACCCTGATTTAAAGTATAGAATCATGATGGAGGCGCACAACACACCGTTTGTAATCCATCCTGGGAGTACAAAAATGTATCGTGCTCTTCGTCATACATTTTGGTGGAGCAATATGAATAGAGAGATAGCGTTGTTTATCTCAAGGTGTCTAACTTGTCAACGAGTCAAGGCGAGCATCAAGTACCAAAAGGTCCATCAGAACCACTTGAAATTCCGTAATGGAATTGGGAGCACATTACCATGGATTTTGTTACCGGGTCTTCCTAAGGTTTCTCAAGGTATAGATGCGATTTGGGTCATTGTTGATAGATTGACCAAGTCCGCTCATTTCTTACCGAATCTGAAAAACTTATACACTTGAACGCCTTGCTCAGATGTATATAAACGAGATTATAAGACTACATGGTATGCCAAGATCCATAGTTTACGATTGAGACCCAAGATTCACTTCACGATTTTGGGTTAGTTTGCAGAAAGCTATGGGCACAGATTCTGATTTAGCTCGGCATATCATCCTCGAGATTTAATGGGTCATATCGGAGAGGACTATTCAAACTCTTAAAGATTTATTAAGACTCTGTGTCCTTGACTTCAAGGCAAGTTAGGATAAGTTCTAACCATTGGTGGAGTTTTCCTACAACAACAGTTATCAAGCAAGTATTGGCATGGCTCCATTTGAGGCGTTGTATGGAAGAAAGTGTCGCTTCCCGGATCTTTGGGATGAGGTGGGTGAAGCAACGTTGTTGGGACCGGAGTTGGTACGTATGACTACGGAAAAGATTCAAACGATCCGACAACGTATAAAAATCTCACATGATCGACAAAAGAGTTGTGCTGATCTTCATCGAAAGGACGTAGAATTCGATATAGGAGATCATGTGTTGTTACGTGTTGCTCCATGGAAAAGAGTTACGAGATTTGGAAAGAGAGGAAAGCTCAATTCTCGATTAATTGGCCCATTTTTAATCCTCGATCGAGTAGAAGCTGTGGCCTATAGACTCCCTTTACCGCCAAGTATGTCTCGTGTTCATAACGTTTTCCACATATCCATGTTACGTAACTATGTGGAAGACCCGAACCACATTATTGAGTTAGAACCGGACGAAATAGCGGAAGATTTAACGTATGAAGAGGTTCATGTTCAAATCTTGGATAAGAAGGAACATATTTTATGCTCCAAGGTTATACCTCAAGTCAAAGTTTTGTGGAGAAACCACAATGTTGAGGAAATGACTTGGGAGTTAGAATCTGAAATGAAATCAAGGTATCCTTACCTCTTCGACATACCAGGTACGTACCCTAATTTCGAGGGAGAAATTTCATAAGAAAGGGAGGTTGTAAGACCCCAATTTTTTTAATAAAGATAATTTTTCTTTAAATATCGTTTTTGAATATTATGGAATGAATTTGATATAATGTTATAGTTATGGGTAATATTTATAAATTTTGCAAAGTACGCAAGTTGTTATATAATATTCGATTGGTCGGGGAATATTCATTTTAACAGGGAATATTCGTATAAACGGCACAATCATTGGTGGACCCATTAACGGAATTATTATCGAAATGAGAAAACGACAAAAATACTTTATGAAAATAACGGTGGAAGTTTTTACCGTTAACTCGTCTGAAACACCCAGTGTTAAAGTACGAATAATGGCGTGGTTGCATAGTAGCACACACTGGTATTGATTATTGATGCTTACGTGAGAAGTCACTCGGTTTTGTTCAATTATTGCTCTGAATTGGTCGACAATAGTATCTCACGTTATTTGATTCAATTATTGTCAATATTTTATATATTATTAAATCAATAATTGAGATGACAAAGTTATTAATGTTATTATTTGCAATATTAACGATGTCTAGAAGTTCTGTCAAGGAGAGGTTTGGTCACCTAATTGCACGCCAACATGGAGAAATCCTTATTGGAAAGCCCCCTCTTTCCTGGGAACGACTTGGTCGATTAATATTGTGAATTATAATAATGATAATATATGTTGTGAAAAATATTGAGGGGATTTTTTTTTTGAAGTATTTATTGTAAATTTTGTCGTATTTTATGAACCCCCACCTACTCATTTTTCAAAATAATCGGGAGAATTTATCTCAATTTTTGTATTATATATATAATTAGGTTACTTGGGGGCAGGAAACCAAATTCACGGGTGGAGTGAATTTGGTGGAATAATGTTAATATATATATATATATATATATATATATATTGATGATGTTGATAAGGGGTGGGGGGCTTTAATTATTTTCAAAGAATGGCTAGCTTTATTTGGCAGATTGTGGGATGCTTTTTCAAGCCTAGACATTAATTGGCCATACTTTTCCACTCATGCAGCATTATTGACAACTTGCAAATTAGTGTGACGCCCCCAAAATAGGAATACATCACCCATCTTGGGTCGCCAAATACATGGTACAGAATTCAAATACAAACTAATTATACAACAGTCGTGTAAAATACGACAAAACAAAGGTCGTGAGTTTTAATACAAATATTATCATCTGTATAATATCCACACTCAATGGAGTCCTCATTACATTTATTATTACACTATTTCACGTAATAGTGAGGACTACTAATGCACCATCTAGGACCATCACTGCTCTTCCCCACTGCCTCTTAGCTATATTCTCATTTCACGAAAAGAACAAAGAAAAGAAAGGGTGAGCTCAACTAGCCAGTAAGAAATATTATGACTAAGATAATGCAAAATAAATTATCATTAGCCTTAAACAGTGTTAAACTGATACAATATAACAAACATCAAGTTTAACTGCAGTGGAACAAGCAATCCATTAAAAAAGTCAAGTAGAGAATAAAATATACTATCTTTTATGATTTAAAAGGTTTTTCATGACTTTTATTGCTGGGACTCAGCTTAATAAATAATCCACATCATCGAATCACCCCTGCACTACGGCCAAGGATATTCTTTAGTATCACGACCACAATTATCCATGCACTACGGGCCAAAGATAATCATGTTTTCATCAATGGTCCTGATCATGCCATAAAATAATTCATCTTTGCACCCTTGGCCGAAGAGAATCCATAGCCATAATCATTCCAAAAACTGTCCATCAATGCACTACGGGCCAATGAGGATTTTTTTGACATCATTTGTAACATTACGGTCATGATTATACCGAAACACTAGAGAGAGAAACTATAGAGAGAGTTCTTCTTCTATAATCTTGAGCGTAGTACAAGTTTTCTTCGAGTATATCCTCGCCCTAGTAATCAGAATACTCTTCTTTCAAAAGTAGGGGATATTATTTATTGTACTCGTAAGGGATATTATTTGTTGTACTCGTAAGGGGTATTCTTTCTTTCTTATTCATGAAGAGAACTTCTGTTATTCCATTCTTTATTATTCTGTTGGAATAACCTGTATACGCGGGATACCCTATACTTGGTGAAATTCTTCTGTTATTCCATTCTTTATCATTATGTTAGAATAACTTTGTTTATCTGAAATCTGCATACATGGTGAAATTCTTACATTATTCCATTCTTTATTATTCATTGGAATATCTTGTCGATTCAGATTACGCCTTACCGGTTCCATTATTTATCATTCATTTGGAATATCATGTCCGTGCTTTCTTTGACATGGTTCCATTATTTATTATTCTCGTTGAATATCCCGTATGTGCGCGCGTTCGCACGACTCTGGTTCCGTTATTTATTGTTCTGTTGGAATAACCTATTTGAGCGGTCTATCGCATGCTTGGTGATTTCTTTTGTTATTCCATTCTTTATTATACTCAGTTGGTTAAAGTTTTGACTTCTATACTCCATGAAATTAGTGGAATATCCTTGATATTTACGCTTCATCCAGTATCTTTTTCATGGAAATATTCTTCTGAGCATTCTTGAATTTTACTCCACAAAGTAGTATCATGTTGACAATTTGGACGTTATTGGTTCATGGATAAATTAATTCTTGAACTTGTTTTATTGAATTATTATGTCATTGTCATCATCCTCATGTTTATATTATGTTGAAAGCCATTTGTGGCCTGTAGTGCATAGATGGACTTTGTATGATTATGACCAGGGATTATTCGGTATAATCATGACCATAATGTTACAAATGATGTGAAAAGAATCCTCATTGGCCCGTAGTGCATTAATGGACAATTTTTGGTATGATTATGGCTATGGATTGTGACGCACCCAAAACAGGTATACATCACCCATCTTGAGTCGCCATATACAAGGTACATAATTCAAATACAACTTAATAATACAACTGTCGTGTACAATACAACAAAACATAAACTGTGAGTTTGAATACAAATATTATCTACTAGAGAGTATACAAACTCAAAAGGAGTCCTCATTACAATTATTATCACACTATTTCATAGAATAATGAGGACTACTAATGCAAACATCTAGGACCATCACTCTGTTCCCCGACTAGTCCCAACTACGTTCTCATTTCCTGAAGAGAAGTGTAAAAGAAAAGGGTGAGCTCAACTAGCCCAGTAAGAAATATTATGACTAAGATAATGTAGAATAAATTATCAATAGCCTCAATAGTATAACAACTGATAGAATATAATAGACAACAAGTTTTAGATCAAAAACTGCAGCGGAATAAGCAATCCATTAGAAGAGTCAAGTAGAGAATAAAATCTACTATCTTCTATGATTTAAAAGGTTTTTCATCACTTTTATCGATGGGACTCAGCTTAATAAATAATCCATATCATCGAATCACCCCTGCACTACGGCCAAGGATATTCTTTAGTATCATGACCACAAATTATCCATGCATTAGGGGCCAAGGACATTCGTGTATTCATTAATGGTCATGATCATGCCAACAACTGTCCATCAATGCATTACGGGCCAATGAGGACTTTTACCACATCATTTGTAACATTACTACCATGATTACAATCAATAATCCCTGGTCATAATCATACCAAGTTCATCTATGCACTACAGGCCACAGATGATTTTCAACATAATATAAACATGAGGATGATGACAATGACACAATAATTCAATAAAACAAGTTCAAGAATTAATTTATCCAGGAACCAACAACGTCCAAATTGTCAACATTATACTGCTTTGTAGAGTAAAATTTAAGAATGTACAGAAGAATATTTTCATGAAAACTTATTCCACTAATTTCATGGAGTATAGAAGTCAAAACTTTAACCAACTGGGTATAATAGAATATATAAAACTGTAAATGGATCTTCACCCGCCATGCAGTAATTCCACGTATACAGATCATTTCCACAATTTAATAAGGAATGAATAAAAAGGATCATTCACCATGCATACGGTAATCCACATGAGACGAAGTTATTCCAATGTAATAATAAAGAATGGAATAATGTATGATTCACCATGCGTGCGATAGATCGCATGCATGTGTTATTCCCAATGAGAATAATAAATAATGAAACCAGTCCCACCGTAAACGTCTGAAAAGTGAGATATTCCGGCGAATAATAAATAATGGAACCCGGTCCCATAGAAACGCAGACATGATATTTCGACGAGAATAATAAAGATTGGAATAATAGAAGAATTTCACCATGTATGCGGTACTTCGCATAGACAGGTTATTCCAACATAATAATAAAGAATGGAATAATAGAAGAATTTCACCATGTATGCGGTACTTAATGGATATTCCCCAATGATTGTACCGTCATACGGATATTCCTCGACAAAAAGAATATTCCCCGACCAATCGAATATTATACAACAACTTGCATACTTTTCAAAATTTATAAATACTACCCACAACTATAACATTATCTCAAATCCACACCATAATATTAAAAAATATTTCGAGAAAATTAAATCTTTATTCATAAAATTTGGGGTCTCACAATCTCCCCTCCTTATGAAATTTTGTCCTCAAAATTTATGTACGTACCTGGTATGTCGAAGAGGTGAAGATACCTTGACTTCATTTCAGATTCTAATTCTTGAGGTATAACCTTTGAGTGTTGAATACGATCCAAGATTTTAACACGTATCTCCTCATACGTTAAATCTTCTGCTATATCGTTTAGTTCTAATTTAATAATGTAGTTCGGGTCGTCCACATATTTACGTAACATCGATACGTTAAAAACGTTATGAACACGCGACATACTTGGCGGTAAAATGAGTCTATAAGCCATAGTTCTTACTCGATCGAGACTTTTAAATGGGCTAATTAAATCGAGGGTTGAGATTTCCTCTCTTCGTCAATTCTTGCTTCTAGAATAACGCCCTCTTGAACCTTCTTCTTCACATTTATCATTCGGTGTGTGTGTGGCTTGGCGGCTTTAACTTTATCGATTAAAGTCGATTCTACTCGTATATTCGTTATCTTCACTTAGTTTCCTAGAGTCTTTAACTCTATCTTCATCATTTGTAAGTCGTACGAAATGGGCCTTTGTGTTAACAACATCGCACTCGTAAACGCATACGATCTTTTACTCAACGCGTCAGCTACCACGTTCGCTTTCCTACGATGGTAGTGAATGGTACGATCGTAATCTTCAATGACTCGAGCCAACGCTTTTGGCGCGCATGTTACGTTCGCTTTAGTTGAAGAAATATTTAAGGGTTTTAGAAATGGGTTTTGTCTTTGGGGTCAATACAAAATTCAATTTCACGCCTAGGGTAGGTAGGCTAAGAAGTCTTCAAGAATACGTAAGAAAATTTATTAACAATAGAAATATCATTCAAAATCGTGACCCTCATCCAAGACTTGGATAAGACGTCACATTGATACCTATCAACTTGTCATCGCTATTCACGACGTCACGTCACATGTAAAATCGGCTTTTGCATTACACACAAGGAAGTCAACAACGAAAGGACCGGGGCTCTTTACTTATGGCTTTATATGACAATGATTGACTTTAGTGGTTTGGTTGCTTGAATTCGCATAACAGGTTGGTTAGGAATATGAAAGCTAACAACCTTACGAAAAACATGATGGGTAGTTAACCAATCGATTCCTAAAATCGCATCAAAGGCAAGTATTTTTAAAGAGATAAGATTGGCACGTAACGTGAAAGTGTCGATTTGAATTAAACAAGATTTATAAATATTGGAGGTAATGAAGGTTTCTACTATCGAAGTTTCAACCAATAAGTCAAAGTCTAATTTCTCCAAAGTCAAATTTAAACGTTGAGCGCAAGTAAGAGAGATAAAAGAATAGGTAGAACCGGTATCGAATAAGGTATAGACTTCGCAAGAATTTATAATTAACTAACCCGTGATAACTTCGTTCGATTCCTCGTCACGAAAAACGCTCTCCCTTAAACTACCGAATTTGACTTGTTCGGGACGGTCTTTTGTGTCATCATTACCACTGGAATTAACTTTCGCTCTGAGGCATATTCCACCTCAACCGCTTCGTCAGTACTCTCGCTCCATGATCCAATCATTAACCTTCGATCCATATTGAATTGGGGTTGACCGCAATGTATAGGGTAATTCAAAACTCGATGCTGGGTTCTCCCAATTGCTGTCGAAAAAGAGATATACATATCATCTATTTTAGCTTTCTTAGATCGAACTTCTCTTTCCACAATATCAACGCGTCGTGTGGCTTTTACCCATGCATCTTTCATTCTCACTCGTTCAGTTATTTCTTCTTTCAGCTGCTCCTTGACATTTGAATTCTTGGATGTCATTTTTAAATACTGCCACAAAACAAGGGTTAATTAACCTATCACATATTATCTTTATACTCTGACCGACCAATTAAATACCAAATAAACTTAGGTAGGTCATACTAGCGAAGGATTCCCCGTCTCTCCCCTCCTAGTTCTTGTCTCATATCTCAGCCAGGGATCATATCCCTAAGCTTTGATACCAACTGTGATGCCCAGAAAATAGGAATACATCACCCATCTTGGGTCGCCAAATACATGGTACAGAATTCAAATACAAACTAATTATACAACAGTCGTGTAAAATACGACAAAACAAATGTTGTGAGTTTTAATACAAATATTATCATCTAGAAAATATCCACACTCAATGGAGTCCTCATTACATTTATTATTACACTATTTCACAAAATAGTGAGGACTACTAATGCACCATCTAGGACCATCACTCTGTTCCCCGACTCGTCTCAGCTATATTCTCATTTCCTAAAGAGAACAGTGAAAGAAAAGGTGAGCTCAACTAGCCCAGTAAGAAATATTATGACTAAGATAATGCAAAATAAATTATCATTAGCCTTAAACAAAGGTTAAACCGATACAATATAACAAACATCAAGTTTAATCACAATGAACAAGCAATCCATTAAAAGAGTCAAGTAGAGAATAAAATCTACTATCTTTTATGATTTAAAAGGTTTTTCATGACTTTTATCATTGGGGACTCAACAATAAATAATCCACATCATTGAATCACCCCTCGCGCATCTACTGGCTTAAGGATATTCTTTAGTATCACGACCACAATTATCCATGCACTACGGGCCAAAGATAATCATGTTTTCATCAACTATCCCCGATCATGCCATAAAACAATTCATCTTTGCACCCTTGTCAAGAGAATCCATAGCCATAATCATTCCAAAACTGTCCCATCAATGCACTACGAGCCAACGAGGACTTTTTCCACATCATTTGTAACATTACGGTCATGATTATACCGAATAATCCCTGGTCATAATCATACCAATTCCATCTATGCACTACAGGTCACAGATGACTTTCAACATAATATAAACATAAGGATGATGACAATGACACAATAATTCAATAAAACAAGTTCAAGAATTAATTTATCCAGGAACCAACAACGTCCAAATTGTCAACATTATACTGCTTTGTAGAGTAAAATTCAAGAATACTCAGAAGAATATTTTCATGAAAACATACTGGATGAAGCGCAAATATCAAGGATATTCCACTAATTTCATGGAGTATAGAAGTCAAAACATTAACCAACTGAGTATAATAGAATATATGAAACTGCAAATGGATCTTCACCCGCCATGCGGTAATTCCACGTATACAGATCATTTCTACAATTTAATAAGGAATGAATACAAAGGATCATTCACCATGCATATGGTAATCCATATAGACAGGTTATTCCAACAGAATAATAAAGAATGGAATAATAGAAGGATTCACCATGCGTGCGATAGACTGCACAAACATGTTATTCCCAATGTAATAATAAATAATGGAACCGGTCCCAAGTAACGCATTGCAGACGGGATATTAAACGAATAATAAATAATGGAACCAGTCCGGCATAAACGCATGCGCAGACGGGATATTTCGGAAATAATAAAGAATGGAATAATAGAAGAATTTCACCATGTATGCGGTGCTTGGCATTGACAAAGTTATTCAACATAATAATAAAGAATGGAATAATAGAAGAATTTCACCATGTATGCGGTACTTTGCATAAACAGGTTATTCCAACATAATAATGAAGAATGGAATAACAGCTCTTACGGGTATTGAAAGAAAATAATTCTCTTCATGAATACGAAAGAATAATACCCCTTACCGGTACAACAAATAATATCCCTTACCTTAGAAAGAAGAGTACTGGATATAGAAGTAGTGAAGTAGCAAAACACTTTTCTTCTTTCTCTCTATAGTTTCTCTCTCTAGAGTTTTAGTGAATTAAATGAAATAATGAATGAATGAGCTTCTATTTATAGAAAGAATGGTATAGTAACTAATTCATGAACGGTTCAGATTGATTTACTTTTAATCAGACGGTCCATATTTAAAGCAAAATCTTTTAAATAAAATATAATATATTCTATTTATAATCTAATAAAATAAATAACTTTATTAAAAAATTTTACTATGCAAACACTATGCAGGCACTATGCAAACATTATGCATAATAAAATATAATATATTCTAATTATTGTCTAATAAAATAGATAACTTTATAAAAGTATTCTATTTTATATAAAAAGATTTTACTATGCAAAATACTATGCAGAACACTATATCGCAACACTATGCATAATAGAATATAATATATTCTATTTATAGAATAACTTTATAAAAGTATTCATTTTATATAAAAAGATTTTCTCATTTTATTTCATTAATAATACAAATAAAACAAAACCGAGTGACTTATCACGTAAGCATCAATAATCATCTGCGTCTTCTTACTACGCAACCACGCCAGACATCAGATTTTTTACTACCACGTAGTTTAACAAAGATTAACGGTAAAACTTCCGTCGTTATTATCATAAAATATTTTTGTCGTTTTCTCAATCCGACAATAATTCCGTTGCGGGGTCCACCAATGATTGTACCGTCATACGGATATTCCTCGACAAAAAGAATATTCTCCGACCAATCGAATATTATACAACAACTTCCATACTTTTCAAAATTTATAAATACTACCCACAACTATAACATTATCTCAAATCCACAGCATAAGATTAAAAAATATTTCGATAAAATTAAATCTTTATTCATAAAATCCGGGGTCTCACAATTAGGATGCATTTTAATTGGTCAAGGCTATTATATTGGCATGTGTTCATTTTTCTCATTGGCCAACTCCTTGAAAATGAATACTGATACTTAGGAACCGTGAAGTTGTGTTGTTTCATCCGTAAATTTTAAAAAAATAAGCTGTTAAGTCTGCTTTCTTAACAAGCCCTTCTTCCATTCTCCTATAAATAGAAGCTCATTCCTTCGTTATTTCTTACAAATTCACTGAAACTCTAGAGAGAGAAATTTTAGAGAAAGTATAGAAAAGTATTCTGCTACTTCCCTATTCTTATATCCAGTTTCTTTTACGGTAAGGGGTTTTATGTCTGTGCGTTTTACGCCGGACCTGGTTCCGTTATTTATTATTCTGTTGGAATAACTTGCCTGTGCGATTTATCGCATTCCTGGTGATTTCTTTTGTTATTCCATTCTTTATTGTACTCAGTTGGTTAAAGTTTTGACTTCTATACTCCATGAAATTAGTGGATTATCCTTGATATTCGCGCTTCATCCAGTATCTTTTAACGAAAATATTCTTCTGAGCATTCTTGAATTTTACTCTACAAAGAAGTATCATATTGACAATTTGGACGTTATTGGTTCCTGGATAAATTAATTCATGAACTTATTTTATTGAATTCTTATATCATTGTCATCATCCTCATGTTTATATTATGTTGAAAGTCATGTGTGGCCTGTAGAGCATAGATGGACTTGGTATGATTATGACTAGGGATTAATCGGTATAATCATGACCGTAATATTACAAATGTTGTGGTAAAAGTCCTCATTGGCCCGTAGTGCATTGATGGACAGTTGTTGGCATGATCATGACCATTAATGAATACACAAATATTCTTGGCCCATAGTGCATGGATAATTGTAGTCGTGATACTAAAGAATATCCTTTGCCGTAGTGCAGGGGTGATTCGATGATGTGGATTATTTAGTAAGTTGAGTCCCAGCGATAAAAGACATGAAAAACCTTTTAAATTATAGAAGATAGTAGATTTTATTCTCTACTTGACTCTTCTAATGGATTGCATGTTCCGCTGCAGTTAAACTTGATGTTTGTTATATTTTATCAGTTTAACACTGTTGAAGGCTAATGATAATTTATTCTGCATTATCTTAGTCATAATATTTCTTACTGGGCTAGTTGAGCTCACCTTTTTGTTTTCATTGTTCTCTTCAGGAAATGAGAACGTAGCAGGGACTAGTCGGGGAACAGAGTGATGGTCCAGATAATAGCATTAATAGTCCTCACTATTTTATGAAATAGTGTCATAATAAATGTAATGAGGACCCCATTGAGTTTGTATATTGTCTAGATAACAATATTTGTATTAAAACTCACAACATATGTTTAGTCGTATTTTACACGACTGTTGTATAATTAAGTTATATTTGAATTTTGTACCATGTATTTGGCGACTCAGAATAGGTGATGTATACCGATTTTGGGGACGTCACAGTTTACGCCGAAGGGAAGGGGTTGGCACCTCCTGAACCTCCGGTATTTTGGACCCTAGTCGGTCCTTCACCGATCCACTCACCTGGGTGGTTTGGTGTGACTGGTGAGTTTGGACCCTAGTATGTGATTGAAAAAAACACGAAGTCCCTCCTTCTAGCGCCAATGTTAACGCCAAGTTTCGTCTGCGTGTCCAATCACAGAATTCACGCGCTGAAACCTGCACAATAACAGATCACACAGAAGCTTGACAGCTTGTGCCGCCGGGGGATAGCTCCGGTGTGAGAATAAGTACAGGGCGTTCACAAGATTTAACAATGGAGACTTAACTGTTTAGTGCTCAAAGATGTATTACCTATCAATTATAGTCTACTACTAGAAATTCGACATATAGCGATGAGCTATAGCCACCGTCGGCACAGAGTCGCTATAGAGTATCTATATGACGGTCGGCACGGAACCGTCGGATTTTTTAAAGATAAAACCCTCCCACCTTCCCCTAAATCATTTCAGTATCTTCACTCTCATCTCTCCCATCTCTCACCGTCCACTGGCTCCCCTCGCCTCCGACCACATGTGCCGACGGATCATTCTCCTTTCACAAAATGATCCTCGGAACCCACACTTCCGATGATTTTCCTAACTTCCTCATCGTCGCCGATGCCCATCTCCCCGTCAACCCTGCCTCCACCCCCCAGACCAATCTGGAAAACCCTAATATCCCAAAGGTCAGCACAATATTGTTTATTTGGGTTTTGAATTTCTGTGTTTGCTAAATCTTTGGGTTTGATGATCTGTCTTCGGTAATTCTTGGTTTTCTATGACCCGATTGTGTTTCAGGTTGCTGTGGCTCATACCATTGGACATGTAGCTGTTGGATATGGTATAAAGAAGCTGCAGATTATGATGACTATTGTTGATGACTTGGTGTCTGCATGATGGCAGGTCTTGTTGAGGATTATCTTCTTCTTTGAGCCTGCGAATGAGTACATCCAGAGTTGTGATATTGTGGCCTTTAACAAAATATGTGAGTTTGTAGTATTTTTTTTCTTGACTGTTTAATTAGGTCTTATGCAAGTGTTTGTGGTACAATTATTTTACTTATTTTATTGCATTTGATTATTTGATGATAATGGTTTTTGCTGCAGAATTTCTTAAATCTATGGGATTGGCATGGGAAATTTGTTGAAGAAAGATTCTTATATCTGAGCCTAAGCTGTGATTTTTATTTCTATTTTTTTTTTCTAGTATGTCAATTTTGATATTTGTTAGGAGAAGTGGATTTTTATGTAATGACTTACTGGTCCTTACTCTGCCTTAGTGGTATTTGATTGAAAACTAGAATATGGTTTGACATTTTAACTTTTTGGTGCAATATTTTACTACTTTGTTTTGGTATTTGGTTTTCTTGCTGCTGCTGGTAATAATATTCGGTGTGGTCGGCGCCATGTTTAGGGTCCTCCGTTGAATTTATCAAGAGAAGCAAAAGCTTATTGTGGTTAAATGTTTACATGAATGACATCGGAGACGAGGTAATAGTTTCTCTATTAACTTAAATTATGAAAATGAAGACATCTTTAGGTTTTCTCAAATAAATTCTGTGTTTTCCCCTTTTTTTAAAAATTAGCATGAGCCGGTACTGTTGTATGAATATATGAATCTTACTGCATCAAGTAATCGGGACAGATGAGAGAGATTCTACGCATTTCATTTCTAGCTAATATTAAACTCGTTCTATTCTTTGTGACTGTCAAAGCTTCACAATGTTCAATGAACGGTCAGTTATATCATCTCCATTTTCATCAGAATTCATTACTTTCTTTACAGTCTCCGATTTTTTTATCAATTATGGGTGTCAGATTTTTGGGTTAGTTAGTTCTTTTAAGAATCCGCTGAATTTGTCTGCCATTTATTTGTTGTGTTAATGTTTTGTCAGTTTACTTTTCCATTAATAGCATTTCTTATCTGGCCCCAAAAAGAATTTGGAGGGGCCTAATCTTAGTAATAATGGGTCCTGACTGCTACATGTTCATGTTCATGTTCATAAAATTTGGTTACTTGTCATATATTGCAAATCCAAACTCAAATGAAGAATGAAAAACATCACGATGACCCAATTTTCACTTTTACTGGAATAATTACTGCCGAATCATATTTGCTGCAAGAACTGAATTGTAAAATCTACACTCTGTTCTACTTGTGTGCTAATGTAAATTCTACTTCTAAGTTGTTAATAATTAATTTCATATTGTAGACTGGAAGTACATTCTCTGGGTGTGTGCTTGTATATGCATATACATGTGTGTGTTTTTTTGTTTGCTTTTCTGTTCTCAGTAATTAGCTCATGAATTTTGAAAGAGCATTTTGTAATAGGTGGACAGAAAACATGAATATGATTTGGTTTCGGTGTCTATTATTTTGTTAGAAGTACTTTTTAATCGTTTTGTATTGTAGTACATGAATTTCCTTTATTATGCAGGAATACCACTAGTGAGGAATATTAGTGAGCTTCCACAGGATAAATATGGCAGGCCTGGTTTGTCTCACATCACCATTGCAGGTTCAACTTTACATAGCATGAAAGAGGTATAAATTGTTATCTCCTGTCTTTTGAAGAAATATTTTATTGATTTTTTCGGCCATGATATCTCGAGTCCATCTTTTGTTCTTAAAGTTGAAACTCATATTAGAGGCTTAGACTCGGATGAGTTTGTGAGCATCGATTTACCACCCCATTGCCTCTCATAACTTGTCTAAAAATGTCTGTTGTAGATACTCGCAACCAATATTTTGTTGGAGAAGTTTGCTAAAAAGTTTTTAGAACGTAGAGGGTGTGTTTTCCCATAATTTATACCAACACTTATTACTCGACATAAAATAGGAATGTGATGGAAAACATACTAACATAATGAGAAGGTGAATACCTCTTAAAACCTGTGCATTAATACTCATCTTTAATTTCCATATTTTCTTCTGTACAACATATTAAAAGAACATATTAAAAACATACTAACATAACTCTCTTTTTCTTCTCTTTCTCATTTATAAAAATATATTTATCACTAACTCTTGTTACTTGATTTCTGTTAAGTTGAATCATATAACCCAGCTAACAACCAATGGACCTTGCGTCCTTCTCTGAACGGGGAAAAGGGAAGCTTAGCTGGTGCTACTGTAAATAACAAAATTTTTGCACTTGGTGGCAGGAACGGTGTTGAATTCTTTTCAGATGTCGAAATGTTGGATTTAGATGTTGGACGCTGGATTTCGACATGGTCAATGCTACAAAAGGTAATTGTATTATCTCTTCGGCTGTTGTGTTAGTTGGTTTCCGTAATTTTGATTTATATGTATCTCTTTAGTTTCATGGCTCATCTCAATTTATGTAGTGTCAAAACTTTAGATGTGCTCTATTGAATCAATTTTTATGCTTATACAAAATTTTAGCATTCAGTATGTTATGCTTTCTTTTATTCTTCCAGCGATTTGCTCTTGCTGCAGTGGAGCTTAATGGGGCTATCTATGTTGTTGGTGGATTTGACGGAAAGGATTACTTAAAGTAAGATAATTAACAACTTTATCTTGTTCCTCCAGTTAAAATGTATTCCTGCTGGGCCCAATTATGTTAAATAAACATTTATGTTATCTAACTGGCTCCTCTCTTTTCTTCCTATATATAGATAAATAAGAGAAGGCAGTGGTAAAACTTGGATTTTGTGTTTTATTATTTTATTTTATAGGCAAAAAATAAAATGTGGGAAGCCCATCTTTTTGTTTTGCCTGCTTATTGGAGTAATTGTTTTGACTTTCCGGGTTCTCCTATTCTTTTTTCTAACCGTGTTTTGCTAAACATACGACACGACTTTTTCTTATCATTTATATAACAATGTTTACATAGTTATACTATTATTTGTAGCAATGTTCACCATCCCCTATATTATCAAATACATTTTCTGGACGGTAGAAGCTAGAAGAAGGTATCTAGGGTAGAAAGCAGCTACTGTACTGTGTCTAATACTGTATGGCTACTCAAAGCTGTTTGCGTTGCAATCAAGGCCAATATTCTGAACTGAATGAAGAAAATGGTGCAATTGTTCCTTTTGGTAATGAGAGACTGTCTGGTCCATCTTCTCCAAGTACTAGTACAAGAAGCCTACCAGTAGATGGTCATTGTGCAGAATATGATTGTAATGTTGTAATGATTGTATTGTGAAAGATTGTTATTGTGAATGATTGTAATGTTGTAAAATATCTCTTCTTATATTGTAATGTTGTAGTGTGAATGATTTTAAATGATGTATATAATATTTTTTATATTTTATTTTATATTGTATTTGTGTTTGTTGAATAAATGTGCATTATTAATTTATTTATTTTTAAATATAAAAAGGCTATAGCGACGGTCATCGACTGTAGCTATAGTGTTCTATAAAATACATCCCTATATCGACGGTCATCGAGCGTCGCTATAAACATTTATAGCTACGGTCATGACCGTAGCAATAACTCTCAGTGACCGTTAGTAAAGAGCAAATACACGATTTTGCCATGACCTATAGCCAGGGTCGGTGACCGTCGCTATAGGCCAAAAGACCGTCGCTATAGGCTTTACCAACGGGTTCTATGGCGACGGTCGGCGACCGTCGCTAAAACCTTTAGCGACGGTCTTTTGACCTATAGCGACGATCGGCGACCGTCGCTATAGGCTGATTTTCTAGTAGTGGTCAAGCCATGTATTTATAGCCATTCTCACTTCCCAGGAGTTCCTCTCCGAGTCGGAATAGGACTCCTAAATATGGTAGTTACTTATATTTGGGTCCAACACAATCTCGTTAAAAGGTGTAAGTAGAATCCCTTTCTAATACCACTTTTGGAGTTGCCTTATTCAAATATGGTTAGTAGGAGAGTCCTCAACCACGTAAACCCCTTTTAACTCCAAACTCTGCGTATGGGTTGCCCACCTGCTCAGGCCCAATCCAACAGACTTCATAAACCCCGGTCTGGGCTTCGGCCCAAAGGACGCAAAGGCCCAACCCCGACCTCCCTGACCACAACCGGATTCTGGCCTAATGGGCTCGTATATCCGAACCCGAACACCTTCTACATTCTGTATGCCTTCGGCCCCATGGGCCCAATCTCATCACCTCCAGCCCGGGCCTTCAGCTAACCTGATGGTCGGTAAAACACTCCCGAACATTGCCCCCCAGTCTCTGGTTATAAGATATTTTTGACCTGAGATTTTGAAAGGACGTGTATGGGGAACCACGCCTGGTAATGATGAGCTGTCTCGGGAACCCAAGCGATTTTTCCTCGTTTTGTGAACCGGCGCATGTCTCCCCAAGACTGGGCCCCACGTGCCATAAATAGCCGCCCTCGAAAACCGTGTCAGTCACGCTATATAAGCCCCTGTCCATCCATCATGGTAACTTTTTCGAGCCTTTCAACATTTCAAACTCCTTTTTCAAAATTTTCGGCAAAGGCGATTTCCGGTGAGAGCTTTACTTCACCAGATTTCTTCGATCCTTACCTTTTTCCCCTGTTTACCAGACTTCACACCCCACCTTTGTTCATTATCCTAGCCGCATGGCCGATTCCAGCAATCCTCCTCCCGAGACGATTACTCTGACCGGCACCGCTACCCTCATCTCCGGTGATCTGGTTCCGGTCGAGTTACCGGCAGCCTCCACTGATCTGTCTACCGAGACTGCCAAATCCAAGATCCGACGCCTTTATGCATCTGAAACCGATTATGCGGTTGTCAACACCAAATCGTCCATTACGCCGTCCCAGCTGTCTGACATCCAAGCTGTCTTCAATATTCCCAAAGAGTACAAGCTTCGGGTTTCGGAACCGAATGAGAGGATGTTCTGGCGTCCCGAAGGCGATTGGATAGCCGTTCATCTCTACGCTTTGAGGTATGGGGTTCAATTCCCCCTTCATGAGTTCATCTCTTCATTTCTCTGTTTTGTTGGGATCGGGTTCGCCCAACTGGCGCCGAACTCTTATATTTAGCTTGTCAGTTTCATCGCCTCGCGCTGTGAAGTGCATCACTCAGGTCGGATTTCTTCTTCATTCTTTTTTCTGTGGGTTGATCAAAGGAGCCTGGCCTTCGACACCTGAACAGGGTAGTTGGCTGAGCTACCTTCATAAAGACACCTTCTAGTAATAAGGGTTCGCACTCCCAGTGGTCCCAGTGGTCCCCAGTGCCCCAGCACTGTTCACGACGCTGAGAATCTGCCTTATAGCGCCCCGGCGCTGGAAAATGAACTAAAATTAGCGCCCCGGCGCTGTTACAAGTTCTGACATTTTCTGCTCCGACGTCCTTTGGGAAAATTACCATAACTTCTTCGTCCAAACTCCGATTTCGATGATTCAAGATGTTCCGGAAAGAGAAAAAGTAGATCTACAACTTTCATTCTTTGAGGTTTCCGAAATAATGTCCGGAGCTATAGTCAAATTAGTTCTGAAGTGACTGCTGTGTAAATGGCAAGCCGAAAACGCGAATCTAGCCACCCCAAAGGTCGATTCAAGTAACTTTTGTCCCAAATCCTATAAAACAATATATAACATGCTTGAATAGACACAAACACATAAAAACATCCTAAAAGACTTGAGAACAACAATAAATTAAGCCCGAATGTATCTAATTCATGTGTATAAAACTCACTCATCAAATACCCCCAAACTTAAACCTTTGCTTGTCCTCAAGCAAAAACACAAAAATGTTATGCAATGCAATGTAATGAAACTAATCTATATGCCTACGACTCCAACAGTATTGACAGAAATAAGTCTATTCAACCGGCCTTAGAGAAATCAAGTAAACATGATAATACATCATATTAAAACAAATCAGTAATTTCCCAATCAATCATCAAATCTTAGACTGTTATCACTGATATAGTGCGTGTGTGCTCCACAACAATGTTAACTGATATAAAATCAAATTTAACACATAATAGGTCTCTTTAAAGGCATCATACAATGAAAACTAACAAAATTCACGAACAAGCTAGATCCAACTAAAGTCAAACATCCACCAAGTTCAAGAGTCCAATCCGGGATACTTATGCTTTACTTTTCATTATGGGGGCTTTTTGCTCTTTTCCCGTTTTATTGTTTTTTTTTATGTCTCATTCCATTAGGTTAACAGTGTCACCCCTTAGCGAGCTTTCGACCAACGACTCCCAGACCATATAAGACCTTAGGGCGCTAGGTTTTAAGATACCTTTTCGGGCGTACTTACTCAAGTAACAAAGGCCCCAAAACAAAACTAGCCACGGTAAATTTTTTTCTTTTTCTCTTTTTTTTAGCGAATCTTATATATCCCAAATTTTCCCCCCAAACTTAAGTTTTTTATCAAAATTTAGCCATCTCCGCCTATTCATGTCTTTCATTCCTTCACACTAGTATTATCCTTAAGAAATCTATTATGTATCAATTTAAACTTAATCGATCGACATTCTTTTTATTAACGTCTTAACCTTAATTATACCAGGTTTCAAACAGGAAAAGATTCAATTCATAACAAGAAATCACATCAAAGCTTTAATATTCAATACTATACTTATCTACTTAACTCCGGTTTCATCATTGGCCAAAATAGACTTTTACTCTCTAACAGTTGGAATCATGCAAATATAAACTAACATGAACAAATATAGTAAACTAACTACTATTTTTATGATTTTTTTAATTTTTTTTAAACAAAAAAAATTGAATGCAAAAACTAAATGTAAATAACCCGAAAACATAACGAACTACAATGTAAATAACTAACTATATGCAATACGACACTAAAATGCCCCCAAACTTAAACTAGACATTGTCCTCAATGACTGAAATAGAAAAAATTAAAGCAGAGGACTTCCCTGAAAATATTGCAATCTTCCTCCTTGCCCGCTAAGTTTGGAGAATAGGCTAAGCACATGGAACAAATTGGGCACCACACTTGAATTTGACTTGAATAACCTGTAAAACCATGATCGAAGCAATTTTAATAAATCCTAAATAAATGCAAATTCCAAACTACTAATATAAAACTAAATAAAAATTAAAAATAAAAATTAAACTTGGGTTGCCTCCCAATAAGCGCTTGTTTTATAGTCTTTTAGCCTGACTTTGTCTGGTCAACGCTATCCAATGCCTCTTCGAAAGTTGAGAAACCCTCCATCCATCGGAAATAATATAGCTTTTGGTAGGTTCCTATTTGTAATAGCCATTGTATTAAAGTCACCTAGCATGCTTTCTTTAGATAAGATCACATTCAAGAACGTCCAGCATCTAGGTGGTTTCTCCATTGTGTCTGCGAATATATTCTGGCATTGAGGCTTGTCAGACACAACAATTTCTTCTTCTATCTTCTCCAACTCATCGCACCATGGTTTCGAAGGTGTACTTGCTTTTACATCACAGAGAGTATTGCCGACGACATGACTACCAATCGGACAAGGTTTTGCAAATCTAACCGACTCTTGAACTGTGGAGGAGAAGGCACTTGAGGCGTAAATAACATTGGCTCATCATCACTGGTTCTCACAATTAGTTCTTCACCGACCTTGTTGTCATTATCCCCACTTGTCTCCTTTTTTTCATCTCGTGGCTCATCCAGTTGTAGATTTGGCTCGGGCTCACCATCAGTCTCGGCATCCATGCCACAGAGCCAAGTGTATTGAAGATGGAAGTTCAACGCATGTGCTATCTGCCCCAATTGATTTTCCAGATTCTTGATCTATGCCTTTATGCTTTGTGTATTCAGATCTGTTTTATTTTGTTTCCTTTCGTGTTCCTCGTGTTTCTTTTCAGAAGCTGTAATAAATCTATCCAAGGCTTCTTCCCAACTTGCTTTCCGCTCTGGTTGTTGTGTCTGATTTTAAAACTAGGAATTGTTTTGTTGTCTCGGGGCTTGAGCTTGAGCTTGATAGTTACTCCATGAAAAATCCGGGTGATATCCCCATTCATGATGATAGTTGTTGGGATAAACATAATTATTGGGGTAATCACCACCATAGTGTATCTTAGGCTCTCGGCGATGGGCGCATTGATGACTCATATGATTTCCGGCCTGATAATCACAAACCATTGCTACTTCTTTGTGTGGATGGTGGACTCCATGTTTCCATTGGTCGAGTCATGTTTGTGTATGGCCATTGATACGCAAAGTCATCCATGGTACCTAAAAAGAGAAATATAGGAAGAGAATTAAAAATAAAAATAAAAATGTTTAAATTAAGACTAATTTGATTGAAATTAATATTGGTAAATAATTATTAAATTAATTCCCGGAATTGGCAAGAAAAAACTTGTTGATCGATTTCCCAACCAATGAATACGCAAGTATACACGATTGACAAGTAATAAAGTGAAAGTAAAGTATCGTTCCCACGAGGAATTATTTAATAAAATTACCAATTACTAACTCTTAACCAAATCAATTTTATTTAAACAATAGCAAATTGTGAATTTTCTAATTAAGAAAACTAAATTAACTAATTAAAACTAGGTTGCTTTATAAATGAATTCAAATAAATAAAGGCTAAGACTCCAATATCCCCAATTATGAACTATAAACCAATTATCCAATTATCCCAATTATTATGTCTCTTGAATTGTTAATGAGAATTCTCAAATGCCAAAAGCCCTCTCTCGAGTGATCAATTGCCTTCTATTTAACCCAGTTAATTTTGCTATATCTCTATGCAAAACAATTGAATTAAACTCGTTCTGATCCCATTCCTTATGTGTTACATGCGTGAAATAGATATTCTCATTATATTCACAAACCTACTTATTCAACATGCAAATAACTAAGTCACATGTCACCATGCCCAGTTCTAACCCTAGAATTCCTTTCTCAATTCCTTCTAGAGTAACACAGTAATTCTTGATCGGATAATTAATCAATAAGCTCAAAACAAGATGAACAATTCACTTGAACATAAATAATTGGAATAAATTAAATAATCAATTCATAATCATAAAAGGTTCTATTGGAATCTTAATAAAAAGAATTAGTTCATAATTAATGAATTAAAACCAAGAATCCACAATTGAATAGACATTAAAAGATAAAAGTAAGATGAGAGAAGAGAATAGAATCTGTTGTCAGCAAATCTGATGCTCCCCTCTTGCTCTTGCTTTGAATCTTCAATGGTCTCCAAGTTGCTTCAATCTCCAAAACTAATAAGAACTAGGGTTATGTTCTAATCTAAAGGAGTGTTTAATCTAGTCTAATCTATGTAATCTCCTTTTATTTTATGCCTTACATCATGTATTTATAGGTTACAAGTCCAATTTTTAGTTTAGGAACAAACCCAATCCAATTTGGAGTAAAAAAGGTGTCAAAATTCATCCAAAACGCGTCTAGGCCGCACCCCACCTCTTCCCTAGCGCCCCAGCACTGTTCACGACACTGAGAATCTACTTTATAGCGCCCCGGCGCTGGAAAATGAACTGAAATTAGCGCCCCAGCGCTGTTACAAGTTCTGACATTTTCTGCTCCGACGTCCTTTAGGAAAATGGCCATAACTTCTTCGTCCGAACTCCGATTTTGATGATTCAAGATGTTCCGGAAAGAGGAAACGTAGATCTACAACTTTCATTCTTTGAGTTTTTCGAAATAATGTCTGGAGCTATAGTCTAATTAGCTCTGAAGTGACTGCTGTGTAAATGGCAAGCCGAAAACGCGAATCTAGCCACCCCAAACGTCGATTCAAGTAACTTTTGTCCCAAATCCTACAAAATAATATAAAACATGCTTGAATAGATACAAACACATAAAAACATCCTAAAAGACTTGAGAACAATAAATTAAGCCCGAATGTATCCAATTCATGTGTATAAAACTCACTCACAAATACCCCCAAACTTAAACCTTTGCTTGTCCTCAAGCAAAAACACAAAAATGTTATGCAATGCAATGTAATGAAACTTTCCCCGGCAACGGCGCCAAAAACTTGTTGATCGATTTCGCAATCAATGAATACGTGCAAGTATACACGGTCAACAAGTAATAAAGTGAAAGTAGAGTATCGTTCCCACGAGGAATTATTAAATAAAAATTACCAATTACTAACTCTTAACCAAATCAATTTTATTTAAACAATAGCAAATTGTGAATTTTCTAATTAAGAAAACTAAATTAACTAATTAAAACTAGGTTGCTTTATAAATGAATTCAAATAAATAAAGGCTAAGACTCCAATATCCCCAATTATGAACTATAAACCAATTATCCAATTATCCCAATTATTATGTCTCTTTGAATTGTTAACAGAATTCTCAAATGCCAAAAGCCCTCTCTCGAGTGATCAATTGCCTTCTATTTAACCCAGATTAATTTTGCTATATCTCTATGCAAAACAATTGAATTAAACTCGTTCTGATCCCAATTCCTTATGTGTTACATGCGGCGAATAAATATTGTCATTCTATTCACAAACCTACTTATTCACTTGCAAAATAACTAAGTCACATGTCACCATGCCCGTTCTAACCCTAGAATTCCTTTCTCAATTCCTTCTAGAGTAACACGATAATTCTTGATCGATAATTAATCAATAAGCTCAAAACAAGATGAACAATTCACTTGACATAAATAATTGGAATAAATTAAATAATCAATTCATAATCACAAAAGGTTCTATTGGAATCTTAATAAAAAGAATTAGTTCATAATTAATGAATTAAAATCAAGAATCCACAATTGAATAGACATTAAAAGATAAAAGTAAGATGAGAGAAGAGAATAGAATCTGTTGTCAGCAAATCTGATGCTCCCCTCTTGCTCTTGCTTTGAATCTTCAATGGTCTCCAAGTTGCTTCAATCTCCAAAACTAATAAGAACTAGGGTTATGTTCTAATCTAAAGGAGTGCTTAATCTAGTCTAATCTATGTAATCTCCTTTTATTTTATGCCTTACATCATGTATTTATAGGTTACAAGTCCAATTTTTAGTTTAGGAACAAACCCAATCCAATTTGGAGTCAAAAAAGTGTCAAAATTTGTCCAAAACGCGTCCAAGCCGCACTTACCACCTCTTCCCAGGCGCTTGACCTGCTCATTCACGATCTTTGAGAATCTGCCTTATAGCGCCTCGGCGCTGGAAAATGAACTAAAATTAGCGCCCCAGCGCTGTTACAAGTTTTGACATTTTCTGCTCCGACGTCCTTTGGGAAAATGGCCATAACGTTTTCTTCCGAACTCCGATTTCGATGATTAAAGATGTTTCGGAAAGAGAAAAAGTAGATCTACAACTTTTATTCTTGAGTTTTTCGAAATAATGTCCGGAGATATAGTCAAATTAGCTCTGAAGTGACTGCTGTGTAAATGGCAAGCCGAAAACACGAATCTAGCCACCCCAAACGTCGATTCAAGTAACTTTTGTCCCAAATCCTACAAAACAATATAAAACATGCTTGAATAGACACAAACACATAAAAACATCCTAAAAGACTTGAGAACAACAATAAATTAAGCCCGAATGTATCCAATTCATGTGTATAAAACTCACTCATCACCTGGCTTTACAAACATGGTTGTAAGTCACAAACCTCGAACCCTCTTATCTTTCCTTCTGATAATCCTGTGAATTTGTTGTTTACTCTTACTCATCCTTACAGTGACCATCTTCAAGCCCGATGGGGCTGATGCCTCTTTAACGCCTCTACCGGTTGCTGTCGAGCCCATTCGACCCCCTGCAATGGATGATTCTCCCGAAGATGAAGCCATTCCCCTTGCTGAACTCTCCATCGGTTCTTCATCTGGTCCTCTTCTTCCGTCTTCCAAAGCTGAACCCTCCACAAAAAATGCGCTGAAGATGAACCAGGCTGACAAGATGGCCTTGCTGAGGAAATCAAAGAAACCTTCTGCCCGAGCCCCCTCCAAAGCCACTTCTTCAGCCCTGTTGAAATCAACACTCCCACCCCCTACCACAGTTATGGTGGTCGAGGATTCAGAGGACACAGAGAATTGACCTCTTGAACCTCGACTTAAGAAGCCTCGTCTGGTCGAAGGCCCTGAACTGGTTGTTGCAGTGGTTGACCCAATCCCCAATTCAACACCTACCTCCAAAGCCAGTTCATCTCAACGGACACCGACTACTTGTTGGCCAAAGAGTCCCTCAGAAGTGTTCCCTTTTAACCTGTTCGAGCACTTCAAGCTCCCTGGTGACGACGAACGGTTCAAGGGATATTCATCCAAAGAGTACCTAGTATCCTATATCAGGGCTCAGTGTCAGGTGATCTCGAATGCCTTAAATTTATTCATTCGCCCTTATATTGTGTTTTGTACGGCTGATGTGCCTTTTGTATCAGGCCAATGCTATCCTTGCTCGAGATATTCCGCCTCTGGCCCATGCGACTAAGAAAGAGGCCCAACTGAGGACGGATGTGGCGATTCTCGAGGCTGAGTTGCGGGGTCGAGATTCGAAACTGAAGAGGGAGAGAGACCTTCATGCTGACACTCGTAACAAGGTCACCAAGGCTGATCGTCGGGTCGCCGAACTTGAAGAACAACATTCTCTACTTCAGCAAGAGTTCGTCGGTCTCGATGGTCATGCCAAAAAGCTTGCCCAGGACGAAGAACTTTTGGCCGAGGAGAACAAGGATATGAAGACGGCCCTTCAGACAGTTGAGGACAAGTTCTCCAGAATACACGGTCAATTGAGGACGTTGATTCAGGAGAACAACACCTTTAGAGAAGAGAGCTCCATCATTAAACAGCTGGCTATCAAGGAATACAAGGAATCGCCTACCTTGACTGATAATATCATAACCCAGTTTGCTGAAGGGGTTGAATCTTATCGGGAGAAGGCTCGGGCGAAGCTGATTGCTGCTGGGCAGGATGCCTCTATCCTCGACTCTTCCGACGAAGAATCCGAGGCCAAAACTGAGGAAGGCTCACCTTAATAGATTATTTTCATACATGTAATTTTTTTATTTCTTAGTTTTGTAATTTGCTCGATCAGTTAGGCCGATGGTAGGTGTATCCGAAGCCTGTCTGATCGGGAATTATAAAACGTCCGGATATGAATAAAATAGTAGAAATTCCTTTAGTTGTTATCTCGATTAGTTGTGCTTGCGATTTTTACCGAACAGTTAAGTCATTTCTGACTATCTGATCAGTTTATATCCGAAGCTTATCTGATCAGATTTGTAACTTGGTCAATCAGTTATACTTGTGACTTTTCTGCGTCGGTTAGGTCATTTCGACTTTCGATCGACGTTTATGCCTCTTAACTTAAGCGATATGATTTGTAAGAACTTTATGAATTTAAATGAAGCATAAAATTTTCCCGAAGAGAAATTTATTTCATTGATAAATTGCATAGGTTACATAAATAAAGGAAAAAATAGCATAGCATTTACTGGTAATATCTTCTAAGTCTTCCAGTATGCCATATATTCTTTACCTCAGAGCTATCCATAGCTCGAAGCCGGTAAGTCCATGGCTTCGGCACCTCCACTACTTCATAAGGGCCCTCCTAGTTAGGCATTAACTTTCCTGTGTTCTGGGGGGTCGATGCCTGTGATTCCCGAAGTACCAAATCTCCAACTTCGAACCTTCTTTGTTTGACCTTTTGATTATAGTGTCGGGCAGTACGCTTCTGATAAATAGCTAGTCATACCAGCAGCGACTCCCGAACCTCTTCTAAAAGATCTAAGTTGAGGCGTAGGCCATCCTCGTTGTACAAATCTTTATATTGACTGACCCGAAGTGTAGGGGATCCGATCTCAATAGGTATGAGTGCATCGGTCCCGAAGGCTAATCTGATGAGTCTCCCATTGTTGTTCTTGGTGTAGTTCGATAGGCCCATAAAACACTAAGTAACTCTTTTGGCCAGCTACCCTTCAACTCATCCAACCTCTTTTTGATACCGTTAAGTAAGGTTCTGTTGGTGACTTCTACCTGCCCGTTCGACTGAGGGTGCACCACTAAAGTTCTTCTATGTTGAATCCCCAACTCTTGTAAAAAACTCTCGAATTTAGATCGCACAAACTGTCTGCCATTGTCCGAGACCAAGGCCATCGGGATACCGAATCGATATACAACCCCTTCTTTGAAAAACTTCAGGCATTCCTGCTCGGTGATTTTTGTAGAGGTTTGGCTTCTAACCATTTGGTCATATAGTCGATGGGTACGATCACAAATGTTACTTGCCCCTTGGCCTTCGGTAGACGTCCCAGGATGTCGATTCCCCATATGGCAAACGGAATTGGAAATAAGACCGAATACAGCTCTTCGGGGGGTTGGTGTGGGATGGAACTGTTCAGCTGGCACTTGGAACATTTCTTGACAAAATCCTTAGCTTCTTGATAAATGGTCGGCCAGTAATATCCCTGCCTCAAAATCTTGTGTGCCAGTGACTTTGCTCCCATGTGATCTCCACAGATCCCTTCGTGCACCTCTCGAAGTGTATAGTTTGCTTCCGATGGTGTCAAGCACTTGAGCAGTGGAGAGCTAAAAGCCCTTCTATATAGGTCTCCGTCGATAAGAACAAAATTGGAGCTTCTGTGCTTGATTTTTCTTGCCAGGATGCGATCCGAAAGGTAGGACCCCATCGGCTAGGTAAGAGATGAATGGTATAAGCCAGCAATCGAGCCGATCTATACATACTACCTCTTCCTTCAGAACACTTGGTTGTTCTAATACTTCTAGATATACCGATCCGCTGAAGGAGCTGGCTTCGGTGGTTGCCAATCGAGCCAAAGCGTCTGCCACTGTATTGTCGGACCGATCCACCCCCTAACAGCTAATTGAAGTGAAGTATGCCAGTTTATCCTTTACCTCGACTAAATATCTCATCATTCTTACTCCCTGAGCCTCATACTCCCCCGAGATCTGCTTGACGACCAGCTAGGATGGCCTCATACTCTACTTCGTTATTGGTGGCTTTGAATTAGAATCGGATGGCTTGTTGGACCTTGAATCCTTCGGGACTTGTTAATATGACCCCTGCACCACTGGTGTTCAAAGTTGATGAGCCATCGACATAAAGTGTCCATGAAGTGCTCCCATGTTGTGTTTCCGTCACCGATCCTACATCCTGTTCCGTGAACGAGCATTCCACAATAAAATATGCCAAGGCCTGTCCTTTGATTCTTTGTTGGGGTAGATACTCTAGTCTGGCCCGTGGGTTCCATTGCCCATGCAAAGAAAGAATCCCGATACCTCGGCACATGCGATATTTTCTTTAATGGTTGGTCCGTGTATACCACTATTAACCGACCCTGGAAATAATGCCTAAGTTTTCTACTCGCAATGATCAAAGCGTAGGCGAATATTTCTAGGTTCGGGTATTGGGTTTCTGCCTCTCAAAGTACATGGCTGCCATAATATACCGGGAACTGATTTCCCCCCTTTTCTCGGACTAATGCTGCTCCCACCGCCATCGAACTTGCTGCCAAGTATAAGTACAGGGGTTCCGAAGGGATCGACTTCATCAACAATGGTGCTGAGGATAAGTAATTTTTGATCCCTTGGAACGCATCCTCGCACTCCGAAGTCCACTGAAAGCTCTTCTCATTTTTAGGCCCTTTCAAAGTGTCGAAAAATGGCAGACATCTTTCCGTCGATTTTGAGACAAACCGTCGAAGGGCTGCAATCCGACCTGTCAATCTCTGAACATATTTAAACAAATTTGGGGATTTCATATCTAAGACCTCCTAATCTTCTCTAGGTTCGCTTCGATTCCTTGTTTGCTGACCAGGTACCCTAAGAACTTTCCCGATCCCAACCCGAACGTGCACTTGGTCGGGTTCAACCTCAGTTTGCGTTTCTTGACTGTCTCGAAGCAGTTTTCCAGGTCTTCAAGATGGTCACGGACTGACATGCTTTTGACGATCATGTCGTCTACGTAGACCTCCATACTTCTCCCTAACTGTTCCATGAACACGAGGTTCATCATTCGCTGATAGGTCACCCCGACATTCAGTAGCCCAAAGATCATCTTCTGATACGCATATATTGCCCGATGCGTGATGAAACTAGTCTTTGGGATGTCTTCTTTACTCATTGAGATCTGATGGTACCCTGAAAAGGCGTCCATGAAGCTCAACATGCCGTATCTCGATGTGGCATCTATCAACTGGTCTATATTGGGCAATGGATAGAAGTCTTTTGGGCATGCCCTATTCAGGTCCGTGTAGTCGATGCATAATCTTCACTTCCCATTCTGCTTCTAGACCAAGACTACATTGGCCAACCACTCGGGGTAATCGATTTCGAAGATGAATTCAGCCTCCAGGAGCTTGGCGATCTCCTAGTCGATGATCTTCTGTCTTTCTGGGGTAAAAACTCTTCGTTTCTGTATTACTGGTTTTTTGTTCAGGTCCATATATAATCTATGTAGGGCTACAGATTCGCTTACCCCTGGCATATCGCTAGGAACCCATGCGAAGATGTCGGCGTAGATACAGAGAAAATCTATCAGTCCTGTCCGAAATGGTTCTGGTAGTCTCGACCAGATCTTGATCATTTTCTCTTTATTTCCCGGTACCAGTTCTATATCTTCTGTTTCCTCAGTAGACAGGGCAAGCGATTTTGTATTACTCTCCGTGAATGGCTCTATCTCAATGGCCATTGTGCATTTACCTTCTTGACCCGATCCACGAGGAAATCAAAGCATTAAATAACACCTTTGGGCAATGTCTAAGTCATCTTTTACCTCCCCAATCCCGTTCGGTGTTGGAAATTTGATTTTGATATGGGGTATAGAAGTTACTGCCTGCAGGGCTGCCAAGGTCGGTCTTCTGAGGATCGCGTTGTATGCCGAATCCACCTGCACGACGAAAAATCTGACCATTATCTCGACCTGATTGGGTGTTGTGCCAAACTTGACAGACAGTTCGATGGTACCAGACACATACACCGGATCCCCGCTGAAACCGTACAAAGGTCCTTCGCCACCCAAATCCATCTTTTTCCCTTACAGGTCCATCCTCTGGTAGGCGTGAGTGTACAAGATATCGACCGACGATCTATCATCATCCGTTTCATATCCACGGTCCCGACTTGAGCGGTTATCACCAACGCCCGTCATGCGACTCTATGAGGTCTGTAGGATAGTCCTCGTTTGAGAAAGAGATTGATGTTCCGGGATATGCCCGATCTTTTCTTGTAGTAGACCCTGTAACCAATAACACTGCCTCGAGATTCCCACTTCTCTTCTTTCCAGTTACACGTCCAATAGAACCGCCTGAGATAACATCAATTACGCCTTGGGCTGGAGGATTCTGTGGAGGCTGGGTGTCCCGATCTTGTGCTCTGCGTTCCTCTCTTGGTACCACTACGTTACCCCGACCGATTACATATTGAACCAACTGACCGTTTTAAACATTCTTCTCTATCATGTCCATCAAGTCGTTGCATGCCTCAACCCCAACTTTTTAATGAATAAAATCAAATTTCCTTTATTTATTATTGTGAATAATAAGGTATTAATTTGATATAATACTTTGGTTATGGGTGAAATGTGACCCCAAATTTTCAAAATAAAATCAAGTGGTTATATAATATTCATTGTTAATACGGGGAATATTCGTTTGGTAAGCAAGTGGAATATTCTTTACGTTGTCGGAATAATATTAAATGCGAATGGCTTGAGAATATTAAACTATTTGTGGGCCCCATAGCGGATAAGCTGTCGGATGAAAAAAGACAAAATTGAATAACGGCGTAGTAGTTATTCACAGTTAACAACTTGTTGGAATACCGGTGGTTAAAATACGATGTCTGGCGTTGTTGCCGCGATAGCACGCGGTATTACATATTATTGTTGAATTATTGATCCTTACGTGAAGGCACTACTCGATAATTATCACGATGAATTCTTGTTCAATATTTTATTTTATTGATTCAATAATTGCTTTGCGTTGATATTTATATTATTGTTGTTTCAATAATTGTCCTTTGCATCATCTCCATTATCGGATCAATAATTCATATTATTTGGAATAATATTATTAGATAGCATTATTGGCGATGTCTAGAAAGTTACATCGAGGAGAGGTTTGGTCACCTAATTGCGCGCGCCGATGAGGAGAAATCCTTATCGGAAAGCCCCTCTTTCACAGGGCTATGCGGTTGTTGTCATTATTGTGATTACGTAATATTATTTGTGAATAATTAATTATTGATTATATGATAAGGAAATATTTATTTTATGTGGATATAAATGATGGATTTATTTATGTGGTTATAAATGAAGGAATTAATGTTGAGGTGTTTTATCGATTATTTTTTTCGGATTGGAGGTATTAAAAATCAAACCCGGTGGTTTTTGAGATATATTACGGGAGTTATAATTTTTAATCAAATAGTTGGATGGTTGTGATTTTTGGATATGTTATACATATATAAGTTGAGTATATGTCCACAAATTTTGAGCCGTTAAAAATGAGCGTATGATTTGTTATGAATTTTAAGAGGTGGTGATTCGAAATTAGGTTATAAATGATTTTGGTGGAAAATTCTAGAATTGGTGGGCCCCACTTTTTGGTTGGTGAAAATGTCTTTGAGATTTTTATTCAAATGTGGTGGGTGGGAATAGTAGCGAGTAAAACCATCGGGTTCTTGAGTTAAATGCTGCTTGGCGTCTAACATTTCCTATAAATAAAGAGAAATAAGTTAGAATTGAAAATCACACGAAACAAGTTTTCTCTCTTTCTCTCTCTAGATTATTGAGTGTATTTTGTGAGTATTTAGATACTTTGTGAGTTTCTATTCATCGATTGCAAGTTTCCTTGACCTTATCTGAGATATTCCGATCGAAATCTTGATATTTTGAGGTAAGGGGTGTTATATTCTTCTTAAAATGATATTTTCTTCAATATCATTATCTTGAAATATTGGTATGAACTTTTTATCAAATTTGGAACTTTTTGTGTTAGGGTTACTATTCACGTATCTCGGTTTATTCACGTATCTGCACTTTATTCACGAATCTGACACTATTCATGAAAAAATGAAATTTTCTTCTTTTTTTTGTCCAAGTTATACATTATGGTTCTTATCTTTGATTGTATCCATGTTTTGATCATTATTTTTGAATTACGCTTCAAAATTGGTTATTTGAATATTATTGAACTTGGATAAAGCTAATCTGAATCCTTAGTATTTGATCTTTTATCTCATTTGGATTCGTTTTCTTTAAAATATTTTTCATCATCCTCGGTCTAAATGATGATATTCATGAATATCTTTGGCTTTGTAGTGCAAAGATGAATGATTACCTAATGAATATCTTTGGCGTAGTGCAAAGATGAGCAGTGTTGAGATGAACATGACCATTGGTGATACAAATGAATATCTTTGGCTGTAGTGCAAAGATGAATATTTGATTCAAGATGTATATTGATTGATGTTACAGGGATAAAATATTGATGATGGACTTTTAAATCTTAGAAGATAGTAGAATTCTTTCTCTACTTGACTCTTCTAATGGATTGTTGTTCCGCTGCAGTTGTTGATCTAAAACTTGTTGTCTATTATATTTTATCAGATTTTTCCCTGTTGAAGACTAACGATAATTTGTTGTATATTATCTTAGTCATAATATTCTTTACTGGGCTAGTTGAGCTCACCCTTTTTCCTTTTTGTTCCATTTTTCTCAGGAGGTGAGAACATAGCAGGAACTAGTCGGGTACGGAGTGATGGTTCTAGAAAGATGTTTTAGCAGTCCTCACTATTTCTGTAAAATAGTGTTTGAATAATTGTAATGAGGACTCCTTTTGAGTTTGTATACTCTAGTATATACAATATTTGTATTCAAACTTACAGTATAGGCGTTGTATTATTTTACGACAATTATATTCTTGAAGTTGTATTTGTTTTTTTGTACCATGTATTTGGCGACTCGAGAATGGGTGATGTATACCTATTTTGGGGGCGTCACGATTAGTATCAAAGCTTAGGGATATGATCCTGGTGAGATGTGAGACAAGAACTAGGAGGGAGAGCGGGAAATTCCTTAGCTAGTATGACTGACTAAGTTTATTTGGTATTTATTTGGTCGGTCGAGTATAGGGATAATATGTTGCATGACTATTAACCCTTGTTTTATGGCGGTATTTAAGAATGGCGGTGAGAAACGTTAATAATGGAGTGAATCGGGCCCAGTGGAGACACCTTTGATCACCACCCGAGGGCGCGTGCAACAGGAAGGCAATATTCCTCCACATAAACAACACTCTAGAACAAATGATGAATGATGGGATGTTTAGAAGCTTTTTGCGGTTTATGCAAAACCAGACGAGGAGACTTCGTGCACAAAATACGGGTGGAAATGCTAGCAATGCGCGGCTTTATTACAACCAAGCGATTCAAAGTTGGGACCACGAAATTTAAGGGAAAGCGGATCCGATCAAAGGCGAAAGCGTGGGTCAAACAAATTACCAAGATATTCGATGTCTTGGGATGCCTGCGGAGAACGAAGGTTCCATTCGCCACATTTATGTTCAGCGGTGAAAGCGGACTCTTTGGTGGGAGTCTGCGTGAAGCGTACTGACCCGGCCTTTTCGGCATATCTTGGGAAACGTTTGAAACTATTCAATGACAAGTACTTTCACGAAAGTATTAAATCGTATGAAGGAGGTGGAGTTTATCGGTGGAACAAAACAACATGGCGGTGTCCCGATCTGAGGCGAAGTTGCGAGTTATCGGGTTTGCACCTCATTTGGTGAAAATGAGGAGCGAATGACGAGGATGTTTACGAGAGGTCTAAAGCAGAGATTGACAATATCTTATATCTCATAAATTTTCTTTATATTCGGATGTTGTAAACAGGGCTCAATTATTAGGCGAGATAATGAGTATGTTCAACCAGGGAACCTGACCGAGTCATCTGCGGTGGCGGCGATCATCGAGATGATGACAACCGGAGGGGAAGGAAAACATTGGACACAGCGGTAACCACTCTGGTGGTAATGTCGTGGCCGTGATAATAGAAGGAGGCGAGTCGGGAGGAGATTTCAAAAGGAGAAGGTACAACAATGATAGCGTGAAGGCGTCGGCACTGACATCATTATTTTTAGGGGAGGAGAAGCGAGCCTTGGTCGTTTGTTACAAATCTTGGGAAGAAGGACACATCATCATTGGCGCCCCCACAACAATCCAGGTGTGTTATAAGCGTGGAAAGGAAGGTCATATAGCTAGAGATTGTCTAGTTGCGAAACCAAGTTCAGCGGGATGGTGACTCAAAAAGGTTGTCCGGACAAGTTAAAAGTCGGTGGTTCTGGAAGGCGTTTGTCGTGGCTGCACAAAAAATGCGAGGAACCCAAGCGAGGTGATCACGGGTAAGCTAATCATAAACTCTTGCGAAGTTTATACCTTATTAGAATCTGGGTTCTACCCATTCTTTTATCTCTCTCTTGCTGTGCTCAGCGTTTAAACTTGACTCAGGAGAAATTAGACTTTGACTTATCTGTTGAGACTCAGTTAGGAGAAACTTTTATTACATCTACTATTTTATAAATCTTGCTTGATTCAAGTCGGTACCATCACATTACTGCTGCCGACCTTATTTAGTTGAAAATTCTTGCATTTGATGTGATTTTGGGGATTGATTGGTTAACCACGCATCATGCTAAAATTGATTGTTTTAAATAAGGTTGTTAGTTTTCATATTCTAACTTGACCTTTATGCAAATTCAAACAACCAAACCATTAAAATCGAATCAACTTGTCATATCAAGCCATAAAGCTATTAGTTTATTGAAAAATGGATGTCAAACTTTCTTAGCCCATATCACGGACTTGAACAAAAACACGTCGATTTGAATAATATTTACGTTGTTAGTGAATTTCTGATGTATTTCTGAAGAACTTCGATCTACCCCGAGAGCGTGAAGTTGAATTCTTTATTGACCTTGAACACAGTACAAAGCCCATTTCTAAAACCCCATATCGAATGGCTCTATTGAACTTGAGGAGTTAAAGGTTCAACTACGAGGAGTTGTTGGACATCGGTTTTATTAGATCTAGTACATCTCCTTGGGGTGCTCTGTGTTATTATTAAAGAAGAAGAAAGAGCGGGAGTATGCGACTTTGTATCGACTACTGAAATTGAATCATGTCACTATCAAGAATAGGTATCCGCTACCTCGCATTGATGACTGTTTGACCCGATTCAAGGAACACAATTCTTTTCAAAGATCGATCTTAGTTACGGATATCATCGGTGAAGATTAAAAGCGAGGATATTCAAAGGCGCCTTGAGAACTTCGATGCGGGCATTACTGAATTCTTAGTCATGTCTTTTGGATTGACTAATGCTCTGCTTTGCTTTCATGGATATGATGAGCCGTGTATTCAAGGAATATTTGGATCGATTCGTTGTTGTCTTTATTGATGACATCCTCATCTATTCAAAAGCCGTGAAGATCATGAGCGCCATTTGAAGCTTGTACTTCTGAAAAGGCTTCGCGATAACAAGCTATATGCCAAAATTGAAGAAATCGAGTTACGGCTTGAGGAAGTAGCATTCCTTGGGCATGTGGTGTCAAAACATGGAGTATCTGTCGACCGGTGAAGATTGAAGCCATCTGAAGTTGGGAGCAACCAAAAGTCGGTGGCCAAAATGCGTAACTTTACGGGCTTAGGTGGTTACTTATCGGAGATTTAGTGGAAGGATTTTCTCGAATCGCTACTCAGATTAACTTCGGTGACTCGTAAAGATATAAAATTCGGTTGGAGCGAGGATTGTGAGAAGAGTTTTCAAGAACTTCGAGATGAGACTCATTTGGCACTGTTTTGACAATACCATCTGGTTCGGATGGATTTGTTATCTCTGATGATGCTTGAGGCAAAGGGTTAGGATGTGTTCTCATGCAACATGGGAAAGTCATAGCCTATGCCTCACGACAACTCAAAGAATATGAGAAGAATTATCCTACTCGTGATTTGGAGTTAGCGGCCGATCGTTTTCGCGTTGAAGATATGGAGACACTACACATGGGGGAGAAAGTGGAGATCTATCTGAGATCATAAAAAGCCTCAAATATTTCTTCACCCAAAAGGAACTCGACATGCGGCAGCGACGTTGGCTCGAAATTCTTTGAAGATTACGATCATACCATCGATATCATCTGGAAAAGCGAGCGTAGTAGTAGCGCGTTGAGTAGAAGATCATATGTGGAGTGCAGGCAATGTTGTTAACACAAAAGTCCATTTTGTATGACTTGCAAAGGATGGAGATAGAGATGAAGGCTCCAAGTACCCACGCGATGATATCAAACATCTGAGTAGAGCAGAGACTTTAATCGATAAAGTTAAAAGCTGCTCAAGCTACGGACATGGAGTGATCGTATGAAGAAGAAAAAGTGCAAGAAGGTGTTATTCGAAGCAGAATCGATGAAGAAGGAATACTTGAGTCGACTCCGGACTTTGTGTTCTAACGATTACGACTTGAAGCATAGAATCATGATGGAGGCACACAACACACCATTTGCAATCCATCACAGGAGTACCAAAATGTATCATGATCTTGACATACATTTTGGTGGAAGCAATATGAAAAGAGAGATCGCGGAGTTTATCTCGAGGTGTTTAACTTGTCAGCGTGTAAAGGCGGAGCATCAAATGCCAAAGGGTCCATTACAACCACTTGAGATTCCGAAATGGAAGTGGGAACACATTACTATGGATTTAGTTCTGGGTCTTCCCAAGGTTTCTCAAGGCGTAGATGCGATTTGGGTTATTGTTGATAGATTAACTAAGTCTGCTCATTTCTTGCCTATCTGGAGACTTATTCCTTGAGCGTCTTGCTAGTATATACGTGAATGAGATTGTGAGATTGCATGGCATGCCGGTATCCATAGTTTGGGATCGTGACCCAGATTCACTTCACGATTTTGGGTTAGCTTACGAAAAAAGCTATGGGCGCGGTTCTGATTGATTTGGCATACCATCCTCAAAGCAGACGGACAATCGAGAGAGGACTATTCAAACTCTTGAAGATCTATTAAGACTACGTGTCCTAGATCTCAAAGGGAGTTGGGATAAGTACCTACCATTGGTGGAATTCTCCTACTGACAACGATTTATCGAAACGAAGTATAGGTGGCTCCATTCGAGGCGTTGTATGGAAAAAATGTCGTTCTCGATTATCTTTGGGGCGAGGTGGGTGAAACAACATTGTTGGGACCAGAGTTGAGTACGCATGACTACTGAGAGAAGATCCAAAAGATTAAACAAGCGTATACAAATGGCACACAGATCGACAAAAGAGTTATCTTGGATCTTCATCGAAAGGGCGTGGAATTTAATATTGGGGATCATGTATTGTTACGTGTTGCACCATGGAAGGGAGTTACAAGATTTGGGAAGAGAAAAAGCTCGATCCAAGATTTGTTGGTCCATTTGAGATTCTTGACCGAATAGGAAATGTGGCTATAGACTCGCATTACCTCCAGTATGTCTCGTGTTCGTAATGTTTTTCACATATCTATGCTTCGTAAATATGTTAAAGACCCGAACCACATTATTGAGTTAGAACCCGACGAGATAGCTGAAGATTTAACGTATGAGGAGGTACTGTTAAGATCTTGGATAAGAAAAGAGCATGTCCTACGCACGAAGGTTATACCACAAGTTAAGGTTTTGTGGAGAAACCATGCTATTGAAGAGATGACACAGGAGTTGGAATCGAAAATGAAAGCGAGGTATCCTCACCTTTTGAAACACCGTGCGTCGTCGATTTCGAGGATGAAATTTCATAAGGAGGGAGGTTGTAAGACCCCAACTTTTTAATGAATAAAATCAAATTTCCTTTATTTATTATTGTGAATAATAAGGTATTAATTTGATATAATACTTTGGTTATGGGTGAAATGTGCAAATTTTCAAAATAAGCAAGTGGTTATATAATATTCATTGTTGTCGGGGAATATTAGTTTGGTGGTAGGAATATTCTTTACGTAGGGAAATATTAAATGCAATGGCAGCGACTATATTTATGGGCCCCATAACGGATAAGCTATCGGATGAAAAAAATGACAAAATTGAATAACGGCGTAGTTATTACCGAATTAACACTTTGTTGGAATACCGGTGGTTAAAATCTGATGTCTGGCGTTGTTGCCGCGATAGCACACGGTATTGCAGATATTGTTGAATTATTGATCCTTACGTGAAAGCAACTACTCGATAATTATCACGATGATTCTTTATTCAATATTTTATTTTATTGATTCATAATTCTTTGCGTTGATATTTATATTATTGTTGTTTCAATAATTGTCATTTTGCACATCATCTTCCATTATCGGATCAATAATTCATATTATTTGAATAATATTATTAGATAGCATTATTGGCAATGTCTAGAAAGTTACATCGAGGAGAGGTTTGGTCACCTAATTGCGGCGCCCGATGAGGAGAAATCCTTATCGAAAAGCCCCTCTTTCTGGGAAGCTGTCTGGTTGTCATTATTGTGATTACGTAATATTATTTGTGAATAATTAATTATTGATTTATATGATAAGAAAATATTTATTTTATGTGGATATAAATGATGGATTTATTTATGTGGTTATAAATGAAGGAATTAATGTTGAGGTGTTTTATCGATATTTTGTGCCGGATTGGAGGTATTAAAAATCAAACCCGGTGGTTTTTGAGATATATTACGGAGTTATAATTTTTAAAATCAAATAGTTGGATCGTTGTGATTTTTTTGGATATGTTATACATATATAAGTTGAGTATATGTCCACAAATTTTGAACCGTTAAAAATGAGCGTATGATTTGTTATGAATTTTAAGAGGTGGTGATTAGAAAATTAGGTTATAAATGATTTTGGTGGAAAATTCTAGAATTGGTGGGCCCCACTTTTGGTTGGTGAAAATGTCTTTGAGATTTTTATTCAAATGTGGTGGGTGGGAATAATAGCGAGTAAAAGCCATCGAGGTTGCGAGTTAAATGCCTTGACGTCTTAACATTTTCCTATAAATAGAGGCTAAGTTAGAATTGAAAATCACACGAAAACAAGTTTTCTCTCTTTCTCTCTCTAGATTATTGAGTGTATTTTGTGAGTATTTAGATACTTTGTGAGTTTCTATTCATCGATTGCAAGTTTCCTTGACCTTATCTCTAGATATTAGATCGAAAATCTTGATATTTTGAGGTAAGGGGTGTTATATTCTTCTTAAAATGATATTTTCTTCATATCATTATCTTAAAATATTGGTATGAACTTTTTATCAAATTTGGAACTTTTTGTGTGGGGTTTACTATTCACGTATCTGGTCTTATTCACGTATCTGACCTTTATTCACGAATCGACACTATTCATGAAAAATGAAATTTTCTTCTTTTTGTCCAAGTTGTATATTATGGTTACTATCTTTGATTGTATCCATGTTTTGATCATTATTTTTGAATTACGCTTCAAAATTGGTTATTTCGAAATATTATTGAACTTGGATAAAGCATGTCTGAATCCTTAGTATTTGATCTTTTATCTCATTTGGATTCGTTTTCTTTAAAATATTTTTCATCATCCTCGGTCCTAAATGATGATATGAAATGAATATCTTTGGCACATAGTGCAAAGATGAATGATTACCTAATGAATATCTTTGGCCGTAGTGCAAAGATGAGCAGTGTTGAGATGAACATGACCAATTTGGTGATCTGAATGAATATCTTTGGCTGTAGTGCAAAGATGAATATTTGATTCAAGATGTATATTGATTGATGTTACTGGGATAAAATATTGATGATGGACTTTTAAATCTTAGAAGATAGTAGAATTCTTTCTCTACTTGACTCTTTCTAATGGATTGTTGTTCATTTGCGAGTTGTTGATCTAAAACTTGTTGTCTATTATATTTTATCAGATTTTTCCTGTTGAAGACTAACGATAATTTGTTGTATATTATCTTAGTCATAATATTCTTCTTGGGCTAGTTGAGCTCACCCTTTTCCTTTTTGTTCCATTTTTCTCGGGAGGTGAGAACATAGCGAGGAACTAGTCGAGAGTGCGGAGTGATGGTTCTAGAAAGATGTTTTAGCAGATCCTCACTATTTTTGTAAAAATAGTGTTTGAATAATTATAATGAGGACTCCTTTTGAGTTTGTATACTCTCTAGTATACAATATTTGTATTCAAACTTACATTATAGGCGTTGTGTATTTTTATATTACGCACGACAATTATATTCTTGAAGTTGTATTTGTTTTTTTACCACCATGTTTATTTGGCGACTTGGTCGAGAATGGGTGATGTATACCTATTTTGGGCGGTGAGATAGTCCGTCATATGTATCCATTGGAGGCATCTTCTTCTTTGGATCGGTCGTGACTTGATTTATCTCCGGTGAGAAGGGTGATCCAGGACAACCTGAAGAGGTCCCCATCAGGCTCTTAGCTACTAGTAACTTCTACAATTCTGCGACCCTTCTAACGAGGGGGTCGGCCTCCTCTTTATGGGGGGGACGAATGATGTCTGTCCCACTCGTGTTTGGGTGACGCGATCCTCCTCTGTTGCCCAAATCTTCTGTCATCCGATCGACTCCTCCTTCGGCTTCTTCCTTCTCGGGAGCGACTCTGGGGTCGGCTCATTTCTTTTCTAGCATCATCCCGTCGAGGAGATCGGGATCGACTATGATGTTTGCGCCTCTTCGAGGAGGCTTCCTATTCTCCGGCCATTTTAGACATATATGCCTCGAGTTCCTCCTGTTGTAGCCGTAGTGCCAATATGGCATCTTTGTTCTGCCCCATCTTCCTTTTCAGGATGAACTCCCGTTGGTCCCGGCTACTTTCTCCTCTTTCTTGCTTGACGAGGGCCCGAGAATTGTTTTCATCAGACTGACTCGTATGATTAGGCGTGTGTTGGCTATCGTGGAAGAGTTTACGCTGAAGGGAAGAGGCTGGCACCTCCTGAACCTCCGGTATTTTGGACCCTAGTCGGTTCTTCACCGATCCCCTCATCTGGGTGGTTTGGTGTGACTGGTGAGTTTTCGCCTTTTCCTGGACAGAGGCACCATTCTCTTGACTCGCCAAAGCCTGCTACCGGAAAAGAGTATGTGATTGCAAAAAATACTAAGCCCCTCCTTCTAGCGCCAATGTTAACACCAAGTTTCGTCTGCGCGTCCAATCACAGAATCCACGCGCTGAAACCTGCACAATAACAGATCACACAGAAGCTTGACGTCTTGTGCCGCCGGGGGATAGCTCCGGTGTGAGAATAAGTACAGGCCGTTCATAAGGTTTAACAATGGAGGCTTACGTGTTTAGTGCTCAAAGATGTATTACCTGTCAATTGTAGTCAAGCCTTGTATTTATAGCCATTCTCACTTCCTAGGAGTCCCTCTCCGAGTCGGAATAGGACTCCTAAATATGGTAGTTACCTATATTTGGGTCCAACACAATCTCCTTAAAAGGTGTAAGTAGAATCCCTTTTCAATACCACCTTTGGAGTTGACTTATCCAAATATGGTTAGTAGGAGAGTCCTCAACCACGTAAACCCCTTTTAACTCCGAACTCTGCGTATGGGCTGCCCACCTGCCCAGGCCCAATCCAACAGACTTCATAAACCCCGGCCTGGGCTTCGGACCAAAGGACGCGAAGGCCCGACCTTGACCTCCCTGACCACAACCGGATTCCGGCCTAATGGACTCGGATATCCGAACCCGAACACCTTCTACATCCTATATACCTTCGGCCCCATAGGCCCAATCTCATCACCTCCAGCCCAGGCCTTCAGCTAACCAGATGGTCAACTTCATCATGTCTTCGGCTGTCTACATTTGGCGGTATAAGGTCGGGTAAACTTCCTTCGGGATGGATCAACGTCTTCCCGAACGGATAACTTCCTTCGGGACGGACCATCGTCCTCCCGAATGGATCACATCCTTTAGGACGGACCATCATCCTCTCAAACGGATTACTTCCTTTGGGATGGATCGACGTACTCTCGAACAGACAACTTCCTACGGGACGAACCATCGTCCTCCCGAATGGATTACTTCCTTCGGGATAGACTAACGTCCTCCCGAACGGATTACTTCATTCACGATAGACCGACGTCTTCTCGAACAGATTACTTCATTCGGGATGAACCGATGTCCTCTCGAATAGACAACTTCCTTCGGGATGGACCATCGTCCTCTCGATCGGACAATATCCTTCGGGATGGACCAACGTCCTCCCGAACGGTCAAACTTCCTTCGAGACGGACCATCATCCTCCCGAACGGACAACTTCCTTTGGTACGGACCATCGTCGTCTCGATCGGACAATATCCTTCGGGACAGACCATCGTCCTCCTGAACGGTCAAAATAAACATTTATACAGTTCTTCGAAATGAATATGTTTAGTTCAACGGAACAAAATTTATAATTGGTGTTCGGTTGGATGTGTTCGGTGGGTTATTTATCTGTCTTCAATTTTAATAAGGTTGGCTCAATTATCTGTGTATTCGTCGGCTGTGATAAGGTTAGTTCTCTATATCTTCGGTAGTAATAAGGTTGATTCTTTATATCTTCGGTAGTGATAAGGTTGGTTCAGTTGGTATAAGGTTGGTTCTCTATATATTCGGTTGTGATAAGGTTGGTTCTTTATATCTTTGGTAGTGATAAGGTTGGTTCAGTAGGTATAAGGTTGGTTCTCTATATATTCGGTTGTGATAAGGTTGGTTCTTTATATCTTCGGCTATGATAAGGTTGGTTCTTTATATCTTCGGTAGTGATAAGGTTGGTTCGGTTGGTATAAGGTTGATTCTTTATATCTTCGGCAAATATGGTCGTTTTGTTAGGATAAATTTGTATACTCTCTCATTTACAAGTTCCTTATAAATAAGAGACTGGGGGGCAATGTTGGAGTGTGATTATTTGGGTCTAGCCAAGGTGTAACCCAATTTATTTAATGGGCTAAATTTGGTGTTGGCCCATAATATATTTATTTTGACAAGGAGAGAGTCCTTGTTAAGATAGGATTGTATTTCCTTATTTGGAGGGATAAGGAATCCTTCTCCTAGTTGGATGCAGGTGGAGGTTACTTCTATATATATGGCTATAAGCTAGGGTTTGAGGAACACAAAGAAAAGAATATCATAGGGCACAAGAGATACAACACAAATACACAACTTGTACTCCCAATATTATTATAGTGGATTACTCTCTCTCTCTCTCCGTGGTTTTTCCCCAATTGGGTTTCCACGTAAATTCTTGTGTTCATATTTTATATTTCTTTATTTATGTTTATGTGAGTGTATTTCGTGAGTTTGATTTCACAACAATTACTCCATCAACCGTTGGCGCTATTTTGGCCTGTCCTTTTGGGTGATTTCGTCAGGCGTACAAAATCAGGCGTTAACAATATGGTTTATGTTGTCCAACTATTTTGATTTAGTTTGGACTCCAGACTGAGAATGAGCATCCCTGAATTGAGAAATTTTTATATTGTGCCCTGGGGGCATTGACGATGAACACAAATATTGTTCCAAAAGATAGTATTGATCAATTCAGGGCATAAAGGGCTGATCACTTACCGTGCCCATAAGACAAGAAGATTCACAGATGAATTTCTGATAGAACCTTTTCAAAGAAAAGAAAATGAAAGTTCATGGTCTTGTGACTTCTCAGCTATTCAAAAGTTTCTATGTTGTTTCAAGTATGCGAACAAGTCAGATTATGTTTCAATATCTTTACAATAATTGTTCTACTGTCAAAGCATGCCTTTAAGAAAATATTTATTCCTTATATATGTTGTTCATGAAGTGTTAATATTTGCTGAGCAATTGAATGTGAAAGTCCAATAATAATCTAGAAGGGGGGGGGGGGTTGAATAAATTATTACTGATTAAAAAAATTATTTTAGATCTTTTTGAATTTTTAGAAAATTAATTTGCAATGATAGAAATTAATATGCAAGTCAATAAAAATTCAATCACACAATGCATAGAGATTTGTCTGGTTCACAACATACATCCCGTGTATGTTGCTACGTCCAATCTCAAGCTCATCTCCAGGACTTGAGATTCTATTACTATCGGTAATAAATACTCCTTCAACAGGCGGAGAAGAATTTACAAAGTTTTATAGATAAACTTCCAACTATCCAGAACTACCTATTTTGGATAACAAGCTCCCAGCTCCCACCTTAAGCTTAGTTGTTCTTTTTTTGAGTTCAGTTCTATTCTATGACCTGGTCTTGAAACAACAGCCTCTTCCTCACCTCACAAGTACACTAGAGACTCAACTCTCAGCTGACCTCTCTAAGACTCCGGTCTTGTGGTCGAATAATTACTCGTCTTTCTCACAGATACATAAAATAAACTAACTCTACCATTTTTCCCTTTTTACAAAAGATTTTACAATGATGTGCTTCTTAATTAAGTAGATAAAATTTAGTGCAAATATATATAAAAGTTTAAGTAACTTTTATATTTGATACTTCTCAAATAAGCATATATATAATTTAATACAAGTTTATAAATGATTATTTATTCTTTATAATATAGAATGTGTTTCTATGGATTAAACATGAAAGTCCAATAATAATCTAGAAGGGGGGTTGAATAGATTATTACTGTTTAAAAAATTATCTTAGACCTATTTGAATTTTTAGAAAATCAATTTCTAGTGTCAGAAATTAATATGCAAGATTAGAAAAATTCAACCACACAATGCACATAGATTTATCTGGTTCACATAATACAACTTGGGTATATTGCTACGTCCAGTCTCAAGCTCCTCTCCAGGACTATAGATCCTATTACTCCCAGTAAAAAAATACTCCTTCAACTGGAGGAGAAACATTTATTAAGTTTTAAAGATTAACTTACAATTGCTCACAACTAACTTTCTCGGACAACAAACTCCCAACTCCTTCCTCAAGCTTATTTTTACCTTCCTTTTGAGTTCGGAACTATTCTATGATCTGATCTTGAAACAACAATCTCTTCCTTACCTCACAAGTACACTAGAGACCCAACTCCCAGCTGACCTCTCTAAGACTCTGGTATTGGTCAAAGAATTTTTGTCTTTCTCACAAATACATAAAATAAACTAACTCTACCCTTTTCCTTTTTACACAAGATTAGTTTTGACTTTTCTTCTAAGTAAGCAGATATGCAGTTAAAGATTAAATATCAAATAAAAGTTCAAGACTTTCATGTTGGATGCTTAAAGGTAAACAAATATGAAAATTGATGCACTTTTATAAAGATTTTATTCTCTTTAATAAATAATGTATTTCTATGGATTAAACATGTATAGAAAAGATTTTCTTTAAAGAGTGTGTTTCATGGTTTAATCAGATATAATTTTGAGTTTAGATAACCATATAAAATCACTTAAAATGTAACAAGTAATTTATGAATGAGCAAATTTGTGAGCAAAATACTTGTAATGATAGTTATCAAGTATAACAGATTTATCACTTAAATAATACTTGAAGAAATTTATTTCACCCACGTATATATATTATATTATATTATATCTACGTTGTGAAAATTTTGCCACTAAGGATTTTAAAGACCGTTCAGAAAATTTCAATGAAATAGCATCCGAATTATATCGGTATCTAAGTACTGGCCAAATTGTTTGTTTCACAATCTGATAATTATATAAATATTTTTTAATATTTATATAATTTATCTATATCAATAAAAAGTCACTTAGGATTGTAAAGACCGCCCGGAAGAGAAATTACTTCCAAATTATATCGGTATCTAAGTACTGACTTTTTATATGATATTTGATAGATTAAATATATATATATATATATATATATATATATATATAATATTTAATCTACGTTGTGAAAATTTGGCCACTTAGGATTTTAAAAATCGTTCAGAAGAAAAATCACTTCTGAATTATATTAATATCTAAGTACTGACAAAATTGTTTGTTTCACAATCTGATAATTATATAAATATTTTTAAATATTTATATAATTTATCTATATCAATAAAAAGCCACTTAGGATTTTAAAGACCGTTCGGAAGAAAAATTACTTCCGAAATATATCGGTATCTAAGTACTGACTTTTTATATGATATTTAATAGATTATATATTGTGGGCCCATGTGCAAAATTAGGGTTCACATGACTAAATTAAATTAAATGACAATTAGGGTTCCACGACCTCATTAAATGCGCAAATTAGGGTTCACATAACCTAATTAAATGAAGACGGATAAGTCAGAAATAAAGGGGCTAGACCCGGGAGAAGCCTCCATGGGTCCCGAGGCAGAAGGCTCGTGGAGGCGGCTCGTTTTGGGAATTGATTGAGGGATTGGATTGGTGGCTAGAAGGACATGGCGATATTGGAATTATTCTAATGACTAAATGGTATTTCTGGAATTTTCCTGAAGACATGTGTCTGGCATGTGATTACTTAAATTCCAGGAAGCTCTATAAATACCCCTTCCATTCCATTGGAAAGGGGACCTCTCTTCAGACTTAAGACTTGGACTCTTGGAAGATCAAAGAACTCTTTTGGTAGCTTAAGGCTTGGATATTCCACCTAAAAGCACTAAAAGGATTGGAGCACTCTCTCAACTCGAAAGACTCAAGAAGGCTCTTGGAATCTCAATAACCCTAACACGGTTTTCGGATTCTAGGGGTTCTGCCACGCATCATTGGAGTAATCGCCCACCTGTCGTTCTCCCCTCTTCAATCAATCAATCAATTACGTGCTCTTTGTGGATTTCTCTCCTCCTCGGCCAACACGAAACCCTAACTAGCAAGGCACGATTTCCTTGCCCACATTTATTTGGCGACTCTGCTGGGGAGGTGTAGAATTCGTGAAGGGTATGCCCACAACTCGAAGTGGGAGAACAACCGGAAGAGCTTCATCAACAAATAGCATTACCTCACCGGATCCAGTTCCAAGGTAATCAAGTCAAGCTTTCCAAGGCGTGAATCTAAATCTTGAGCAACCCATCCTTGAAGACGCCTCAGAAAGAAGTTCAACATCACCATACATGGCTGATCAACAACTAACGAATGTCAGGCAGACAGGCATGGGAAGGCAAGGTGAAGAAGAAAGTGGGGAGCAGTCAAATATTGTGCAACTGGAGATGCTCAAGACATTGAAGGAAGCATGGGAAAAACAAGGGATGATGATGGCTATGATGCTGGAGATGTAGACGAAGCAAGAGGAAATGGAAAATTTCCATCAACAGTTGGTGCTGATTCCCGCTTTCAAAGCAATGTTCCCAGACAATTCACAAGGAGAGCCGGCAGGAGTGGAGAACAACAACAACGATAGCAGCAATAAGGAAAATCAGACTGCAACTCCATTGACGGAGCATCAGTCCGTTCCAATCATCCACTTGGAACCTCAAAACAGTGGTGACGTGCCACAACCCAGACTAAAAGTCAGCCAACCTCAAACAAACATCATTCTGATTACTATCCCTGCATTTTCATAAGTGCAGCTACCAACCATCCCAAGCCTCGTTCAATGAACTAGCCCACAAGCACAACCGATTGATGCCAGTGTACATCAGCCAATTTTTGTACCACAGAGAGTTCATACCACGAGCCAATATGTGACAAAGGATGATATGATTGATGTGATCAATCAACTTCATAGGCAAACATCCCGATTTTCAGAGTTAGACTTTACTCCACCCTACCCAGCACATATTCGGAGACAACCTTACCCGACAGGGTATATTGAGCATCCTCCGTAATTTCCAAAATACAACGGGGAGAAAGGAAATGATAGGGAACACATTGCCAGGTTCGTGGAGTCAATGCCTCCATGGTTAGGGTATGATGAAAGGAACAATCACAATTTGTTGATGAGGGAATTCAATAAGACTTTGACGGATAATGCCTTCAGTTGGTACTACAACTTGGAGAAGGGATAGATCCATGATTGGTGTGACGCCCCCAAAATTAGGTATACATCACCCATCTTGGGTCGTCAGATACATGGTACAAAATTTAAATACAACTTACTAATATAACTATCGTGTACAATACGACAAAACATAACTGTGAGTTTGAATACAATTATTGTCTACTAGAGATTATACAAACTCAAAAGGAGTCCTCATTACAATTATTAACACACTATTTCACAGAATAGTGAGGACTACTAATGCTATCCTCTGGACCGTCACTCCGTTCCCCGACTAGTCCTTGCTATGTTCTCATTTCAAGAGAACAAAGGAAAGAAAGGGTGAGCTCAACTAGCCCAATAAGAAATATTATGACTAAGATAATGCAGAATAAATTATCGTTAGCCTTCAACAGTGTTAAACTGATAAAATATAACAACATCAAGTTTAACTGCAGCGGAACAAGCAATCCATTAAAAGAGTCAAGTAGAGAATAAAATCTACTATCTTTTATGATTTAAAAGGTTTTTCATGACTTTTATCACTGGGACTCAGCTTAATAAATAATCCACATCATCGAATCACCCATGCACTACGGCCAAGGATATTCTTTAGTATCACGACCACAAATTATCCATGCACTACAACCAAGGACATTCGTGTATTCATTAATGGTCATGATCATGCCAACAACTGTCCATCAATGCACTACGGGCCAATGATAACTTTACCACATCATTTGTAACATTACTACTAATGATTACAATCAATAATCCTCAGTCATAATCATACCAAGTCCATCTATGCACTACAGCCACGTATGACTTTCAACATAATATAAACATGAAGATGATGACAATGATATAAGAATTCAATAAAACAAGTTCAAGAATTAATTTATCCAGAACTAATAATGTCTAAATTATCAACATGATATCGCTTTGTAGAGTAAAATTTAAGAATGATCGTAAGAATATTTCCATGAAAAGATATCGGATGAAGCGCAAAATATCAAGGATATTCTAATAATTTCATGGAGTATAGAAGTCAAAACTTTAACCAACCGAGTATAATAAAGAATGGAATAACAAAAGAAATCACCATGCATGCGGTATTGTGATGTAGACGAGTTATTCCAACAGAATAATAATAACGGAACCAAAGTCGTGCAAAATTTGCACCGACAGGATGTTCCAATGAATAATAAAGATTTTAACCAGTCCTGTAAAACACACGCATGTGATGTTCCAATGTAATAATAATAAAGACGCGAAAACCAGTCCTCCGTGTAAACGCATGCATGTGATGTTCCAATGTAATAATAATAAAGATTTTAACCAGTCCTGTAAAATACACGCATGTGATGTTCCAATAGAATAATAGAAGAATGTCACCAAGTATAGGTAAACCACAGATATCAAAGTTATTCCAATGTAATAATAAGCAATGGAATAACAATAGCTTCTCTTCATGAATAAGAAAGAATAACACCCCTTACATTAGTAGTAGATTGAATACTTTGCAGAGTGTAGTAATGTAATACTCTTCTTCTTTCTCTTTATTCTCTATACTTTCTCTCTATAGCTTGAATGAATTAAGTGAAAAATAATGAAACACTGACCTATATTTATAGAAAATTTCTAGCTTAGCACTTGAAATGTGAAAAGGCAAGTGGCTCGACGATCGGTGATGTGAAAAGAAAAGTGGTTTGACGCTCAGAATGTGAAACGACAATTGGTTTGACGCTTTGTAATATGAAACGGCAAGTGGTTTGACGTCTGGTAAAGGTAGTTACTATTGATTTAAGGTAATTACTATTGATGAAGGTAATTACTATCGATTTAGGTAATTACTATCGACGAAGGTAATTACTATTGACGAAGAGACTCTTAGATGATGACATATAGGCCCCCCATAAAATAACCAAACTTACCACAAACGTCTTATAATAGACTCTTTATATACATCAAGGATTGAATAAATATTACCACAAATCATTTTATTTTTAATCAACACATATTTAATCTTTCAACAATTATTAATCATTTATAACTTGTCGCCTTAATTATTGATTTAATAATATAACATATTATACAGATGATACTGTGACAATAATTGAATCAATAATACAAGAGATATGATGCATCAATTACTGTAGCAATAATTGAGTATAGCTGAGTGACATCTTACGTAAGCATCAATAATCAATACCGTGTGCTACTATGCAACCACGCGTATTACTGTACTTTTACTACCGGGTAGTTCAATAGTTTTAACGGTAACACCTCCGCCGTTATTTTTATAAAGTATTTTTGTCGTTTTCTCAATTCGACAATAATTCCGTTGTGGGGTCCACCAATGATTGTGCCATCGTACGAATATTCCCCGACCAAACGAATATTTTATAACAACTTGCTTACTTTGCAAAATTTATAAATATTACCCATAACTATAACATTATATCAAATTTACTCCATAATATTCAAAAATAATATTTATAGAAAATTCATCTTTATTTATAATAGTTGAGGTCTTACAATTGGGATGATCTAAAATTGCAATTTTTTAAGAAATTTTTTTATGTGCAGAAACAGGTAACCATTGTAGAGCTCATGCGATTCAAGCAAAAGCCAAACGAGGAGCTGTCAGATTACGTGGATAGGTTCAGGGCCCAAGCACAGAAGTGTGTAGAGCCAATTAAATAAAAGAACTTGGTTAGTATATGCAATAATGGTGCTTTAGACGCCCTCAATCCCCACCTCATTACCAAGGCGTGTGATTCATTTGCGACCCTCTCATCTTTTGCTCAAGACTTGGGGGGAATCATGACATTTCCCACCAGCCATGTGATGGATACATGGAAGAGCAAGAGGACAACAACTGTGACTTTGATGGATTCTCAGTCAAAATCACAAGGGGGCAAGAGGGAGAAGAATGATAAATTTGAACGAAGCAGAGAAAAGCATGGAGACAAGTATACCAGAATGCCAGTTCCGGAGGCTATCACATGCAGTGAGAAGGCGTTCAGAGCCTGTACGAACAATGGGTCGAGCACGGAGTGGTGAAACCTCCAAGGCCCCGGTTGGTTGTAACAGAAGAAATGAAAAGAAGACCAGACTTTTGTGTATACCACCAATACGCAGGACATTCCACTATGGACTGTTACAGTCTGCGGAGGATATACCATGAGAAACTGGCGGCCGGGGAGATTGAACTAGGAGAAGAAATGTGCAACACTATCACCCATGGTGCAGTCCCGGAAGTCAAGAACTCAAATAATGGCTCCACGTACCATCGAAAAAACTCTGAACTACAGACGAATTAAAAATCCACCCAAGATGGTGGTCCACTAAAAATGGTGGTTTAAGCCCTCATGAGTATCCCTTGCCAAGCAATTGGATGACTAAGGGAGGAGGCACAAGAATTATAAAAAAAAAGTACTTTCCTGATAGTATTCGTCATATGAAGGTTGTAGAGTTTATTAGACTGGAATAGAACAACATGATTGTGTCCTAGTACGAGGCTAAGTTCGCAGAGTTATCCAGGTATGCACCTCATTTGGTAGAGAATGAGGAACGTATGACGCGAGTGTTTCTAAGAGGTTTGAAACCATAAATTCGTCAATACCTTATCTCTCACAAATTTTCTCTATATTCAGATGTTGTGAACATGGCTCAATTATTAGAGCGAGATAATGAGTATATTCAACTAAGGGACCACAACCTGGGTCATACCGGTGGCAGCAGTCATCGGAGCAATGATAACCAGCGGGAAGGAAAATATCAAGACAAAAGCGGTAACCACTCTGGTGGTAATCATGGCCAGGATAGTAGAAGAAGCGAGCCGGGGGGAGATTTCAAAAAGAGGAGTTACAAAAATGACAATGTGAAGACGTCAACACCATCATCAACTGTTTCTAGGGGAAGAGAACGACCACCGGTGTGACGCCCCCAAAATAGGTATACATCACCCATCTTGAGTCTCCAAATACATGGTACAAAATTCAAATACAACTTAATTATACAACAGTCGTGTAAAATACGACTAAACATATGCTGTGAGTTTTAATACAAATATTGTCATCTAGACAATATACAAACTCAATGGGGTCCTCATTTCATTTATTATCACACTATTTCATAGAATAGTGAGGACTACTAATGCACCATCTAGGACCATCACTCTGTTTCCCCCGACTAGTCCTGCTACGTTCTCATTTCCTGAAGAGAACAATGAAAGTAAAAGGGTGAGATCAACTAGCCCAGTAAGAAATATTATGACTAAGATAATGCAGAATAAATTATCGTTAGCCTTTAACGGTGTTAAACTGATACAATATAACAAACATCAAGTTTAACTGCAGTGGAACAAGCAATCCATTAGAAGAGTTAAGTAAAGAATAAAATCTACTATCTTCTATGATTTAAAAGGTTTTTCATCACTTTTATCAATCGAGACTCAACAATAAATAATTCACGCTATCAAATCATCCTCGCACTACGTGCCAAGGATATTCTTTAAGATCATGACCACGAATTATCCATACACTACGGGCCAAAGATAATCGTGTTTTCATCAACAGTCCTGATCATGCCATAAAACAATTCATCTTTGCACCCTTGGCCGAAGAGAATCCATAGCCATAACCATACCAAAAATTATCCATCAATGCACTACGGGCCAATGAGGACTTTTTCCAAATCATTTGTAACATTACGGTCATGATTATACCGAATTATCCCTGGTCATAATCATACCAAGTCCATCTATACACTACATGCCACAGATGACTTTCAATATAATATAAACATGAGGATGATGACAATGATATAAGAATTCATTAAAATAAGTTCAAGAATTAATTTATCTAGGAACTAATAACGTCCAAATTGTCAACATGATACTTCTTTGTAGAGTAACACTCAAGAATGCTCAGAAGAATATTTTCATGAAAAGATACTGGATGAAGCGCAAATATCAAGGATATTCCACTAATTTCATGGAGTATAGAAGTCAAAACTTTAACCAATTAAGTATAATAAAGAATGGAATAACAAAAGAAATCACCAGGCATGCGATAGAGATCGCATGCATGTGTTATTCCAATGTAATAATAAATAATCTAACTAGGTCATGCGTAAACACACGCATGTGATATTCCAATGAATGATAAATAATGGAATAACAACAAAATCACTATGCATGCGATAGATCGCATGCATGAAAGTTATTCCAATGTAATAATAAATAATGGAACCAGTCATGTGTAAATGCACGCATACGATATTCCAATGTAATAATAAATAACGAATCCAGTCATGCGTAAACGCACCGAAGCGGATATTCCAATGTAATAATAAAGAATGGAATAATGTAAGAATTTCACCATGTATGCGGTATTTGGCATGATGCAAAGTTATTCCAACATAATAATAAAGAATGGAATAACAGAAGTTCTCTTCATGAATAGGAAAGAAATAATACCCCTTACGAGTACAACAAATAATATCCCTTACCTTTGAAAAAAGAGTATTCCAACTGGTAGGGCGATGATATACTCGAAGAAAACTTGTACTACGCTCAAAGCTTTCTTAAACTCTAAAGAAATACTCTCAAGATTATAGAAGAAGAACTCTCTCTATAGTTTCTCTCTCTAGAGTTTCAGTGAATTCGTAAGACATAATGAAGGAATGAGCATCTATTTATTGAAGAATGGACTGCATAGTAACTAATTCATGAACGGTCCAGATTGATTTACTTTAAACGGATGGTCCAGATTTAAAACAAAATATTTTAAATAAAATATAATATATTCTATTTATAATCTAATAAAACGAATAACTTTATAAAAGTATTCTGTTTTATATAAAAAGATTTTACTATGCAAAACATTATGCAGGCACTATGCATAATAAAATATAATATATTCTATTTATAGTCTAATAAAACAAATAACTTTATAAAAGTATTCTGTTTTACACTACAAAAAAATGGGGCTTCAGCAACAACCGATTTTCGTTTCTAAAGGTGCCAAATTTCGTTGCTAAAGGGTTTTGGCAACAACTTTATCGTCGTTAAGGCTTTCGTCACAAGAATGAAGCGCTGCTAATTGTTCAAGAAATCGAACGATTTTTTTGTTGCCAAAAGTAATACATTTTGCAACGAAATTTGGCTTTCGTACAGAGACATTGATCCTTTAATAACAAAATGTATTGTTACAGAATAATTAAAATGTTGTTGCTAAAAACCCCATTTCGTTGCAATAGCCTGCTAATTGGCAACGAAATTAACTCTTTTTTTTTTGCAACGACCATGCATTTTCGTTGCAATTGACACCATTTTGTAACGACATTTTTCGTTGCAGTAAATTATGAAAATTATTGCCTAAGCTTGCTTTCGTTGCGGAATGTAAAATTTTTAGCAACGATTTTCGTTGCTGATTATATTATTTGGCAACGACATTATGCTGAATCAACAACGAAAATGTTTGTTGCTGGTTATTTTTCAATAGCAACAAAAATCGTCGATTAGCAACGACATTATATGTTGTTGTTTCTTTATATGTGCAACGAAAGTTGATATGATTTGTAACGATAAAAAATGTTGCCTTTTAGTTTAGTATTAGCAACAATATCTTCTCCGTTGTTATTAGGTTAATTTTTCGTTGCCAAATATTATATTTTTAATGCCATTTACAACGAAAATTTGTTGCTAAATGTATAAAAAAATATTGCTATATTAAAACTTGTTCAATGCTTTGGTAACGAATTATATTATTGCCAAATCAAAATTTGACATTCTTTTTGTGTACCTGGCTGACTCAATGTCCCCATAGCAAATAATGGCAAAAATACAAAAATCTAAAATAGTATTAACTTAATAAAATCATCCTCTACATAATCATTCATTATCTTTACAATTAACCATCTAAAGCTACCACAGTTCTTCAATCAAAGTATATATCTACATATAGAGAGAGTACACTTCATAATTTCATCCCCTGTCTTCCGTAAACGTAACACAAAAATTTGATACCTAGTATTGTAAGACAGGTTGTAGAAGCAGTCTTCCTACACATTTAAAAATAATAGCAAGTCAGGAAAATGAAGCAAATAGGTCACCAGAGGCACTTAGTGCCAAAATCAATACACAAAGACATTAGAGTTGCTACGTGGTACAATGTCAAGGCTTGGCTCCTATTTCATAATACTTTAGAATACCACCAATTTCTTGTTCAATTTGAGTGACTAAACAATAAATATGGTTGGCACATCAATGCATAATCACTCTTCAACCTGATTATAGCACAAGTTAGAACAAGTACTCCATTTTCCATTGCCAAAAATATTTCCCATCATTGCATTTAATTTAATAAGGGGATGGGTTATCTTCAAAAAGCATGCAAAAATACTTAAAAAATGATATCTTGTGAAAAGAATTTATGAGCTGAATATTGAGCTTACATACCATACATGCGAATCATAGCCGTTGTTGCAATTATCACCCATCACAAAAATTGAGTTTTCTGGTACACGCTACACCACAATATAAAAGCATCAGTTTCATAATCAATATTGGTTGGCCAGTAACAATTCATTCCTATAAAATCATCTACATCATGCTTCCACTGGTGCTTGCCCTTTTACAACATACATAGGCTAAAATCCTAGGCCACTTATAATTTAAAAAGTTTTATGTATGCACATTTTCCAAATTTTGAGAGAGAATAGAAAAAGAACAAGAAAATAAATGGGGAGTTGGAAGTATAGTGAAATTGCACATACAACTTGTGTCATTTCATATTTAGGTGCTCCGAGAATGAAATCTTCTTCCTACATGAACCTGAAATGTAACAGATTATACAAAAACCATGACTACCAAGACATATTATAGGGTGGAAAAAACGTACAGATAAGAAAGGTCATACAAAACATTTCAACTTTCTTTTTTTAATTTGATGATTGTGGAACCCCGCAGCCACTACCCCGTAGGGTGTGGAGTCTTTGGACTAGATAAACAACCGGCCACACCCAATACTACACCGACCAAGCAAATTGGGTAATCCCCTAGTAAACTATGTGCAAGTGGTCACAAGGAAATCATTATCTTTACATAGAATTGAACCCATGACTATTGCCTTGAAAAGAAATTACCCACTCACTTGAATTCATATCCATGCATTTGCTACACAACTTCAGGAACCATACTGAAAAAAACATTGTAACATTAGCGAACAGAACCTTCAAGTCAACAACCAAATCCATTTGTTACAAATGGTGACAGATATTAGGATCGTAGGACAATGAAGCAAATATGTAAGTAATAAAAATGTACTATATATTATTTAAAAAATTATTTACATATGTAATGTATACTTCATGGAATACTGATAATGATTTTACATCAATTTTAAAAAATAATAACCAAGAAGGCTCAATTTTCTTACATCAATATAATATGGAAAATGATATAATTGTAATAATTCAATATAGTTAGTTATCATGACCTCTTAATTTAAAAATAATAATGAAGCAGTAATAATAAGATTAGTTGTAATGTAGTTACTCCCTGCACATACAAATAATTCCCAATTAATTCTTTTCCTAAAAGATTTTCTAAAATCAAATGAAAGACATGCTTTTGTTTATGAATGTAATATGTGAATCTCTGAAAGTGGGCAAGAACCTGTGACATAATTCATATCATGTCACCTTTTGTTGACAAAGTTGTACTTCTTAACTTCTTGGTGTAATTGAAAAGAATGATGGGGGTAGTTGATACTATATCCATCTAATTATAACATGTAACAGGTAAACATCTAACCTTCTTGCAAGGTACAGTGGGAAGCATGCTATGTAAAAGGAGATAACACTAGTGCAATAAATAAAGCATTATTTATGCATCGTGGGATCTCAAAGAGTAACAAAGAAAAAAAGCTATATGCAATCTGCATTCTCATCATCGACGAGTGTGCATCTACATATTAAGGAAATACTTGTGGATAAAGTTTCGTGGTTTGGTCCACATTTTAAGTAATTGAATGGACCAAGCATAAGTTAGCATGAAATGCGTAACATACACATTGAAAGATACACAAATACCTCATTATTATGGCGGGACGGAAGTCGAATCACCAAATAATGACGAAAAGAATTGCTGAGCAATCACAAACTCAAAGTTGCTCTTAAACCGACTTCTCGCCCATTTTCGTGTACAACCCATAAGCTTCTCCAGATACTATTTCGTGTACACTATCATCATGATAAAAATCCTTTAGCAATCCAATAGAACAAAGAAAAATGAAACATTAAGCCTTGTTTATTCAAGTAATTCTCCACAATTTTGACTATTGACTATTGACTATTGAATATAACTACAGCCTTATTCTAAAACTTAATAAAGAAGAGAATGAGGGTGTTAATAAACTCAATATAACATATCAATTACACCTAATAAAACAAGTCTCGTCGAATGTTCAGGTACCAAACTTATTTAGTTTTATTCTTTTTAGATAAAAGTGTACCTAACATATTTTAGTGAACTCGTTTTAATCAAACATCATCCTTCATGCTAATAAATTGAGCTTACATTTTTCTTTTCTTTTTTTTTGAAAAGTGGAAATCAAGAAAACTTCAAGTTTTAATTTAGCATCGAATCGGAATTTTAAATTTGTTTATACATAAAATAGAAAAGTTTTAATAGAGAAAGCTCAGTAACTTTACTTCAACGTGAAATTTAACAACTAAAATCAAGATTGAAACCTTTATGGAGTCAAGTACGGGGCTCTTAAACCAACAATTGGCTCAAAACCTACTCCCCTCGATCGTCTGCCCGGTTCTCGAATTTGCGAGTCGACGCTGAATCGATGTTGGAATCAAATCCCCATTCTGTTCCTCAACGCCAAGAACCACGCCGAGAGAGAATTAATCGGTTTCTATGCGCTATTTTCAAGAGGGCGGGGAGGTGAGGACAGAGATATTTGGTTGTGCAACACAAAGATAGGGCTCTTGAGGAGGAAAAGGAGGTTGGCGGTGGTGGCCTGGAGGAGATGGAAGCAGAGAGGGGTTAGGGTTTCAGATAAGAAGTCAATCGATTTCCATTGTGAAAAATAACACTTTCCCAGATTTGCCTCGAAAGTTAATTGGGTTGACCGACGAATATAAGAAGGCCCTGTTTGTTTAGCGAAGTTTTATTTTTATTGTTAGTACCACCCCAATCTCAATTTCTGTTTAATGAATCAAATTTTCATCATATTCAATAGGGTCAACCAGGTCTGATATATTAACAAAATTAAAATAAATTAAGGTTATTCATAGAGGTTGTGTAGAGTATAGGCCATTGAGGCCCGGAACTAGTTGTCTCAATTTCTAGTTTAAAAATAGGGAACTGTTAAATCCATACTATTTTTTGTTATTTTCGCACGGTAGGGCCCATTAATTAACTACAGTTGAGATGGCAGCAATAAGTTAACAGTACTGTAAAGTTCGTTTTACCAAATATTATTTATTTATTACAAACTGATTGGTATTAATTATGATAACAATAATTATAAGAAGCAAACGTTTGATTTTAAAACAATAATTATGATAACAATAATTCATGCTCAATATTAAACCCTCTCTTCTTCAAATACCCACTAAAAACTGTAACTTAATCTAAACGCGTCAGAAATTCTCAAATGTTATTCTATATAACAAAAGACTTAAAATTAAGACTATTCCGAACAAAAATATCTCCAGGCAAAATGTAAGACCCCGAAATTTTTTTAAATAAAAAGGAATTTCCTTTATTTATTATTTTGAAATAGTAAGGGTTGATTTGATTAATGTGGATAGTTAAGGGTAAAATACGCAAATATTTCAAAATAAGCAAGTGGTTATAAAATATTCATTGTTGTCGGGGAATATTCGTTTGGTCGTGGAATATTCGTACTGTCGGGGAATATTCGTACGACGGCGCAGCCATGTGTGGGCCCCATAACGAAAAGCGATTGGATGAAGAAAACGACAAATATAAGTTGGTTAAAAATAACGGCGTAGTTGTTACCGTTAAGACTGTTGGAATACCCGGTGGTTAAAATACGAAGAATACTGCGCGTGGTTGCACAAAGAGACACCAGATTGCAGACAAAGATTTGTTGAATTATTGATCCTTACGTAAGAAGGCACTACTCAATAATTTTCACAAAGAGTTACCGCTCAATATTTTATTTTATTGATTCAATAATTGTCATATTGATATTTTATATTATTATTGTTTCAATAATTGTCATCGCACAAAGATTTCCCATTATCGATCAATAATTCATATTATTTGAATAATATTATTAGATAACATTATTGGCAATGTCTAGAAAGTTCGCCTAAGGAGAGGTTTGGTCACCTAATCATACCAAGAAGAGAGAAATCCTTATCGAAAGCCCCTCTTTCCTGGGAACAGCCTGGTTGTCATAAATGTGATTCTGTAATATTATTTATGAATAATTAATTATTGATTCATATGATAAGGAAATATTTATTTTATATGAATATAAATGATGGATTTATTTATGTGGTTATTAATGAAGGAATTAATGTTGAGGTGTTTTATCAGTATTTTATCGGATTGGAGGTATTAAAAATTAAATCAGGGGTTTTGAGATATATTGTGGGGTTATAATTTTTAATCCGACCGCTTGGATTGTGGTAATTTTTGGATATGTTATACATACATAAGTTGAGTATATGTCCACAAATTTTGAACCGTTAAAATGAACGAATGATTTGTTATGAATTTTAAGAGGTGTCTGATTCTGAAATCAGGGTTATAATTGATTTTGGTGGAAAATTCTAGAATTGAGTGGGCCCCACTTGTGGTTGGTGAAAAAATGTGCTGAATTTTATTTCAAATGTGGTGGGTGGCAATAGTAGCGTGTAAAGCCATCGTGCAGTCAAGTCTGCCTTGTTGGGCTAACATTTTCCTATAAATAGAGGGCTAAGTTAGAATTGAAAATCACACCGTAAACAAAGTTTTCTCTTTCTCTCTATATTATCGAGCGATTTTGTGAGTATTTAGATACTTTGAGAGTTCTTGTTCAAAGATAAGTTTCATTCAAAGATCACTTCCGACCTTTCCTTCCGGCAATCGATTCTTTGAGGTAAGGGATGTTATTTTCTTCTCAAATGATATTATTTCTTCAATATCATTATCTTCAAATATCGGTTGGAACTTTTTATCAAATTTGGAACTTTTTCATGTCGGGTTACTATTCATGAGTTACTATTCACGAAGTTACTATTCATGAGTTACTATTCACGAAGTTACTATTCACAAGTACTATTCATGAAGCGTGAAAATATTTTTTGTGGAATTTCTATCTTTTGGTGTCTGAGTTACTATTCACGATATCTCAAGACTATTCACGATATCTGGCACTATTCACGATATCTGCACTATTCACCAAAAAATAAAATTTCTTCTTTTCGTCCAAAATATCTATTCGGATACTAGCTTTGATTGTATCCATGTTTTGATCATTCTTGAATTTTACACCACCGTGATTATTTTTGGGGTATTGTTGGACATGGATAAAACAAAGTACGAATCCTTAATCCTTAATCCTTGTCATTTTGTTTCACCGGATTCGTTCTTTAAAAATATTTTTCATCATCCTCGCCTTAAATGATGATATTATTGAATATCTTTGGCCCCTAGTAAAAGATGAATGATTTCTCAAGAATATCTTTGCTTTGTAGTGCAAAGATGAGGCGGTGTTTAAATGAACACGACCGATCGATGAATATCTTTGGCCTTTAGTGCAAAGATGAACAGTGTTGAGATGAACATGACCGATTGATGAATATCTTTGGCCTTTAGTGCAAAGATGAACAGTGTTGAGATGAATACGACCGATTGATGAATATCTTTGGCCTTTAGTGCAAAAAGATGAACAGTGTTGAGATGAACATGACCAATCGATCGATGAATATCTTTGGCCCAGAGTGCAAAGATGAATATTTGATTTGAGATGAATATTGATTGATGTTACAGGATAAAATATTGATGATGGACCGTTAAATTCATAGATTATAGTAGATTTCATTCTCTACGTAACTCTTCTATGAATTATTATTTCACCAATATTGATCCAAACTTGTTGTCTATCAGATTCTATCGATTTTTCCTCGTTGGAGACTAACGATAATTTGTTGTATATTATCTTAGTCATAATATTCTTTATCGGGCTAGTTGAGCTCACCCTTTTCCTGTTGTTCCATTTTTCTTCTCGTGAGGCGAGAATGTAGCGAGTACTAGTCGGGGTATGGAATGAAGGTTCTAGAGAGAGTTGTTTAGTAGTCCTCACCATTTTGTAAAATAATGTATCAATAAATGTGATGAGGATTTATTTGAGTATAGATATTGTCTAGAAGATGATATTTGTATTTAAACTCATTAAGATATATTGTCGTATTTCACACGACATTTGTATTATTGAAGTTGTAGTTTACTTCTTGTACCATGTATTTGGCGACTCGTAATGGGTGTCAGGTATACCTACCTTTTTTGGGGCGCCACAGCTTGGTATCGAGTTTAGGGATATGATCTCCGCGAGATCGGGAATAGAACTAGGAGGGAGAGACGAGTAAATCCTTCGCTAGTGTGTCCTACCTAAGCTTATTTGTTAGTTGGTCAGTATATAGGGATATTATGTGATATATTGATTTCCTTAATTAACCCTTGTTTTATGATAGTTTTTTTAGAATGGTTGCTGAGAACGTTAACAATGGAGTGAATGAGATCGTGGAGACACCTCTAATCGCCAAATGTGATAATGTGATGTCAAAGCGAAGAAGGAGTTAGAGATATCCATGTGGTGAGTGAAGAATTGATAGTTGCACCTTAGATAATCGCAGAGGTAATAAATGAGAGTGAGGAAGAAGAGGAAGAAGAGGTACCTGAATAGAGTTTATTAGAGGTATTTTATGATCGAAATATAGAATTGCAAAATCGTATTCATGAGTTAGAAGAGCAAAGCTAAAGAATTGCAGTAAATCGTGGAGCAAAAGGATGCAACGATTCAAGCTTGGTTACCCGACACGTGATGCTTGAATGTAAGCACTCTTTGGCGCGTATATAGATGATAAATCCGAATCTGAAATGAAAAAGAAGAAATAACCGAACGAGTGAGAATGAGTGATGCATGGGTAAAAGCCGCATCGACGCGTTGATATTATGGAAAGAGATGTCCAATCTAAAAAGAGAAGATTTAACGATGACGGAAGATCGTCGGCGTGAACATCAAAGACCATCAACAAATTCTAGGGGAAGAGAACGATCGCCGCTTAGATGCTACAGATGTGGAGAGGAGGACATATAAGGTCAAACTGCTCAAAGCCTTCCAAGGTATGCTATAATTGTGGAAAAGAAGGACATATAGCTCGAGATTGTACGATATCGAAACCCACCCAAATGTGAATGGTGACTTAAAAGGATGTCCCGTAAAAGTCAAAGTAAACGGTTCTTGAAGAGCGTTTGTCGTGACTTCAAATAAAATACGAGGAACCCGAACGGTTAGCACGGTTAGTTAATTATAAATTCTTGCGAAGTTTATACCTTACTAGATAATCTGCTTCTACCCATTCTTTTTCTCTCTTGCTTGCGCTCAACGTTTGAACTTGACTACGGAGAAATTAGACTTTGACCTATTTATGGAGAATCTGTTAGAGAAACTTTCATTACATCTCGTTGTTTAGAAATCTTGTTTGATTCAGTTGGCACTATCACATTACCCAGTTAACCTTATTTCTATAGAGATATTTGCTTTTGATGTGATTTTAAGGTTAACTACTCATCATGCCAAATTGATTGCTTTTGTAAGGTTGTTAGTTTTCATATTCCTAAGCAACTCGTTATTCAATTCAAGCAATCAAACCATTGTAGTCAAACATTTTCATATCAAGCCATGAAGTCATTCGCTTATTACGGATGTCAAGTTTTCTTAGTCCATGTTATGGATTTGAATAAAGACACGCCGATTTGAATAATATTCCTGTTGTTATTGATTTTTCCCGACGTATTTCAAAGAATTTCTTGGCTTACTCCCAAAGCCCTCGATATTAAATTTTGTATCGACTTTGAACCCGGTAGACAAAACTCATTTCTAAAATCTCATATCGAATGGCTCCTATTGAACTTCGTGGAGTTAAAAATTCAACTATAGAATTTGGTACTGAGCCTTTATCTTGTGACTTCCTTTGTGGAATTCACCTAAGCCGAACTCTCTCAGTAGGGACGCCATATTCGTGCGATAGTAAACCGATAGGTGTCATTGTAACGTGCTATCCAAGATTGGGATATGAGTCATACATTGAGAGCAACCTAAGTCAAGAATCGAAATACGTAGCTTTCAGGCTTAGTTTGTTATTATCGAGATTCGTTGAAGGATATTCTCGAATCGCTATTCCATTATCACAAATTGACTCAGAGAGATACAAAATTCGAATGGAGCAAGGAATGTGGGAAGAGCTTCAAGAACTCAAGAGGAGACTCATTTCAAAGACATATTCTAACCATACCATCTTGGAAAAGCGAACGTGGTAGGTGGACGTATTGAGTAGAAGATCGATATCTGAGCACGAAAACGATATTGTCAAAGACTCATTTCAGATAATTTACAAATAATAGAGATGGAGATGAAAACTCTAGGTACCCACGTGATGATATACGAGTATAATCGACTTTAATCGATAAAGTTAAGGTTGCTCTTGCCACCCAATCTTGAAATAATGCGTATGAAGAAGAAAGTACAAGAAGGAGCTATTCCTAAGCGAGAATTGATGAAGAAGGAATACTTGAGTCCACTCTAGACTTTGTGTTCCTAACGACTGATTTGAAGTACAAGATTATGATGGAGGCACACAATACGCCATTTGCAATCCATCCTCGAAGTACTAAAATGTATCGTGATCTTCGACATACATTTTGGTGGAATAATATGAAGAGAGAGATTGCAAAGTTTATCTCGATGTGTTTAACTTGCCAACGTGTAAAGGCGGAACATCTAGTACCTAAGGGTCCGTTGCAACCACTTGAGATTCCTGAATGGAAGTGGGAACACATTACCATAGATTTCAAGTACGGGTCTTCCTACGGTTTCTCAAGGCATCAATGCTATTTGGGTTATTGTTGATAGATTAACCAAATCGCTCATTTCTCACGCCGATATGAGACTTATTCCTTGAACGCCTTGCTAGTATATGTACGTGAATGAGATTGTGAGGTTGCATGGCATGCCTGTATCCATAGTTTTTGGATAGTGACCCAAGATTCACTTCATGATTTTGGGTTAGAAAGCTATGGGCACGAATTTACGATTATCTGGGTTGGCATACCATCCTCAAACGGATGGGCAATCGAAAGGACTACTCAAACTCTTGAAGATATATTAAAACTCGTGTCCTAGATTTCAAAGGAAGTTGGGATAAGTACTTGCCATCGGTGGAATTCTCATACAACAATAGTTATTAAACAAATATAGGCATGGTTCCATTCAAGTATTATATGGACAAAATGTCGCTTCTCAATATGTTGGGATGAGGTGGGTGAAGCAACATTGTTGGGACCCGAAAGTTAAATGCACGTATGACTAATGATTCGACAACGATACAACCAAGCACAAGATCGACAAAAGAGTTATGCGGATCTTCATCGAAAGGACGTGGAATTTAATGTAGGGATCATGTATTGTTGCGAGTTGCTCCATGGAAGGAGTTACAAGATTTGGGAAGAGAGGAAAGCTCAATCCACGATTTATCGGTCCATTTCAAATTCTCGACCGAGTAGGAAATGTAGCCTATGTAGACTTGCGTTACCTCCAAGTATGTCTCGTGTTCATAATGTGTTTCACATATCGGTGCCAGAATATGTGAAAGACCCGAACCACGCTATAGAGTTAGAACCGGACGAGATAGCCAAGACTTAACGTGATGAGGAGGTACCACAAGATCTTGGATAGAAGGAGCATGTCCCACGCCAAGAAAGGTCATACCACAAGTTAAAGTTTTGTGGAGGAATCATGCTATAGAGGAAATGACCAGGAATTGGAAACGGAAATGAAAGCGAGGTATCCTCATCTTTTCAAACACCAGTATCGTCACGCCAATTTCGAGGACGAAAATTTCATAAGGAGGGAGGTTGAAGACCTCAAATTTTTTAAATAAAAAGGAATTTCCTTTATTTATTATTTTGAAATAGTAAGGGTTGATTTGATTAATGTGGATAGTTAAGGGTTAAATACGCAAATATTTCAAAATAAGCAAGTGGTTATAAAATATTCATTGTTGTTGGGGAATATTCGTTTGGTCGTGGAATATTCGTACTGTCGGGGAATATTCGTACGACGGCGCAGCCATGTGTGGGCCCCATAACTGAAAGCGATTGGATGAAGAAAACGACAAATATAAGTTGGTTAAAAATAACGGCGTAGTTGTTACCAAGTTATCTTCGTTGGAATACCCGGTGGTTAAAATACAAGAATACGCTGGCGTGGTCGCACAAAGAAGACACCAGGTATTGCATGATTGTTGAATTATTGATCCTTACGTAAGAAGGCACTACTCAATAATTTTCACGAAGAGTTATCGCTCAATATTTTATTTTATTGATTCAATAATTGTCATGCGTTGATATTTTATATTATCATTGTTCAATAATTGTCATCGCACAAGATTTCCCATTATCGATCAATAATTCATATTATTTGAATAATATTATTAGATAACATTATTGGCAATGTCTAGAAAGTTCTGCTCTAAGGAGAGGTTTGGTCACCTAATCATACCAAAGAAGGGAAAATCCTTATTGAAAGCCCCTCTTTCCGAACCCGCACGGTCATTATAAATGTGATTCTCGTAATATTATTTATGAATAATTAATTATTGATTCATATGATAAGGAAATATTTATTTTATATGAATATAAATGATGGATTTATTTATGTGGTTATTAATGAAGGAATTAATGTTGAGGTGTTTTATCGATTATTTTATCTGATTGAGGTATTAAAAATTAAATCGGGGTTTTGAGATATATTGTGGGGGTTATAATTTTTAATCCGACCGCTGATTGTGGTAATTTTTGGATATGTTATACATACATAAGTTGAGTATATGTCCACAAATTTTGAACTGTTAAAAATGAACGAATGATTTGTTATGAATTTTAAGAGGTGTCCGATTCTAAAATTAGGGTTATAATTGATTTTGGTGGAAAATTCTAGAATTGAGTGGGCCCCACTTGTGGTTGGTGAAAAAATGTGCTGAATTTTATTTCAAATGTGGTGGGTGGCAATAGTAGCGTGTAAAGCCATCGTGTAAGCAGTGTCAAGTCTCGCTTTGGCCAAGCTAACATTTTCCTATAAATAGAGGGCTGTTAGAATTGAAAATCACACCGTAAACAAAGTTTTCTCTTTCTCTCTCTATATATTGAGCGATTTTGTGAGTATTTAGATACTTTGAGAGTTGTTTGCTCAAGATAAGTTTCATTCAAAGATCACTTCCGACCTTTCCTTCCGAAGTACTGATTCTTTGAGGTAAGGGATGTTATTTTCTTCTCAAATGATATTATTTCTTCAATATCATTATGCTGAAATATTGGTTGGAACTTTTTATCAAATTTGGAACTTTTTCATGTCGGAGTTACTATTCATGAGTTACTATTCACGAGTTACTATTCATGAGTTACTATTCACGAGTTACTATTCACAAGTACTATTCATGAAGCGTGAAAATATTTTTGTGGAATTTCTATCTTTTGGTGTCGGAGTTACTATTCACGATATATCAAGACTATTCACGATACTCTGGCACTATTCACGATACTCAAGACTATTCACCAAAAATAAAATTTCTTCTTTTCGTCCAAAATATCTATTCTCGATACTAGCTTTGATTGTATCCATGTTTTGATCATTCTCAATTTTACACCACTGTGATTATTTTTGGGGTATTGTTGGACATGGATAAAACAAAGTACTAATCCTTAATCCTTAATCCTTGTCATTTTGTTTCACCGGATTCGTTCTTTAAAATATTTTTCATCATCCTCGGTCTTAAATGATGATATTATTGAATATCTTTGGCCCAGAGCAAAGATGAATGATTTCTCAAGAATATCTTTGGCTCAGTAGTGCAAGATGAGCGGTGTTTAAATGAATACGACCGATCGATGAATATCTTTGGCCTTTAGTGCAAAGATGAACAGTGTTGAGATGAACATGACCGATTGATGAATATCTTTGGCCTTTAGTGCAAAGATGAACAGTGTTGAGATGAATATGACCGATTGATGAATATCTTTGGCCTTTAGTGCAAAGATGAACAGTGTTGAGATGAATATGACCGATCGATGAATATCTTTGGCCCAGTAGTGCAAAGATGAATATTTGATTTGAGATGAATATTGATTGATGTTACAGGATAAAATATTGATGATGGACCGTTAAATTCATAGATTATAGTAGATTTCATTCTCTCACGTAACTCTTTCTATGAATTATTATTTCATTGCGAATATTGATCCGAAACTTGTCATTTATCAGTATTCTATCGATTTTTTCCTCGTTGGAGACTAACGATAATTTGTTGTATATTATCTTAGTCATAATATTCTTTTTGGCTAGTTGAGCTCACCCTTTTCCTGTTGTTCCATTTTTCTTCTCGTGAGGCGAGAATGTAAAGTAGTACTAGCTTATGGAATGGAAGGGTTCTAGAGAGAGTTGTTTAGTAGTCCTCACCATTTTTGTAAAATAATGTATCAATAAATGTGATGAGGATTTATTTGAGTATAGATATTGTCTAGAAGATGATATTTGTATTTAAACTCACAGTATATATTGTCGTATTTCACACGACATTTGTATTATTGAAGTTGTAGTTTACTTCTTGTACCATGTATTTGGCGACTCAGAATGGGTGTTGTGTATACCTATTTTGGGGGCGTCACACAAAATATTTAGTTATTATTATTTTATGTAATCTCCAGACATCCTCCGTCTAAGAATAAAAGTTCTTATTATTTTATGTAATCTCAAGTTAAATATTTACTTATATTAATTAATCTATTTTTTATAATAATTTATGCGTAATATCCTTATTATTAAATGTCATATTTTTATTATTTATAAATATTTATATAATATCATTAGTCATGTATAGAAAAATATGCAATTAGATAGAATTTAAATATAAATAATTTTATCATTTGATTTTTTTTTTAAAATTCACATAAAATCAATCATCACTTTCATTCTCGGAGTGAGGGAGTACTTGTAAGTATATCCTACTTTTATCTAGAAATAGGAAACATTGGGAAACATAGATATAATAATCAGGTTTGATGAAGTTGGGTTTATTTAGGTCGGATGTCCGGAACTAACATGCTTGACAATCGGTTGTCACGAGTACTATTTCAAGTACCATAATCTATATCGTTGATCGCAACATTGGATGGCACCGATTGAAATGGATTTTTCCCTGCCGCTGCAGGCTGTAGCGACATGAGAAATTACTCATTTGTCCCTAATTTGTTCATGTGCTACACTGTCTACAATCGTAGTGTTTTATTTAGATATGAATATTTTTTATAAATATTCATATGAATATTTGTTTATATATATATATATATTTATATATAAAAATATTGATAGTTATTTTATATATATTTAGTTTAATGTTGAGATTTGTTTAGTATTTTATTTAGTTTGACACGAAATTTTGAAAAGAATATATATATATATATATATATATATATATATATATATATATATCGAGAGAATAAATTTAAAAATATTGGAGACTACAAGTTATGGCGTTAGTTTAGTTAACTAATAAATTAGAATGGCTCAAATGATATCTTAATGGTCCAATAACCCATAGGTCTTAAGTTCAAAACCTAGCACATTTATATAATGTAACTATGAATATTTTAATATATATATATATATATATATATATATGAATATTTTTATAAATATTTATATGAATATTTGTTTACATATATATATATATATATATATATATATATATATCAAAATATTCATAGTTACTTTATATATATTTTGTTTAATGTGGAGATTTGTTTAGTATTTTATTTAGTTTGACAAGAAATTTTGAAAAGAATATATATATATATATATATATATATATATATATATATATATATATATATATATATATATATATATATATATATATATATACATACACATACATATCAAGAGAATAAATTTAAAATATTGGAGACTACAAGTTATGGCGTTAGTTTAGTTAACTAATAAATTTGAATATATGAATGGTAGCATAATGGTCCAATAATCCATAGGTCTTAGGTTCAAAACCTAGCTATGATATTTTTGCTTCTTATGTTATATTTTTGTGTATTAGATAAATTTATCATTATATATATATATATATATATATATATATCATTTTAAATCTCCACATTAAATGATGGAAATATGATAATATGTTATGTTATGATGTAAATATGTTATGATTTTAGTATTTTAATGATGTAATTTGAATTTTTGTTCTTTTGATTAATTAACAAAATAATTTGAATTTTAGTATTTTAGTATTTTTTGAATTTTAGTATTTTTTGAATTTGATTTTTTTAGTATTTTAGTATTTTTTTAATTAGTATTTTTTTAATTAGTATTTTTAGTATTTGATGTAAATATGTAATTAGTATTTTAGTGTCTCGTATGTGACTTTTAGTATTTTTATATGTTATACAACTATGGTAAAATTTTAGTATTTTGATATGTTATACAATTATGGTAAAATTTTAGTATTTGAGTAAAATTTTAGTATTTTGATTAAATGATATAAATATTTTATGATGTGAATATGATGTAAATGATGTAAATACGTAAATATGATAATATATTATGTTATGATGTAAATGATGTAAATATGTTATGAATTTAGTATTTTAAAGATGTAATTTAAATTTTTGTTCTTTTGATTAATTAACAAAATAATTTGAATTTTAGTATTTTTTTGGATTTTAGTATTTTTTTAATTTGCTTTTTTAGTATTTTTAGTATTTGATGTAAATATGTAATTAGTATTTTAGTGTATTAAGTAAGTGACTTTTAATATTTTGATATGTTATACAACTATGGTAAAATTTTAGTATTTGAGTAAAATTTTAGTATTTTGATTAAATGATGTAAATATGTTATGATGTAAATGATGTAGATATGTAAATATGATAATATGTTATTTTATGATATAAATGGTGTAAATATGTTATAATTTTAGTATTTTAATGATGTAATTTGAATTTTTGTTCTTTTGATTAATTAACAAAATAATTTGAATTTTAGTATTTTTGAATTTGATTTTTTTAGTATTTTAGTATTTTTTTAATTAGTATTTTAGTATTTGATGTAAATATGTAATTAGTATTTTTAGTATTTTAGTGTCGGGTAACTGACTTTATAATAAAAAAAAATCCTTATAGCTTAGTTGGTTTGAGCATTTGTTTAAGGTGAGTGGGAGGTCTAGAGTTCAATACTCAAGGAGAGCATTATTTTATTTTATTTTTATAAAAGCCCACTTGTCCCAAGCCAGCTTTTTATTATTAGTACTATTATAATTATTGTAATTATAATAATAATAATAATAATAATTATTATTTTTATTATTATAGTAATAATAATAACAACAATAATAATTATTATAATAATAGTAACAATAATAATAAAAATAAAAATAATAACAACAACAACAACAACAATAATTATAGTAATAGAAATTATAATAATAGTAATAATTATAATTATTATAATAATAAAAATAATAATTATAAGATTAATAATAATTATTCTAATAATAATTAAAAAATTAATAATAATAGTAACAATAGTAATAATAATAGTAAATATAATAATAATTATAATAATAGTAATAGTAATAGTAATAGTAATAATAATAAAAAATATATAGCACATGAAGCATGAAAAAAATTTTAATAATGACTTATAAGTAAAAAAGTTAAAATTTAAGTTATTATCAAACACTAATAATAACAAATGACTTATAACTTAGTTTAACCAACTTATAAGCCATTGCCAAACACCTTCTATTACAAGATATAAAGAGAAATTAATATTTGATTATTAAAAAATTAAATACAAGAAAAGGAGAATTTGAAAATGGGAGTTAAAAAAACTTACACACTTATTGAATGGTGCTTTTATTATTATTGTTATTTTTTATTATTATTATTTTTATTATTATTGTTATTATTATTATTATTATTATTATTATTATTATTATTATTATTATTATTATTATTATTATATAACTTCTTGAGATTATATTAATGGTATGTAGTGAAGGAGAAGAAAGGAATATATGGGGGAAATCTCATGTTTTGATATAAATATTAATCCTTGCAAGATATTAGCATATAACTTGTGTTGCTCTAGCGGTCAAATGACCAAAGTTCCAAATGATAGGTCACAGGTTTGAATATGTTTCGCATTTGGAAATAATTTTTAAATACTAAATATGAATATTTTTTCACAATTCTCCGAATACCGAATATGGTCTTACAAAAACATGCTTATTGGGATTATCTTAATTTAAGTCAACATTTTAATAGTCGTTGCAAAAAGTTGTATAAGATATGCAACGAAAATAAAAATTGTTGCCAATGAATGTAGTCCATATTAGGCAACGAAATATAGCAACAAAAAATTTTTCGTTGCCCACGATGAGGAGAAATCAAGTGGTTAGAAATTTTGCAACGAATTTCTAACGAATTTTGTTTCCAAATTTTGCAATGACTTATGAATTTCGTTGCAAAAAATGAAAGCCTGACACAATTTGCAACGAATAACGAGTTTCGTTGCTAAACATACACTTTTAGCAACAACTTATAAAGTTGTTGCTTAAAATATCGTTGCTAATGCCCCATTTTTAGCAACAAAAAAACTTTCGTTGCCCACGATGACGGGAAATCAAGTGGCCTAAAATTTTGCAACGAATTTCTAACGAAATTTTTTCCCGCCAATGAATTAGAAACGAAATTTTGCAACGACTTATGAATTTCATTGCAAAAAGTGAAAGCCTGACATAATCTGCAACGAAGGACAAATTTTGTTGCTAAACATATACTTTTAGCAACGACTTATAAAGTCGTTACCCAGAAAATCGTTGCTAAAGGCCCATTTTTTTCAGTGTTATATAAAAAGCTTTTCTGTTTTATTACATTAATAATACTAATAAAACAAAACTGAGTGACTTATCACGTAAGCAACAATAATCAATACCGTGCTACTACTATGCAACCCAGACATCGTATTTTGTACTTTTACTACCGAGGTAGTTCAACAATATTAACGGTAAAACTTCCGTCGTTATTTTCATAAAATATTTTTGTCGCTTTTCAATTCGAATAATAATTTCGTTAATAGGTCCACCAATGATTGTATCGTCATCTGGATATTTCCCGACAAAAAAGAATATTCCCAGACCAATCGAATATTATACAACAACTTGCATACTTTTCAAAATTTATAAATACTACCCACAACTATAACACTATCTTAAATCCACACCATAATATTCAAAAAATATTTCGAGAAAATTAAATCTTTATTCATAAAATCTGGGGTCTCACAACCGGTCGTATGTTATAAATGTGGGAAAGAGGGACACATCAGCCCAAACTGCCCACAACAATCCAAGGTATGTTATAACTGTGGAAAGGAAGGTCATATAGCAAGAGATTGTCCTGTAGCGAAACCAAGTCCAGCAGGGATGGTGACTCCAAAGGCTATCCCAGACAAGTCAAAGTCGGTGGTTCCTGGAAGAGCGTTTGTCGTGATCACGGGTAAGCTAAACATAAACTCTTGTGAAGTTTATACATTATTAGATACCGGTTCTACCCATTCTTTTATTTCTCCTGCGTGTGCTCAACATTTGAACTTAACCCTTGAGAAATTAGACTTTGACTTATCTGTTGAAACTCCGTTAGGAGAAACTTTCGTTACATCCACTGTTTATAAATCTTGCTTGATCCAAGTTGGTACCATAACATTACCTGTTGATCTTATCTCTTTAAAGATACTTACATTTGATGGGATCTTAGGGATTGATTGGTTAACCACTCATAATGCCAAAATTGATTATTTTCGTAAGGTTATTAGTTTTCATATTCCTAACCAACCCGTTATGCGAATTCAAGCAACCAAACTACTAAAGTAAATCACTGTCATATCAAGGCATAAAGCCATTCGTTTATTAAAAAATAGATGTCTAGCTTTCTTAGCCACGTCATGGACTTGAACAAAAATACGTCAGATTTGAATAATATATCTATTGTTAGTGAATTTTGTGACGTATTTCCTGAAGAACTTTTCGGTCTACTTCCAGAACGTGAAGTTGAATTCTTTATTGACCTTAAACCTGGTGCAAAACCCATTTCTAAAACCCCATATCGAATGGCTCCTATTGAACTTTAGGAATTAAATGTCCAACTACAGGAGTTATCAGACATAGGTTTCATTCGTCCTAGTACATCTCCTTGGGGTGCTCCTATTTTATTCATAAAGAAGAAAGACGGGAGTATGCGACTTTGTATTAACTCTCGGGAATTGAACCATGTCACCATCAAGAATAGGTATCCGCTACCTCCCATTGATGACCTGTTCGACCAGTTGCAAGGAGAACAATTCTTTTCAAAAATCAATCTTCGTTCTGGATATCATCAGCTGAAGATTAAAATTGAGGATATTCAAGACCGCCTTTCGAACTTGCATTTTACATTATGAATTCTTAGTCATGTCTTTTTGATTGACTAATGCTCCTGCTGATTTCATGGATATGATAAACTGAGTATTCAAGGAATATTTGGATCAGTTCGTTATCGTCTTTATTGATAGCATTCTCATCTATTCCAAAAGCCGTGAAGATCATTAACACCATTTGAAGTTGGTACTTCAAAGGCTTCGTGATAACAAGCTATATGCTAAGCTGAAGAAATGCGAGTTCTGGATTGAGGAAGTAGCATTCCTTGGGCACGTGGTGTTAAAACATGGAGTATCTGTTGACCCGGCGAAGATTAAAGCAATACAAAGTTGGGAGAAATCGAAGTTGGTGACCGAAGTATGTAGCTTTCTGGGCTTAGCTGGTTAATATCGCAGATTCATGGAAGGAATTTCTCGAAAAGCTACTTCGTTAATCCTCGATTCATCGGTCCATTTTGAATCCTCGATCGAGTAGGAACTGTGGCCTATAGACTCGCTCTACCGCCAAATATGTCTCGTGTTTATAACGTTTTTCACATATCCATGTTACGTAAATATGTGAAAGACCCGAACCATATTATTGAGTTAGAACCGGATTTAAATAGGGGAAGATTTGGCGTATGAAGAGGTTCCTGCTCAAATTTTGGATAAGAAGGAACATATTCTACGCTCCAAGGTTATACCTCAAGTCAAAGTTTTGTGGAGGAACCAAGATGTTGAGGAAATGACTTGGGAGTTAGAATCAAAAATGAAATCAAGGTATCCTTACCTCTTCTCGACATACCAGTATCGCACCTAATTTCGAGGGCTAAATTTCATAAGAAGGGAGGGTTGTAAGACCCATTATTATAAATAAAGTTGAATTTTCTATAAATATTATTTTTGAATATTATGGAATAAATTTGATATAATGTTATAGTTGTGGGTAATATTTATAAATTTTGCAAAGTATGCAAGTTGTTATAAAATATTCGTTTGGTGGGGAATATTCTTTTTGTTAGGGAATATTCGTGACAATGGCTCAATCATTGGTGGACCCCACAATGTAATTATTGTCGGATTGAGAAAACGACAAAAAATATTTTATAAAAATAACTACGGAGGTGTTACCGTTAAAACCGTTGAACTACTCGGTAGTAAAAGTACATGTCTGGCGCGTAGTTGTATAGTAGCACACAAGATTGATTATTGATGCTTACGTGAGAAGTCACTCAAATTATGCTCAATTATTGCTCACAGAATTGCTTTGCATCATATTTCTTATATTATTGATTCAATTATTGTCACAAGATCATCATCGTATAATATGTTATATTATTAATTGAGACAACAAGTTATAAATGATTAATAATTGTTGAAAGATTAAAATGTGTTGATTAAAAATAAAATGATTTGTGGTAATATTTATTCAATCCTTAATGTATATAAAGAGTCTGTTATGAGACGTTTGTGGTAAGTTTGATTATTTTATGCCCATATGTCATCATATAAGAGTCTCTTCGTCAATAGTAATTACCTTTGTGAATAGTAATTACCTTCCGTCAATAAGTATTTACCTTCAAATCGATAGTAATTACCTTCGTCGATAGTAATTACCCTTGTGAATAGTAATTACCTTCGTCAATAGTAATTACCTTTACCGGACGTCAAACCACTTGCCGTTTTTCACATTACAAAGCGTCAAACCACTTGTCGTTTCACATTACGGTGATCCGAACCACTTGTCGTTTCACATTACAAAGGCCGAAACCACTTTTCTTTTCACATCACCAATTGATCGTCGAGCCACTTGCCTTTTCACATGGTAGGTGCTAAGCTAGAAATCTTCTATAAATAGAGGCCTAGTGCTTCATTATTTTCACGAATTCATTCAAGCTTTAGAGAGAGAAAGTATAGAGAGAATAAGAGAGAAAGAAGAAGAGTATTTTGTTACTACACTACTGCGCAGATTCAATCTCCTACCAAAAGTAAGGGGTGTTATTCTTTCTTATTCATGAAGAGAACTGCTTGTTATTCCATTGCTTATTATTCTGGTGGAATAACTTTTGTATACGTGGTTTACCCTATACTTGGTGACATTCTTCTATTATTCATTTGAAACATCCTCGTCAGTGTTTTACACCGGACTGGTTCCGCTTTTTATTATTATTTTGTTGGAACATCACATGCATGTGTTTTACACCTTACCGGTTCCGCTTTTATTATTCTGTTGGAACATCCTCGTTGCATGTGTTTTACACCGCACTGGTTCCGCCTTTTATTATTCTCGTGGAATATCCTATCATGTGTTTTTACAATGGATCCGGTTCCATCTTTATTATTCTCGCTGAACATCCTCGCTTGGTGTGAATTTCACCACCTCGCCCCGTTCCGTTATTATTATTACTTGGAATAACTCGTCTATGCTGCGAAGTACCGCATGCATGGTGATTTCTTTTGTTATTCCATTCTTTATTATACCCAGTTTGGTTAAAACTTTGACTTCTATACTCCATGAAATTAGTAGAATATCCTTGATATTTGCGTTTCATCCAATATCTTTTCATGGAAATATTCTTCCGATCATTCTTGAATTTTACTCTACAAAACAAAGATCATATTGATAATTTGGACGTTAATAATTCTGGATAAAATAATTCTTGAACTTGTTTTATTGAATTCTTATATCATTGTCATCATCCTCATGTTTATATTTTTTTTAAAGTCATCTCATGGCACAGTGCATAGATGGACTTGGTATGATTATGACCAGAGACTATTCGGTTTAATCATGATCGTAATGTTACAAATGATGTGGTAAAAATCCTCGATTAGTCAGTAGTGCATTGATGGACGATTGTTGGCATGATCATGACCATTAATGAATACACAACTATTCTTGGCCCGTAGTGCATGAATAATTGTGGTTGTGATACTAAAGAATATCCTTGGCCATAGTGCAGGGGTGATTCAATGATGTGGATTATTTATTAAAGTTGAGTCTCAGCTATAACAATGATAAAAAACCTTTTAAATCATAAAAGATAGTAGATTTTATTTTCTATTTGACTCTTTTAATGGATTGCTTGTTCATTGCGGTAAAAAACTTGATGTTTATTATATTTTATCGCTTTAACCTTTGTTGAAGGCTAATGATAATTTATTACGCATTATCTTAGTTATAATATTTCTTCTTGGGGCTAGTTGAGCTCACCCTTTCTTTCACTATTCTCTTCAGGAAATGAGAATATAGTTGGGACGAGTCGGGGAACGGAGTAATGGTCCAGAGGATAGCATTAGTAGTCCTCACTATTCTGTGAAATAGTGTGATAATAATTGTAATGAGGACTCCTTTTGAGTTTGTATAATATCTAGTAGATAATATTTGTATTCAAACTCACAGTTTATGTCGTATTGTACACGACAGTTATATTAGTAAGTTGTATTTAAATTCTGTACCATGTATCTGACTACCCAAGATGGGTGATGCATACCTAATTTTGTGGGCGTCACACCCATCATGCTAATTTTAAATTCCTTATTGATGCTTTCAGAGAAATCATTGCACATGAAAATATTAGTAGATCCAAAAATGATATCATCAACATAGATCTGTAAAATATGGATATCATCATTTATATTTAGTGAATAGAGTAGTATCAACGGTACCTCTTTTAAAATAATTTTCTAGCAAGAATTTACTTAATCGTTCATATCATGCTATGGGTGCCTGTTTTAAGCCATATAAAGCTTTATGCAGTTTATACACATAATCAGGATAATCAGTATCTTCAAATCCAGGAGGTTGTTTAACATATATTTCCTCCTCAATAACACCATTTAAAAAGGCAGATTTGACATCCATTTGAAACAGTTTAAAATCTTTATGGCATGCAAAGGCTAATAACATATGTATAGACTCAATTCTAGCAACATGAGCATAAGGTTCATCGTAGTCTATTCCTTCAAGTTGATTATACCCTTGTGCAACTAGTCTTGCCTTATTATGTATGACAGTTCTACTTTCATCTAGTTTATTGCGAAAAACCCATCGAGTCCCAATAATGGAAGTTTCATCAACTTTTGGAACTAATTCCCAAACTTTGTTTCTTGAGAACTGTTCAAGTTCATCTTACATAGCTATAATCCAATCTTCGTCAAGCTACGCATCTTTTATGTTTTTAGGCTCAATTTGAGATAAGAAGGATAAATGATCGGCTAGATTTTGTGCTTATGATCTCGTAAGAATCCCTTTATCGATGTTACCAATTAAATTTTCTATTGGATGATTTTTAATAACATGCGACTCTTTAGGTAAGTTATTAATATTGACAGTTGGAGTTGTATTATCTAGTTTTAGTTCTTCTAAATTTTTGAGAATGACTTCAATGATAACATCATTATCTACTAGCTCTTTATATTTTGGAGGGGGTTTAGACTCATCAAAGGTTACATTCATTGATTCCTCAACGACTAGAGTTCTTTTATTAAAAACTCTATAAGCTTTATTGCTGAGTGAATATCCCTGAAATATTCCTTCATCTGATTTGGGATCGAATTTCACCAAATATTGTTTAGTATTGAGAATAAATCATTTACTCCCAAAAACACGAAAGTAGTTTATTTTTGGATTTCTTTTATAATAAAGCTCATAGGGAGTTTTGAGCAACATTGGTCTAAGTAAAAATCGATTTCATATATAACAGGATGTTGCAATTGCTTCAGCCCAAAAGTATTTAGGAAGACGATATTCATTTAGCATAGTATTGGTCATTTCTTGTAAAGTACGAGTTTTGCTTTCAACTACACCATTTGATTATGGTGTGTAAGGCGCAGAAAAGTTATGGCTTATACCGTGCTCATCATAGAATATTTTGAAATCAGAATTGTCAAATTCTCTTCCATGATCAGACCGAGTATAAATAATAGAGCTTCCCTGTTGATTTTGAAATTTCTTGCATAATGCAAAAGAAGGAGTTTATCGCTTCATTTTTGAATTTTAGAAAATCAACCAAAGTGAATCATGAATAGTCATCAACTAAGACTAAAATATAGACATCACCACCCATGCTATGTTTAGGGATAGGACCCACTTAATCCATATGGAAGAGTTCTAATAGTCGAGAGGTTGACATTGTGAGTTTAAGTTTATGAGATGCATGTATTTGTTTACCTAATTCACATGCTTCACAGATATGGTCTTTTAGAAATTTTAGTTTTGGAAGACCACGAACATGTTCCTTAGAAGATATATTATTTATCAATTTCATGTTAATGTGTCCTAACCTACGATGCCAAAGTCATGGATCGTCATTGGCGGATACAAGACACACATTGTCTAGATGTGGGTATGTATCTAAGTCACACGTGTACACATTTTGACTTCTAGGACATACTAAAATCAATTTACCAGATTAATCAAATATTGAACAGTTATGAGGACTGAAAGTTATTTTAAAACAATTATCAAATAGTTGACTAATAGATAGAAGATTGTACTTGAGTCATGTGACTAATTGAACGTTTGAGATTGTTATGTGTTTGTTACCAACATTTCCTACTCTAATAACTTTACCTTTGTTGTTATCTCCAAATGTTACCTCACCACGTTCTGTAGCTTGTAGATTGCTTAATTTTTTTTTTGTTGGCTGTCATGTGTCTTGAGCAACTGCTATCAAGGTACAATTTATTTTTACTAGATTCAACTGTGAGACATACCTGAAACATATATTAAGTTCACAAACTGGTACCCTTTAGTACGAAGGTTCATTTAAGTAAGTTTTCCATTTTGTATAAGTATCAGTTGTATTTTCCTTTACAAAATTTGGTACAGGATAATAAGTTTTGGTATATACAAATGTTCTATGGGCAGAAGGTCTATAAAATTCATGATTTACTCAATTATTGTATCCCAAATAGTTTAGATGAAAGTCTCTAAATAATCTTTCATTTTTTTGAAAATGAAATTCTTTTTTGTGATAATAGGTGCAATGTAAGTTCATTTTGGTACCAAAATCATTTTCCCTTTATAGTTTCCATTTTTGGCATTACACGAGTAAATAGAATGACCATTCCTATTACAGTAAGAATATTTAGTAAAGGGAGATGTATAACCTTCTTTTTCTTTGCTTTAAACATGGTAAAGTCCTTTATCTTTTGTCTTATTAGATTCTCTGATATATCTTAATCTCTCTTTATTAAAACCACATTTCTGTTGACTAAGCATAACATCAAGATTTTCTTTTCTTTTTATAAATTTAATGACTGTTGAGTTTAAGTCGTCACGTTCTATGGTCAACATTTTGATTTGATTTATTAAAGTGGATTTTTTATCCTTTTTTCTACTATTTTTTTTTATGAATTTTCCTCCTTGAGTGTTTTAATTTCTTTACTTAACTCTTTATTTAGTGTTTGAGAATCTTCGATAAGAACATCAAGAGTTAATTTTCAACTTCAAGATTTTTTATAGAAATAATAAGTGTTCGAATTTTCTATTTCAAGATTTTTATTTATCTATCTTAATTTTTTAGTTCTTCTTTTTAAGACAAGATTTTCTCAAGAATAATTTTCTAGTTTCTCATTTTCCTCTTTTAAGGTTTCATTAATTATAATTAAATTTAAATTTTCTATTTCAAGATTTTTATTAGTCTTAATTAATTTTTCTAATGAAATTTTTAGTTTAACAAAATCTTCTTTAATAATTTTGTTATCTTCATATAGACAATTTTATGCTTCTTGTAATTCATGATGTTCTTTATTTATATTTTTTTAATTATATCTACTAAAAAAATGGTCATTTGTGATGGCCAAAATCCATCACAAAAAGTAGGAAAATCATCACGAAAGGTTTACATGATGGCTTTAAGCATCACAATGGTCGTCTTGTATACGCCCATCATGAAAGGTTTTGCGTGATAATTTTGGCAATCACACAAACGCTTAGTGCTTTTGTGATGATTAATACAATCACATTAACACGTAATCTATTGTGATTGTCAAAGTCATCACAAAAAAATCAAGACTTTAGGGATCAAATATAAGAATGTGAATATCTATATTAATTGTATCAAATGATACTTGTAGGATTCGAATCCTCCCCCATTTGCAAACTAAATAATGAGTATTACCACTACACTAAAGCTCATATCATGATTATAATTTTAAAACAAAATATAAAAGGAAAGATATGTGAGTTGACTTACTAAACAAAATTACTTCCACATAAGATTTGGTGATTGCAATGGCAGTCACAAATACTTTATAATTATGGTAAAATTAGTCATCAGTGATAGCAATCATATATTTTATTGTTTTGTGATGGCTTGAAAATTCCATCACAAAATACCTTCTTTTGTAATTGCAAATAAAAGTCGTCACAATAATCTATCTTTTTAATAATTGTCATGACCGTCATAAAATATTGTTTTTATTATTTCTTACATTATAATATTAGTGATAACTTAAATGTAATCACGAAAAGGGTATATCTATAAGTGATGACTTAGTGAGTCACAAAAAGAAATTTTATTTTGTGTGAAAAAATTAGTGTGATTGGCATGACTATCACAATTATAATACATTGATGACAAGATTAATCATCACTAAGAGCCATTATATATACTATTATTTTGTGATTGCTTAAAAGTCCATCATAAATTACTATCTTTTGTGATTGCTTTTAAAACTCACACACAAAGTTCGGTCACGCGATTCTTATTTTTCTAGTATTATATATTTGGCAAATGAAGTACTAGGTAATTAATGTCTTGAATTTACCTCAAATCTTGGTGATGAGTCATTATTTGCCATTAAACATAAATTTGCGATTTCCTCGATTTTTTGCTGGTTCCTTCTTCATCACTTAGATCCCATCCTTCCTCAAATTTATTAAACTTTGTTGTTGACTAGTTTTGGACAGTCCTTTTTGAAGTGTCCTGGTTGGTTTCATTCAAAACATGTATTTGAGTTTTCATTTGAGCTAGTATTTCTAAAGTTGTTGTTGTTAGCTTTGAAATTTCCTCCTTGTGCTTTTGGCTTTTTGCTTGCTTGTTTTTGAAGTTGTTATTTGATTTTATGAAGCCTTTTCCATATCTTATTTCTTTGCTTTGGATTACTCTCCTGAGTTGTCTTGATAATTAAGCAACTTCGTTATTATCTACACTCAGGAGTTCTTCATTCAACTCCTCATCATCACTTTCTTGATCAACTAGTAAAGCTTTTAAAGCGATTCCTTTCTTTTTAAGATCCGTATCCGATCCTGCTTTTTCGACTAACATGTCGACTTCGTAAGCATGAAGATTTCCAAAAAGTTTATCAAGAGGGTATGCTGTTAGATCTTGCATTTCTTTGATGGTCATTCCTTTCATTTTCCATACGATGGAAGGGCTTTGAGAATTCTTTTGTTTTTCTCATTTGTTGTATAAGCTTTTCTCAATTGTTCCAGTTCATCAATGATTCTGGAAAAACATGTTTCCATATCAATGATTTTTCACCTTCTTCTAACTCAAGCTTTCATACTCTTGGATTAGAGCATCTTTTCCGGTTTCTTTGATATGATTGGTTCCTTCATATGTTACAATCAATTTTCCCATATTTCTTTAGCATTCTTGAAGTTGCTAACTCTTTTGTATTCTTTTTAAATAAGAGCAATCGGTCAAAGACCTATTCACTTTGGAGGCTATATTTGTAGTCTCTTCATCTTTGTGGTAAATTCATTAGCATATTTCTCAATGACCTTTTCACCTTCAATTTTGTGGAATTTTTACATCTCATTCTATTGCCAAAAAATTTTGATTCCTTGTGACTTGGCATAGATTTTGAATCTGTTCTTTCGGTGACAAAGTTTACGCCATCAAATAGTGGAGGTCTAGACATTGATAGTCCTTCCCTACAACCTAGAATATCAGAGGCCATAGAAGGATCTACTCTTAGATATGTCTGTATTCACTTAACAAACAAGTTAAAGAGCACTGCTCAGATACCAATTAAAAGTCCAATAATTATCTTAAAGGGGGTTGAATAGATTATTATCATTTAAAAAATTATCTTAGGCCTATTTGATTTTTAGCAAATCAATTTATAGTGTCAGAAATTAATATGCAAGATTAAAAAAATTCAATCCCATAATGCAAAGAGATTTATCTGGTTCACAATATACAGCTTGGGTATATTGCTACGTCCAGTCTCAAGCTCCTCTTCAGGACTTGAGAGGAGCTTGAGATCTTATTACTCCCAATAATAAATACTCCTTCAACAGGTGGAGAAATATTTACAAAATTTTAAAGATTAACGAAGATATCGACGAGATCTAATTGATAGATTTGGATTTGATCAAGGTGGAAATCGGGCTTGAAGTAGATGGTATGTAAATGGCAAGCATTACAACTCTTAGCTTTGATCTATGTTGATAAAAAGGTCATAACTCTCGCATCCGAACTCCGATTGGGACGGTTCAAGATGTTCAGCAAAGCCAAGATGTAGATCTACAATAAAATCCAAGTTCCAAGCCAAGAACATGCATCCAAATTGGTGTTAAAAGTCCTTCAATCTTCCCTTCTTGTATTTTCTTGTGTATTTTAGTCCAAAAGATGTCTGAATTGCTTTCCTTTGCTTCTTCATGCCAATAGTCGCCTTTCTCTTGCGTTTTCATACCAATAGTCGCTCACACAGCTCGCAAGCATATAATCTACAAAATGAACACAAAATGCATGAAAAGTAACTAAGAAACATGAGTTTAAGCAACTAATTCAAGTAACAGATACCGGATAAGTAGGTATAAAACCTACTTATCAAATACCTCTAAACTTAAACATTTGCTTGTCTTCAAGCAAAAACATAAATTAGACAGATTCATTCTTTAGTAATGATCCACTTAAACAATGAATCAATATGAATTTGAACAATAGCCTCAAAGGTTACCTCAAATATTAACTCACAGAAAATTTCAAAACAATGTCATGTCTAAAATTTCAACAACTTTCATTAGCTTCACATCTACTCTTGATCCTTTAAGTGCGTGTGTGCATCCATATGTTCAAACCAGTCATGATTTAGATTAGATAAACCAATACTCATAAATGATTTTCAAAAATGACTTTCAAAATTCTTATCACATCAATCACCGCTAATACAGACATAGCACAAATTTTTCTTGAGGATTAACCGGTTATTTAAACATTTAATCACATATGAACCCTTCCCAAGTATTTCAAACATACATATTTTCTTTTCTCTATTTAGTGAGTGCGTTTTACGCTCTATCTCACTTTCCACTTTTCATTGAATGAGTGCGTTTTTCGCTCCATCTCGTGCATGTGTTTATGGGGAGTGCGTTTTACGCTCCATCTCGACCCACCACATGCTTCAATTATTCAACTTGGGAAGGTTTCAATGAATATATAGTTTTTTATAAATACTCCAAGATTTCGTCCAAACTTATGTGAGTGCCTAATTTTCACTTCGAATGATGCTCAAATAAGATTTCTCAAGTTGCAATGGTATCTTTCATAAGCATTTAGTCAAAAAAATTCAATCCCAACTGGCTAAACAAATGGATATGTGTAAAAATTTTCAAAAATTTCGCAAGTAGTGTGAAAACCAACTAATGAGTTAAAATATAGACTAAGAATGCTCATCAATTCTCCAAGAGTTAACAATATCAACCACCCACTTATCATTGGCCAAAATCTAATTTTATCAAAACATTGCCCAAGTAAATACTAAACATGATAAATACCCCCAAACTTAAAACAAACATTGTCCTCTATGGCTAAGATAGGAAAAATTATAAGAGAGGACTTCCCTGACATATAGCAATTTATCTCCTTGTCTGCTAAGTCTGAAGAATAGGTTAGGCACATTGGAATGAATCGGGCACCACACTTGAGTTGGACTTAACTAACATGTGAACACAAAAGAAGCAAGCTTATTAAATCTGTGACGCCCCCAAAATTAGGTATACATCACCCATCTTGGGTAGTCAGATACATGGTACAGAATTTAAATACAACTTACTAATATAACTGCATGGTACAATACGACATAAACCGTGAGTTTGAATACAAATATTGTCTACTAGATATTATACAAACTCAAAAGGAGTCCTCATTACAATTATTATCACACTATTTCACAGAATAGTGAGGACTACTAATGCTATCCTTTGGACCATTACTCCGCTCCACGACTCGTCTCAAATATGTTCTCATTTCCTCAAGAGAACAAAGAAAAGAAAGGGTGAGCTCAACTAGCCCAGTAAGAAATATTAAGACTAAGATAATGCAGAATAAATTATCAATAGCCTTCAATAGTGTTAAACTGATAAAATATAATAAACATCAAGTTTAACTGCAGCGGAACAAGCAATCCATTAAAAGAGTCAAGTAGAAAATAAAATCTACTATCTTTTATGATTTAAAAGGTTTTTCATCATCATTATAGCCGAGACTCGGCTTTAATAAATAATCCACATCATCGAATCACCCCGCACTACTTCTACCAAGGATATTCTTTAGTATCACGACCACAATTATTCATGCACTACGGGCCAAGAGTAGTTGTGTATTCATTAATGGTCATGATTATGCCAACAACTGTCCATCAATGCACTACGGCCACTGAGGATTTTTATCACATCATTTATAACATTACTACCATGATTACAATCGAATAGTCTCTCGTCATAATCATACCAAGTCCATCTATGCACTAAAAGCCACGTATGACTTTCAACATAATATAAACATGAGGATGATGACAATGATATAAGAATTCAATAAAACAAGTTCAAGAATTATTTTATCCAGGAATTATTAACGTCCAAATTATCAACATGATACTATTTTGTAGAGTAAAATTCAAGAATTATTAACGTCCAAATTATCAACATGATACTGTTTTGTAGAGTAAAATTCAAGAATGATCAGAAGAATATTTCCATGAAAAGATACTGGATGAAACGCAAATATCAAGGATATTCCACTAATTTCATGGAGTATAGAAGTCAAAGTTTTAATCAACTGGGTATAATAAAGAATGGAATAACAAAAGAAATCACCATGCATGCGGTATTTCAGATGTATGTGTTATTCCAATGTAGAATAATAATAACGGAACCGTGTCGTGAAATTCACAAGCGGCTGTGATGTTCCAATGAATAATAAAGATGGAACCAGGTCCGGTGTAAAACACACAGATAGGATGTTCCAACAGAATAATAAAGACGGAACCAAGGTCCGGTGTAAAACACACGCATGTGATGTTCCAACAGAATAATAAAGATTTTAACCAGTCCGGTAAAAAAACATGCATGGATGTTCCAACAAAATAATAATAAAGATTTTAACCAGTCCGTGTAAAACACATGAATAATGATGTTCCAATGAATAATAAAGAATGTCACCAAGTATAGGGTAAACCACGTATACAAAAGTTATTCCAACGTAATAATAAGCAATGGAATAACAACAGTTCTTTCTTCATGAATAAGAAAGAATAACACCCCTTACTTTTGGTAGGAGATTGAATAACGCAGAGTGTAGTAACAAAATACTCTTCTTCTTTCTCTCTATTCTCTCTATACTTTCTCTCTCTAAAGCTTGAATGAATTAAGTGAAAAATAATGAAGCACTAGGCCTCTATTTATAGAAGATTTCTAGCTTAGCACCTACCATGTGAAAAGGCAAGTGTCTTGACGACCGGTGATGTGAAAAGAAAAGTGGTTCGGCCTTTTGTAATGTGAAACGACAAGTGGTTCGATCACAGAATGTGAAACGACAAGTGGTTTGATCGCTTTGTAATGTGAAACGGCAAGTGGTTTGATGCCTGTAATGTGAAACGACAAGTGGTTCGACGCCTGGTAAAGGTAATTACTATCGACGAAGGTAATTACTATTATCGACGAAGATACTCTTAGATGATGACATATGGGCCCCCCATAAAATAATCAAACTTACCACAAACGCCTCTCATAATGACTCTTTATATACATTAAGGATTGAATAAATATTACCACAAATCATTTTATTTTAATCAACACATTTTTAATCTTTCAACAATTATTAATCATTTATAACTTGTCGTCTCAATTAATAATATAACATATTATACGTATGATAATTTGTGACAATAATTGAATCAATAATATTAGAAATATGATCAAAGTTAATTATCAGAAAGAATAATTGAGCATAAATGAGTGACTTCTCACGTAAGCATCAATAATCAATACCGTGTGCTACTATACAACTACGCCAGATTCTCGTATTTTTACTACCGGGTAGTTCAACAGCTTTAAACGGTAACACCTCCGCCGTTATTTTTATAAAATATTTTTTGTCGCTTTTCTCAATCCGATAATAATTACGCTAGGGGGTCCACTAATGATTGAGTAGTTATACGAATATTCCCTAACAAAAAGAATATTCCCACCAAACGAATATTTTATAACAACTTGCATACTTTGCAAAATTTATAAATATTACCCACAACTATAACATTATATCAAATTTATTCCATAATATTCAAAAATAATATTTATAGAAAATTCATCTTTATTTATAATAGTTGGGTCTTACAACCTCCCTTCTTATGAAATTTCGCCCTCAAAATTAGGGTACGTGCACTGGTATGTCGAAGAGGTAAGGATACCTTGATTTCATTTCGATTCTAACTCCCAAGTCATTTCCTCAACATCGTGGTTCCTCCACAAAACTTTGACTTGAGGTATAACCTCGAGCGTAGAATATGTTCCTTCTTATCCAAAATTTGAACAGAACCTCTTCATACGCCAAATCTTCCGCTATTTCGTCCCGGTTCTAACTCAATAATATGGCTCGGGTCTTTCACATATTTACGTAACATGGATATGTGAAAAACGTTATGAACACGAGACATATTTCATGGTAGAAGCGAGTCTATAGGTCACGCCCTACTCGATCGAGGATTCAAAATGGACCGATGAATCGAGGATTAAGTTTTCCTCTTTCCAAATCTTGTAACTCCTTTCCATGGAGCAACTCTTAACAACACATGATCTCCTATATCGAATTCCACGTCCTTTCGATGAAGATCAAGATAACTCTTTTATCGATTTTGTGAGGTTTTTATACGTTGTCGGATCGTTTGAATCTTTTCCGTAGTCATACGCATCAACTTCGGTCCCAACAACGTTGCTTCACTCACCTCATCCCAAAGATATCTTTGGAGAACGACACTTTCTTCCATACAACGCTTGAATGGAGCCATGCCAATATTTGCTTGATAACTGTTGTTGTAGGGAAAAACTCCACCAATGGTAAGAACTTGTCCCAACTCCCTTGAAATCAAGGACACAGAGTCATAATAAATCTTCAAGAGTTTGAATAGTCCTCTCCGATCGTCCGTCTGTCGAGAGGATGATATGCCGAGCTAAATCGTAAGTCCGTGCCCATAGCTTTTTGCAAACTAACCCAAAATCGTGAAGTGAATCTTGGGTCTCGATCGAAACTATGGATACCGGCGATACCATGCGATCTTACAATCTCGTTTATGTACATACGAGCAAGACGCGTTCAAGTGTATAAGTTTCTCGTGACGGTAAGAAATGAGCGGACTTGGTCAATCTATCAACAATGACCCAAATCGCATCAATGCCTTGAGAAACCTTAGGAAGACCCAGAACGAAGTCCATGGCAATGTGCTCCCACTTCCATTCTGGAATTTCAAGTGGTTGCAATGGACCTTTTGGTACTTGATGTCTCCGCTTTAACTTGTTGACAAGTTAGACACCTTGAGATAAACAAAGACTATCTCTCTTTCATATTGCTCCACCAAAATGTATGACCGAATATCATGATACATTTTGGTACTCCCGATGGATTGCAAATGGTGTGTTGTGCGCCTCCATCTTGATATTATACTTTAAATCAGGGTCGTTAGGAACACAAAGTCTAGAGTTGACTCGAAGTATTCCTTCTTCATCGATTCTTGCTTCCTAAGATAGCACCTTCTTGTACTTTCTTCCTCATACGCATCGGCTCCAGTGTCCAGAGCTTGAGCGGCTTTTTAACTTTATCGATTAAAGTCGGTTCTACTCGTATACTCGCTATCATCACATGCGACCCTGAAGTCTTTAACTCTATCTCCATCCTTTGCAAGTCACACAAAATGGGCCTTTGCGTTGACAATATCGCACTCGTACTTACATATGATTTTCTACTCAATGCGTCAGCTACCACGTTCGCTTTTCCAGGATGGTATTGGATGGTATGATCATAATCTTTCAACAGTTCTAGCCAATGTCGTTGTCGCATGTTGAGTTCCTTTTGAGTGAAGAAATATTTGAGGCTTTTATGATCCGTAAAGATCTCCACTTTTTCCCCATACAAGTAATGCCTCCAAATTTTAAGTGCAAAGACAACAGCTGCCAACTCTAGATCATGAGTAGGATAATTCCTCTCATATTCTTTGAGTTGTCGTGAGGCATAGGCTATAACTTTTCCATGTTGCATGAGAACACATCCCAACCCTTTGCCCTCAAGCATCATCAGAGATGACAAATCCCTCCGAGCCGATGGTATTGTCGAGCAGTCTTTGAAATAAGTCTCCTCTTGAGTTCTTGAAAACTCCTCTCACATTCTTCGCTCCAACCAAACTTTGTATCTTTCCGAGTCAGCTGAGTCAATGGAGTAGCGATTTGAGAAAATCCTTCCATGAATCTTCAATAATAACCAGCTAAACCGAGAAAGCTACGACTTCGATCATCGATTTAGGTTGTTCCCGACTTTGAATAGCTTCAATCTTTGGCTGGGTCAATGATATTCCATGACTTGATACCACGTGCCCAAGGAATGCTACTTCTTCAAGCCAGAACTCACATTTCTTCAACTTGGCATAAAGCTTATATTCACGAAGCTTTTGGAGTGTTAGCCTCAAGTGTTGCTCATGATCTTCACGGCTTTTTGGAATAAATAAGGATGTCATCAATAAAGACGCGACCACAAAGTGATCTAAATATTCCTTGAATACTCGGGTTCATCATATCCATGAAGGCAAAGAGGAGCATTAGTCAATCCAAAGGACATGACTAGGAATTCATAATGCCCGTCTCGAAGTTCCGAAAGCCGCCTTTGGAATGTCGTGGCTTCTAATCTTCAATTGGTGATATCCGGAATGAAGATCAATCTTTGAAAAGAATTTGGCTCCTTGCAACCGGGTCAAACAGTCATCAATACGTGGCAATGGATATCTATTTTGATGGTGACATGATTCAATTCCGATAATCAATACAAAGTTGCATACTCCCATCTTTCTTCTTCACGAATAGAACAGAGCACCCCAAGGAGAAGTACTAGGACGAATAAAGCCAATGTCTAACAATTCCTGCAGCTTGGGTCTTTAACTCCTCAAGTTCAATAGAGCCATTCGATATGGGGCTTTGGAAATAGGTTTTGTACTGGGTTCAAGGTCGATACAAAATTCAATTTCACGCCTGGGGGTAGGCCGAAGTTCTTGGGAATACGTCAGAAATTTATTAACAATAGAAATATCGTTCAAAACCGGCGTATTTTTGTTTAAATCATGACATGAGCTAAGAAAGCTTGACATCCATTTTTCAATAAAAGCGAATAGCTTTATGGCTTGAGATGACCGTGATTGATTTTATTGGTTTGGTCGTTTGAATTCGCATAATAGGTTGATTAGGAATATGAAAGCTAACAACCTTACGAAAACAATCAATTTTTGCATGATAAGTAGTTAACCAATCAATCCACGAATCACGCCAAATGCAAGTATTTTTAATGAAATAAGATCGACAGGTAATGTGAGGGTACCGATTTGAACCAAACAAGACTTATAAACAGTGGATGTAATGAAGGTTTCTCCCAACGGAGTTTCCACAGATAAGTCAAAGTCTAATTTCTCCGGAGTCAAATTTAATCGATGAGCGCAAGTAGGAGAAATAAAAGAATGGGTAGAACCGGTATCAAATAAAGTATAGACTTCATTAGAGTTTATGATAAGCTTACCCGTGATGACCTCATTCGGATTCCTTGCTCTTTGGGAGGTCACAACAAACGCTCTCCCTTGCACTACTGGTTTTGACTTTTCTGGGACGGCCTTTGGTGCCTCCATCCTAGCTGAATTTGTCTTCGATAAATGACAAAATCGAGCTAAGTGACCTTCTCTTCCACAATTATAACATGCTTTGACTGACATGGCGCCAGCTTGGACTGATGTGTCCTTCTCCTCCGCATTTGAAGCATATGATAGGTGGTCTTTCTCCTTCCTTAACAACAGGTGTTGGTGCTGACGTCTTTCCATCATTGTTGAATCTCCTTTTCTTGAAATGTCCATTCTTATTGTTTTGGCCCTGATTACCACCGAAGTGGTTACCATATCTGGCCTGTTGATTCCCTCCACGCTTGTTGTCACCGCTTCGATGACTACTCTCACTGGTATTATAATTTTGCCGGCTGCTCTCTTTTAGTTGCGTTGACTCATTATCGCGCTCCACTAACTGAGCCCTATTTACAACATCTGAATACAAACACAGTTTATGAGAAATAAGATGTTGACGTATCTCCGGACTTCAAACCTCTTAAAAACATTCGCGCCATTCTCTTTCATTATCCACCAAGTGGGGCCTTGAAACCGTGATAACTCCGCAAATTTTGCCTCGTATTGCGACACGATCATATTGTTTTGTTCCAACTTGATAAACTCCACCTCCTTCATGTGGCGAATACTTTCAGGAAAGTATTTGTCGTTGAATGCCTCTGGAACTTCTCCCAAGATATCTTCATCTGGCCAAAGTTGAGTACGCTTTCTGGATTCCCACCAAAGAATCACCCTCTCCGCGCAACATAAAAGGCGTGAAGGGAACCTTTTGCTCCTCGGAGCATCCCAAGACATCAAATATCTTGTAAATCGCTTTATCCATGCTTCCACCGTAAGTGGTTTTGGCTCTCCTTAAACTCCGGTGGTCCCAAATCCTTGAATTGTTTAGCGGTGACCGCCGAGAGTTTTCCGTGTTTCCACCTACGCTTTTGGATGAGAGTCGCTCTACTTTGCTATCGCATAAATTGCATAAAGCCTCTGAACATTTGATCATTCATCATTTGGTCAGTGTTGTTGTTTGCATGAGGATTGTCGCCTTCCTGATGCACATTATCCTGATTATTGATATGTGGTGAATCAACGATCGCCTGCACTCCATTGCTATTCTCAACATTCTCAGATGTCATTTTCAAATACTACCACAAAACAAAAGGTTAATTGACATGTAACAAATTATCCCTATCTTTTGACCAACCAATAAAATAGCACATAAACTTAGGTAAGTCATAATAGCGAAGGTATTCCCCGTCTCTCCCCTCCTAGTACTATTCTCACATCTTAGCCAGGGATCATATCCCTAAGCTCTGATACTTAACCGTGATGCCCCCAAAATTAGGTATACATCACCCATCTTGGGTAGTCGATACATGGTACCAAATTTAAATACAACTTACTAATATAACTGGCGTTTACAATACCGACATAAACTGTGAGTTTGAATACAAATATTGTCTACTAGATATTATACAAACTCAAAAGGAGTCCTCATTACAATTATTATCACACTATTTCACGAAAATAGTGAGGACTACTAATGCTATCCTCCGGACCATTACTCCGCTCTCCGATTCGTCTCGGCTATGTTCCCATTTCACGAGAGAATAAAGTGAAAGAAAGGGTGAGCTCAACTAGCCCATGAAATATTATGACTAAGATAATGCGAATAAATTATCAATAGCCTTCAACAATGTTAAACTGATAAAATATAATAAACATCAAGTTTAACTGCAGCGGAACAAGCAATCCATTAAAAGATTCAAGTAGAAAATAAAATCTACTATTTTTTATGATTTAAAAGCTTCATCATCATCAAGTATAGAGACTCGGCTTTAATAAATAATCCACATCATCGAATCACCCCCGCACTCTGACCAAGGATATTCTTTAGTATCACGACCACAATTATTCATGCACTACGGGCCAAGAATAGTTGTGTATTCATTAATGGTCATGATCATGCCAACAATCGTCCATCAATGCACTACTACCAATCGAGGATTTTTATCACATCATTTATAACATTACGGTTATGATTACACGTAATAGTCTCTCGTCATAATCATACCAAGTCCATCTATGCACTACAGTGCCACGTATGACTTTCAACATAATATAAACATGAGGATGATGACAATGATATAAAGAATTCAATAAAACAAGTTCAAGAATTATTTTATCCGAGAATTATTAACGTCCAAATTATCAACATGATCTTTGTTTTTTGTAGAGTAAAATTCAAGAATTATTAACATCCAAATTATCAACATGATACTTTATTTTGTAGAGTAAAATTCTAGAATGATCGAGAAGAATATTTCCATGAAAAGATCTTTGGATGAAACGCAAATATCAAGGATATTCCACTAATTTCATGGAGTATAGAAGTCAAAGTTTTAACCAACCGGGTATAATAAAGAATGGAATAACAAAAGAAATCACCATGCATGCGGTACTTGTGATAGACAAAGTTATTCCAATGAGAATAATAATAACGGAACCGGTCGTGAAATTCACACCGCAAGCGGGATGTTCCAACAGAATAATAAAGATGGAACCCGGATCCGGTGTAAAACACACACAGATAGGATGTTCCAACAGAATAATAAAAAGATTTTAACCAGTCCGTGTAAAACACATGACGTGATGTTCCAACGTATATATAAAGATTTTAACCAGTCCTGTAAAACACATGCATGTGGATGTTCCAACAAAATAATAATAAAGATTTTAACCGGTCCTGTGTAAAACACATGCATGCGTGATGTTCCAATGAATAATAGAAGAATGTCACCAAGTATAGGGTAAACCACGACATCAAAGTTATTCCAATGTAATAATAAGCAATGGAATAACAACAGCTTCTTCATGAATAAGAAAGAATAACACCCCTTAATTTTGGTAGGAGATTGAATACTGCAGTAGTGTAGTAACAAAATACTCTTCTTCTTTCTCTCTTATTCTCTCTATACTTTCTCTCTCTAAAGCTTGAATGAATTCGTGAAAAATAATGAAGCACTAGGCCTCTATTTATAGAAGATTTCTAGCTTAGCACCTACCATGTGAAAAGGAAAGTGGCTTGACGACTGGTGATGTGAAAAGAAAAGTGGTTCGATGCCTGTAATGTGAAACGACAAGTGGTTCGACGCCTGTAATGTGAAACGACAAGTGGTTTGACGCCTGTAATGTGAAACGGCAAGTGGTTTGACGCCTGTAATGTGAAACGACAAGTGGTTCGACGCCTGGTAAAGGTAATTACTATTGACGAAGGTAATTACTATTGACGAAGGTAATTACTATTGACGAAGAGACTCTTAGATGATGACATATGGGCCCCCCATAAAATAATCAAACTTACCACAAACGTCTCATAATAGACTCTTTATATACATTAAGGATTGAATAAATATTACCACAAATCATTTTATTTTTAATCAACACATTTTAATCTTTCAACAATTATTAATCATTTATAACTTGTCGCCTCAATTAATAATATAACATATTATACGATGATAATCGTGATAATAATTGAATCAATAATATAAGAAATATGATGCGTGAATTATCAGTAGAATAATTGAGCATAAATGAGTGACTTCTCACGTAAGCATCAATAATCAATACCGTGTGTGCTACTATACAACTACGCTGGACATCGTTCTTACTTTTACTACCGGGTAGTTCAACGGTTTTAACGGTAACACCTCCGTCGTTATTTTTATAAAATATTTTTATCGTTTTCTCAATCCGATAATAATTACATTGTGGGGTCCACCAATGATTGAGCCGTTATGCGAATATTCCCTAACAAAAAAATATTCCCAGACCAAACGAATATTTTATAACAACTTGCATACTTTGCAAAATTTATAAATATTACCCACAACTATAACATTATATCAAATTTATTCCATAATATTCAAAAATAATATTTATAGAAAAATCATCTTTATTTATAATAGCTGGGGTCTTACAAAATCCTAAAAAAAAGAAAAAAAATCTATCAACTAATATGAAACCTAAAAAAAAACTAAAAATAATAATTAAAGTTGGGTTGCCTCCCAATAAGCGCTTGATTTATAGTCCTTTAGCTAGACTTTGCCTGGTCAACGCTATCCAATTCCTCTTCGGAAGTTGAGGAACCGTCCATCCATCAGTAACAAATTATCCTTTTGGAGGTTCCCACAGGCGATGGCCAATGCATCAAAGTCACATAGCATGCTCTGATTTATTATGATCTCAATCAAGAACGTCCCACAGCTAGGTGTTTTCTCCATTGTGTATGTGATCACTTTGGGGCATGGACGATTGTCACACACAATGGGCTCTTCCTCTATCTTCTCTTTCTCGTCCCACCATGGATTCAAAATTGTACTAGCTCTTATGTCATCAAGAGCTTCGTTGACGACATGACTACCAAATGGGCATGATTTTACAAACTTACTGACTCTTTGATCTTTGGTGGAGACCCATTTAGATATTCGTCGACCTCTATTTCATTATCCCTAATTGTCTCCACACTTCTGATATCTTGTGGCTCATTAAATCGCAGATTTGGTTCGGGTTCTCCGTCAATTTTGTCATCCATGTCATAAAGCCAAGTGTTTGGAGGAAGGTTGCTTACGGCTTTGGTCTTTTGCTATATCTGATCCACAAGATTTTGAATTGACCTCGCTTGATTACTCATCTTCTCCTCATCTGCTATGAACTTGGACAATAATTCCCCCAACCTTAAATTTTCTATTTTAGTCTCGGAAGCCATGTATTGAGGACCATTGGTTGAGGTAGTGACGAGTTGTTCCATCTGATTATTAAAATTTTGGGTTGACAGCTCTTGGTTAATCCTCATCTCCTCTAGGTCTGTTATTCCCTTCAATATTACATCCATCGAATTTGGCTTTTCTTCTTGTGGCAATGGAGGTGGACATGAAAATTCTGGTGTGTATGATGGTGATAGTTAGGATCAACATAGTTATTAAGGTAATCACCACTATATGGTTCTGGCTCAAAACTGACGGTGCATTGATGACTGTGATGGTTGCCAGCACAATAGTCACACGTAACTGTCATCCTTTGACTCATTTGGGCTGCAATAAAGTCCAACATCCTCGAAAGTTCTTCAATCTGTGCTGATATTACGGAAAATGCATTAAGTCCATCAATCTATGTTTCCCTTGGTTGAGTCATGTTTGCCATCCTTTGACTCCGTTGGGCTGCGATAACCTCCAACGTCTTTGAATTTGCCTTAATTTGTACTGACCCTACAGAAAATGTATTAAGTCCATCAATCCATGTTTTCCTTGGTTGAGTCATGTTCGTGTATGGCCATTGATACGCAAAGTCATCCATGGTACCTGAAAAGAGAGAAAAATAGGAAGAGAATTAAATAAAAAGAAAGAAAAAAATGTTTAAATTAAGACTAATTTGATTGAAGCTAATATTGGAAAAAAAAAAAATTAAACTAATTATCCGGCAACGGCGCCAAAAACTTGTTGGGTAAAATCTAATTACGCACAACACGCAAGTATACGTGGTTAACAAGTAATAAAGTGAAAGTAGAGTATCGTTCCCACGAGGAATTGTTAATACAAATTACCAAATAATAACTCTCAACCAAACTAATTTTATTTAAGTAATCAATTTAAGGTTATGAATTAAATTATTTAATTACACTAATTCTAGTTACCACTAATTAAAAATCAGATTACGGAGATTTAAGATCACAACTTCACTTATTGCTTCATTTAAGTTAACACACTTCTCATCAATTATTCTCTATCCTGAATTGTTAATCAAGAATACTAAAGCAGATAAAACCACCCCTTGATGCATAATACTCATACTCTGTTATTGTGCAGGTTTAAGCGCGTGGATTCTGTGATTGGACGCGCAGACGAAACTTGGCGTTAACAATATATATGTATAACAAATAATAGTTTCATTTTAAGTTATTTTATTTAACATTTTTTGATGAATTTCCATAGTCTATCTCTTTCAAACTCCATATGAGTTATTTATTTTCTGACTGTCTAGCATGCCTAAGGTTATAGCCCAAGGTTTTCTAACCTAAAATATCAACATGTGATGCCCCAAATTCGGGTACTTAAAACATGTATTCATTGTTTCACGATATCCATCATTCAACATATTAATATATCAAACTTAACAAAATTATTACATCGGAGTCTTGCTCTCCTAGGTATGAATACCTTTAATTAATACATTACATGATAGTTATTGTAAATACATCACAAAGGATTATCTATTTTGAAGTAGAAGAGGATAAAGCTTTTAGAGAGAGAAAGTATGTAGGCAAGGAGTAAACTTTTTCTCTGATAGTGAATTAGTAAGTTTGAAATGGAGAAAAACTTCCTATTTATAGGATTTTCAAGCTTAGGGAAAAATGGTCTTTTGAAAAATCAAAGGCTGAAATTCATTTGGTTAAAATGTAAGGTTCGGATGAATTTTATCATATTTGAGCATATGGATTGCCAAATCAGGAAGTCCTCTAAATTTTTGAAGATTTCAGATCATGGAAAAATTTGACCACTTTGTTGAGCATTAAATGAACACATGTTCATTTGTCTTTAAATTAAACTTCCCAGCACATGGGCGAAGCTTTCAATTTGTGTCCCAAAAAGATTGTCTCTATCATTTCCCATTAAATGCTCAAACATTTATCCATGGACACACACATACACGGATGCATAATCACTTATATATACACGGATGCTTACATACACATCACGGATGCATATAAACAATTTATGATAAAAATCTTTTGTTCCTTTTTGTAAAAATAATTTTGAAGCTTGAATATAAATTTTTGAAAAATAATAAAGAATAGGAATACTCCTTGCCTTGGAGAAATGTTATTTTGTGAAATAATATTTTTAACACTTGATATTATTAATCAAGGTTAGGAAAATATTAGTTCAATTTAGAAAAATATTTTTGATCAAAGTAAATAAGATTTGAAACACAAATAAACCTATGTAAAGGATTTTAATATTAATTACCCTTTTTCCTAATTATTGTTATCATCAAAATAAATATTAAAACATGGAGACCTATCAGAATGCTCATTCTTTCTTTGATATAAATGTTTTCAGCTAAGCAAGACCTTATAGAAGGTTCAAGTAAAGATAAAGGCAAGGGCAAGTTGAATGAATGATTGAAGAGAGTTATGGGTTATAGATAATCCTTTGTGATGTATTTACAATAACTATCATGCAATGTATTAATTAAAGGTATTCATACCTAGGAGAGCAAGACTCTGATGTAATAATTTTGTTAAGTTTGATATATTAATATGTTGAATGATGGATATCGTGAAACAATGAATACATGTTTTAAGTACCCGAATTTGGGGCATCACATGTTGATATTTCAGGTTGGAAAACCTTGGGCTATAACCTTAGGCATGCTAGACAGTCATAAAATAAATAACTCATATAGAGTTTGAAAGAGATAGACTATGGAAATTCATCATAAAATGTTAAATAAAATAACTTAAAATGAAACTATTATTTGTTATACATATATATTGATAACGCTAAGTTTCGTCTACGTGTCCAATCACAGAATTCACGCGCTGAAACCTGCACAATAACAGATCACACCAGAAGCTTGACGACTTGTGCCGCCGGGGGATAGCTCCGGTGTGAGAATAAGTACAGGCTGTTCACAAGGTTTAACAATGGAGGCTTAAGTGTTTAGTGCTCAAAGAAAGTATTACCTCTTACTTGTAGCCAAGTCTTGTATTTATAGCCATTCTCACTTCCCAGAATCCCTCTCTGAATCGGATTAAGACTCCTAAATATGGTAGTTACCTATATTTGGGTCCAACAGAATCTCCTTAAAAAGTGTAAGAAGAATCCCATTCCAATACTACCTTTGGAGTTACCTTATTCAAATATGGTTAGGAGGAGAGTCCTCAACCATGTAACCCTTTTTAACTCCAGACTCTGCATATGGGCTATCCAACTGCCTAAGCCCAATCCAACAGACTTCATAAACACCGGTTTGGGCTTCGGCCCAAAGGACACGAAGGCCCGACCCCGACCTCCCTGATCACAACCGGATTCCGGCCTAATGGACTCGGATATCTGAACCCGAACACCTTCTACATCCTGTATGCCTTCGGCCCCATGGGCCCAATCTCATAAACTCCAGCCCAGGCCTTCAGCTAACATGATGGTCGGTAAAATACTCCCGAACATTGCCCCGTAGTCTCTGGTTATAAGATATTTTTGACCTGAAACTTGAAAGGACATGTATATGGGGAATCACGCCTGGTAATGATGAGCTGTCTCGGGAACCCAAGCAGTTTTTTCTCGTTTTGTTAACCGGTGCACGTATCCCCAGGACCGGGCCCCACGTGCCATAAATAGCCGCCCTAGAGATGCGTGTCAGTCACGTTATATAAGCCCCTGTCCATCTGTCAATGTCACTTTTTCGAGCCTTTCACCATTTCAAACTTCCATTTCAAATTTTCTGGTAAAGGTGATTTCCGCGCGAGGACTTCACTTCACCAGATTTCATCGACTCTTTCCTTTTTCCTCTGTTCATACCTCATCTTTGTTCATTATACTAGTCAAATGGCAGATTCTAGTGTTCCACCTCCCATGACGGTTACTCTGACCGACACCGCTACCCTTGCCTCCGGCGATCCGGTTCCGGCCGAAAGTTCTGTCGCTTCCAATCGATCTCCCTACTGAGAACGCCGAATCCAAGATTCGACACCTATATGCATCCCCGACCTATTATACCGTCATCAATACTAAGTCATCCATCACTCCATCCCAACTGTCTGACATTTGAGCCGTGTTTAATATCCCCAAAGAGTACAAGCTTCGGGTTCCGGAGCTGAACGAGAGGATGTTATGGTGCCCCGATGGCGACTGGATGGCCGTTCATCTTTACGCTTTGAGGTATGGGGTTCGGTTCCCCCTTCATGAATTCATCTCTTCCTTTCTTTGTTTAGTTGGGATCGGGTTCGCACAGCTAGCGTCGAATTCCTATATCACTCTTATCAGCTTCATCGCCCTGTGCCAAGAGGCTGGTATCACTCCGGGGCTGGACTTCTTTTTTGTCCTGTTCTCTGTCAGTGGATCGAGGAACCCAACCTCCGACATCTGAACAGTGTAGCTGGCCGAGCTACCTTCATGAAGACCCCTTCGAGCAACAAAGGATGGCATTCACAATGGTTCTTCGTGAAGGGAACCGACCTTAAACTTCTGCTGAACTGGGCCGGTCCCGAGGATCCTATTATGAAGATTACCAAATTCCCGAAGGATCGAGCTGACGCCATCAAAAAGTTTTACAAGCTTTTGTATAAGACCTGCTGGGGTCTAGAGGTCGTGACCAATGAATCATGGCTTTATGAACACGGCTGTAAGTTATAATCCCCGAACCCTTTTATCCTCCCGATCGTCTGCTGCATTTTTATTAACTGCCTTATTTTCATTTGTAGTGACCATCTTCAAACTCGAGGGAGTTGATGCTGTGACGCCACCAAAATAGGTCCAATCCATCCAACCTATTCTGAGTCGCCAAATACATGGTACAGAAAACAACTACAAGTTTATTAAAATAATTGTCGTGCAAAATACAATAACACATATGTTGTGAGTTTTAATACAAATATATACTAACCGCCACTCGGACACCAACTTGGATAGCACGTCACAATGGCACCTTACATAAAGGTACAGTCAATAATTGTTTTAAAAATTAAAATCTTTGGAAAATAATCAAGAAAACCTTCGTACATGGGAGGTCATACGTCTAGGTTATAATAGATATCATATGCCCACAGAATTATACTTGGTTGACCTAATAGACCCCAAAGAAAAACGAGAAGATTACTATCATGTTCTTCCCAGTGGTGAGTCTTCTCTTGACATATAATTATCTCCGTTGTCTCCAAGTGAGAATTACATTTCAAATAAACTCCAAGATCATATAGGTAGTGATCGTAGATATACTCAGCAAGTGGATGTGCACAACCCTGTCTTATGATAACACGAGTTTGTATGTCATTAGACATCTTGTATGATAGTGGCAAAACACCCTTCCAAACATTGGGTTCGCCTCACCCTATTTGGTTCACCAAATATAACTACTAAATGATGTATAAAATATAACCCACTTTTCTATACTTGTTTAGGAGAACCTCCATGCTCATGCACCACCGCTCTATTCCCTCATTACTTCCCCTTCGACCCAAATTACACTCTTATTACACCGAAAGGAATTGTGAAGCAAAAGGGTGAGCACAACTAACAAGTAAAGAATATTATGACTAAAGATAATTAAATTCTCAATAGCCTTCATCAATAATAAATCAGAGATTTAGAACATATGGTAGATGATAAAAATTTTCAACCATAGTTGTAGCGGAACGAGTAATCCATTAGAAGAGTCAAATAGACCATAAAGTCTATTATCTTCTCCATGTTAAATGTCCACCAACAATGTTTTAACCCTGTAACATCAATCAACAGTTCCTGTCCACAATCATGTGAATAACTCATAATCATAATTGTAGTTCTAAATTCCTTATCGCATTCGGAGATTTAAGATAATTTTCATCACCTGTCTTTACCTGAAACATCAAAGATCATGGTTATACTAAATCACAGTTCCTGTTCATAATCATAGTAATAAATTCATCTTTGCACTATGGGCCAAAGATATTCATCAACAGCCATCTTTGCACTACAAAGCCAAAGATATTCAACAACAGGTCATCTTTGCACTACAGGCCAAAGACATTCATATCTCAAAGAAATACATAATCATTTCAGAATTTATATAAATCATAATTATAACCATGTTGATCAATTCACCTTGCACTTAAGCTAAAAATATTCCATTATAAATTCAATGGTCATGATCATACTAGTCAACAATTCAACTTTGCACTACTGGCTAAAGAGAACCCATAGTCACGATCATACCAATACTTTACCCATCTTTACACTCAAGTCAAAGAGAAATTCCATCACCAGGGTTATAAAAATGTTATGTAAGACTCCAACTTATTATAAATAAAATCGAATTTCCTCAAAATATTATTGTGAATAATAAGGTATTAATTTGATATAATTCTCTAGTTATGGGTGAAATGTGCAAATTTTACAAAATAAGCAAGTGGTTATAAAATAATCATTGTTGTCGGGGAATATTCGTTTGGTCGTGGAATATTCTTGTTGTCGGGGAATATTCATACGGACGGCCTAGCCATTTGTGGGCCCCATAATGTAATAAGCGCTTGGATGAAGAAAATGACAAGTTTGAGTTTTTATAAATAACGATGCAGATTGTTACTGAATTAACATCGTTGGAATACCCGGTGGTTAAAATACGATGTCTACGCTGCGTGGATGCACAAGATTTTTTGAATTATTGATTCTTACGTAAGAATGCACTACTCAATAATTGTTATAGTAATTACTGTTCAATATTTTATTTTATTGATTCAATAATTCACGCGTTGATATTTTATATTATTGTTGTTTCAATAATTATTACTGCACAGTATTTCCCATTATCAGATCAATAATTCATATTATTTGAATAATATTATTAGATAGCATTATTGGCAATGTCTAAAAAGTTCTGTCAAGGAGAGGTTTGGTCACCTAATTGCGTGCTAGTAAGGAGAAATTCTTATTGGAAAGCCCCCTCTTTCCTTGGAACGGCCTGGTTGTTATAATTGTGATTTAGTAATAATATTTGTGAATAATTAATTATTGATTTATATGATAGGGAAATATTTATTTTAGGTGGATATAAATGATGGATATATTTATTTTTATGTGGATAAAAATGAAGGAATTAATGCTGAGGTGTTTTATCAGTATTTTGTCGGTGTAGAGGTATTAAAAAGCATCCGTTTGTGAATTTTGGATATTTTATGTTTGAAATTTGGAAAAACTCAAAGCTACAAAGTTGTAGAGAATTCGATTTCAGGCATAATGGACATAAAATTTGTATTTTTCTGATAAACGGGCTTTTTTCTATGAATTATTGAAGTTTCAAAAAATAAAATGATTTTTATTAAATTATGGGTGGGACCCACTTTGGTTTGAAACATGTGGGCTGCTGGAATTATTTTCATAAATGGCATGCTAGTCTTGGTCTTTAGGCATGCATAGAAATTGGTTTAGAAATAATATTTTTTTATTATTTTAGTCTCCAATGGCGTTCTAGTATTTTCCTATAAATAGACGCTTAGGTTAGAATTGAAAATCACACCAGAAATAATTTTTCTTTTTCTCTAGATTCTCGAGCGTATTTTTGTGAGTATTTTGATACTTTGAGAGTTGTTGTTCGGTACAAGTTTCCTTCGGCTTTCTATCCGATATTCCGATCAGAAGTATCATTATTTTGAGGTAAGGAATGTTATTTTCTTCATAAATGATATTATTTCTTTCGATATCATTATGCCGAAATATTGGTTTGAATTTTTTATCAAATTTTTATGTCGGGATTACTATTCACGTATACGACACTATTCACGTATACGACACTATTCACCGAAAAATGAAATTTTCTCTTTTTTGTCCAAGATGTCTATTATGGTTACTATCTTTGATTGTATCCATGTTTTGATCTTTATTCTTGAATTTTGCTTCAAAATTGGTTATTATGGAGTATTATTGAATCCTTGATAAACTATAATACGAATCTCTAATATTTGTTATTTTGTCTCACTAGATTCGTTTTCTTTAAAATATTTTTCATCATCCTCAGTCCTAAATGATGATATTACTGAATATCTTTGGCCTGTAGTGCAAAAGATAAATGATTAACTGATGAATATCTTTGGCTCATAGTGCATACACGTTATAGTTGAATTGTGAATCTTATTTATTCTATTCTTGAACTCTAATCGAATTTTTGGATATCATGTTGACAATTTGGACATTCTTGGACTCTAGATAAATTAAATTATAAATTTCTAATGTTTATTCTTAATATTATTGGTCTTATTATTTATATTCATCCTTTATATCATTGTCATAATCCTCAAAATTAAATTATGGTGAAGGTTATCTTTAGCCTGTAGTGCAAAGATGGACTGTTGATTGGTATAATTATGACTAGAAATTGTGTATTGGTATAATCATAACTTTTAGTGTTATAAACAAAGGCTTGTGGTGAAAGTTCTCTTTGTCCCGTAGTGCAAAGAAGAACAGTTGATTGACATGATAATGACCACTTGTGATGCAAATGAATATCTTTGGCCATTAGTGCAAAATAAACTGTTGACTTGTATAATTATGAACAAGAACTGTTGATTGGTGTTACATGGATAAAATATTGATGATGAACTTTTTAATTGTAGAAGATAGTAGATATCATGCTCTACTTGACTCTTCTAATGCATTACTTGTTCCGCTACAGTTATCGTTAAAAACTTATATCATCTTTAAATCTCTGATTTATCACTGTTGAAGGCTATATATAATTTATTCTTCATTATCTTAGTCATAATATACTTTACTGGGTATTTGAGCTCACCCTTTTCCTTTTTATTCCATTTTTCTTATTAGGGAATGAGAGTGTAGCTGGTACTAGCAGGGGAATAAAGTGATGGTCCGAAATCGTAGAAGTATCTTAATACATTATAAAATAGTGTGACACTAATTATATTAAAAATTTAAGTTAAGTGTGGATATTGTCGTACTAGATACGATTAAATATTTTTATTCAAACCCACAGTATACGTGTTGTCGTATTTTGCACGAAAGTTTAACAGTTGTAAATAGGAAAATTTGTATTTGAATTTTATAGTATGTATTTTGGTGACTCAAAATGGATTGTGTAGACCTATTTTGGAGGCATCACATTAATTGTGAGACCCCAGATTTTATAAATAAAGATTTAAATTTCTCGAAATATTTTTTTTGAATATTATGGTGTGGATTTGATATAATGTTATAGTTGTGGGTAGTATTTATAAATTTTGCAAAGTATGCAAGTTGTCATATTATATTCGATTGGTCGGGGAATATTCTTTTTGTCAGAGAATATCCGTACGACGGTACAATCATTGGTGGACTCCACAACGGAATAATTGTCGGATTGAGAAAACGACAAAAATATTTTTATGAAAATAACGGTGGAAGTTTTACCCTTAAAACTATTGAACTACTCGGTAGTAAAAGTACCGTAATACGCGTGGTTGCATAGTAGCACACAGTATTGATTATTAATGCTTACGTGATAAGTCACTCAGTTTTGTTTTATTGGTATTATTATTGTAATAAAACAGAAAAGCTTTTTCTATAAAACAGAATACTTTTATAAAGTTATTCGTTTTATTAGGCTAATAATAAAATCTTTTTATATAAAATAAAATACTTTTATAAAGTTATCTGTTTTATTAGACAATAATTAGAATATATTATATTTTATTATGCATAGTGTTTGCATAGTGCCTGCATAGTGTTAACATAGTAAAATCTTTTATAAAGTTATTCGTTTTATTAGATTATAAATAGAATATATTATATTTTATTTAAAAGATTTTGTTTAAAATATGGACCGTCAGATTAAAGTAAATCAATCTGGATCGTTCATGAATTAGTTACTATGCAGTCCATTCTTCTATAAATAGAAGCTCATTCCTTCATTATTTTTACGAATTCACTGAAACTCTAGAGAGATAAACTATAGAGAGAAAGAAGAAAAGTATCCTGCTACTTCACTACTCATATATCCAGTACTCTTCTTCTTAAGGTAGGGAATATTATTTGTTGTACTCGTAGGTGTGACAACCCCAAAATAGGTATACAACACCCAACCCATTCTGAGTCACTAAATACATGGTACAGAAAATAACTACAACTTTATTACAACAATTTTCGTGTAAAATACAACAACACATATGCTGTGAGTTTTGATACAAATATATACCAATTATGACTCACATCCCAACCTTGGATAGCACATCACAATGGCACCTTACATAAAGGTATAGTCAAAAATAGTTTTAGAAATTAGAATCTTTGGGAAGTGCTCAAGGAAACCTTCGTACATGGGAGGCCATGCGTCTAGGTTATAATAGATATCATATGGCCACAGAATTATCCTTGGTTGACCCAATAGACCCCAAAGGAAAACGAGAAGATTACTATCATATTATTTCCAATGGTAAGTCTTCTCTTGACATATCATTATCTCTACTGTCTCTAATTGAGAATTATACTTCAAACAAATACCAAGCATATAGGTAGTGCGCGTAGATATACTCAGTAAGTGGATGTGCACAACCCTGTCTTATGATGACACGAGGTTGTATGTCTTTACACATCTTGTATGATAGTGGCAAAAACACCCTTCCAACGTTGGGTTCGCCTCACCCTATTTGATTCACCAAATATAGCAACTAAATGATGACCACCGTTCTATTCCCTCATTACCCCCGTCAAATCCAACTACACTCTTATTACACCGAAAGGAATTGTGAACAAAAGGGTGAGCACAACTAGCTCAGTAAAGAATATCATGACTAAAGATAATTAAATTATCAATAGCCTTCATCAATAATAAATCAGAGATTTAGAACATATGGTAGATGATAAAAAAATTCAACCATAGTTGCAGCGGAACGAGCAATCCATTAGAAGAGTCAAATAGACTATTAAGTCTATTAACTTCTCCATATTAAAAATCCACCAACAATGTTTTATCCATGTAACATCAATCAACAGTTCCTTTCCACAATCATATGAATAACTCATAATCATAATTGTAGTTCTAAATTCCTTTTCTCATCCAGGAAAAAGATAATTTTCATCACTTGTCTTTTACCTGAAACATCAAAGATCATGGTTATACCAAATCACAGTTCCTGTTTATAATCATACTAATAAATTCATCTTTGCACTACGGGCCAAAGATATTCGTCAACAGTTCATCTTTGCACTACTAGTCAAAGATATTCAACAATATGTCATCTTTGCACTATGGGCCAAAGATATTCATCAACAATTCATCTTTGCACTACAGGCCAAAGATATTCCTCAACAGTTCATATTTACACTACAGGCCAAATATATTCATCAACAGTTCATATTTGCACTACAAGCCAAATATATTAATATCTCAAAGAAATATATAATCATTTCAGAATTTATATAAACAATAATTATAACCATGTTGATCATTTCACCTTTGCACTTAAGCTAAAGATATTCAATTATAAATTCAATGATCATGATCATACCAGTTAACAATTCAACTTTGCACTACTGGCCAAAGAGAACCCATAGTCATGATCATACCAAAAATCTACTCATCTTTACACTCAAGTCAAAGAGAAATATCATCATTAGGGTTATAAAAATGTTATATATGATAATAAAAATAATATGATCAACATATAGTTTTAATCTCAAGAATAATATTCATAAATCAACTATAATTTGGTTAGAAAAAGAAACTAATTTTGTCGTGAATAGTACCCGTGAATAGTAACTCATGAATAATAACTCGTGAATAGTAACTCATGAATAGTAACTCATAAATAGTAACTAGTAACCCCGACATGAAAAGGGTAAAAATTCCACAATAAAATCCATACCAATATTTCGGTATAATGATATTGAAAGAGTAATATTTCTTAAGCTTATAAACAATTTATTTTAATTGTTTACACTTTACTAAATAATGGATTTAATCATCCTAAAATTCCAAACTCATAAAATTTCATCACCAATAACCAAAATCCTTATCAAAAATCTGCATATACCTCATATAGGATTCTCAAGCCATAAAATCCTATTTTTCTAATTTTCTTACTTCACATAACATATTTAATTCATTTACTCATAACTAGTCCATTTTCATGAAAAATACCAAATCAGTTCCAAAAATATTTCTTTTCTGGGATTTAGCATAATATAGTCCGATATTGAACATATATTTTTCTTAGAATTTTTAAAATTCATTTACTATTTTTCATATGGCCAAAATCGTCGAATATTTAGACATTTATCATAAATTGTAATTTTATCCAAAAATTTCGAAATTCACAGAGTATATTGATATTATATAGATATACTTCCAATAAAAATTTCATCAATTTTGGAGTTAACTGCAAGGAGTTATAAGGGTTTACTTTTAAAATAGTCTTTTCCTGTAAAATTCATAACTCTTAATCTATACATCCAAAAATCACCATTTTTGGACACAATCAATAAAACTCATCAAAATATCATTTCAAATTTTTCCAGAATTTTCTGAAGGTCGGAATAAGTACGAACTGAAAAACATAATAACCCTTAAAATCTCTTACTATCCCTTACCTCAAAAGAGCAGCACTTCTAACTGGATATCGGATATGACGCTGAAGGAAACTTGCATTGATGAATAGAAACTCACCAAGTATCTAAATACTCACAAAATACACTCGATAATCTAGAGAGAAAAATAGAGAAAACTTATGAATTCTGGTGTGATTTTCAATTCTAACTTAGCCCTCTATTTATAGGAAAATGTTAGCACGCCGAAGCAGACTTGACCTGCTACCTGATGGCTTTACCTGTTACTATTCCACCCACCAAAAATCAGCCATCTTCCCCAACAACCAAAAGTGGGGCCCACCCATTTCTAGAATTTTCCACCAAAATCATTTATAAACATAATTTCCGAATCAGTCACCTCTTAAAATTCATAACAAATCATTCGTTCATTTTTAACGGTTCAAAATTTGTGGACATATACTTAACTTATATATGTATAACATATCCAAAAATCACTGCGATCCAACGGTCGGATTAAAAATTATAACTCACACAATATATCTCAAGAACATTGATTTGATCTTTTAATACCTCCAATCCGACAAAATACTGATAAAACACCTCAACATTAATTCCTTCATTTATAACCACATAAATAAATCCATCATTTATATCCACATAAAATAAATATTTCCTTATCATATAAATCAATAACTAATTATTCACAAATAATATTATAGAATCACAATAATGACAACCAGGCAGTTCCCAGGAAAGAGGGGGCTTTCCGGTAAGGATTTCTCCTTACTGTCGCGCAATTAGGTGACCAAACCTCTCCTTGACAAAACTTTCTAGACATTGCCAATAATGCTATCTAATAATATTATTCAAATAATATGAATTATTGATCTGATAATGGAGATACTGTGCAGTGATAATTATTGAAACAACAATAATATAAAATATCAACGCATCAATTATTGATTCAATAAAATAAAATATTGAACAGTAATTACTGTAACAATTATTGAGTACTGTCTTCTCACGTAAGAATCAATAATTCATCAATACTGTGCAATACCGTGTGCTACTGTGCAACCACGTGTATTACTGTATTTTAACTACCAGGTATTCCAACAGTGTTAACGGTAACAACTATGCCGTTATTTATAAAAACTCAAATTTGTCATTTTCTTCATCCGACAGTTATCCATTATGGGACCCACAAATAGTCACATACTGTCAGTATTTAATATTCCCTACGTAAAGAATATTCCACGACCAAACGAATACCCAGATAAATGAATATTTTATAACCACTTGCGTATTTTGAAAAATTTCATATATTACCCTTAACTTTAATTTTTATCAATTTAACCATTTACTGAATAGAAAAATTGAATACTTTTATTTCATAAAATTCGGGGTCTTACAGAAGGGGGTATTATTTCTTTTGTATTCATGAAGAGGACTTCTGTTATTCCATTCTTTATCATTCTGTTGGAGTAACCTGTATACGCGGGCTACCCTATACTTGGTGAAATTCTTCTGTTATTCCATTCTTTATTATTCTGTTGGAATATCATGTCTCAGACGCTTTCTGTGGGACCTAGTTCCATTCTTTATTATTCTATTGAATATCCTTTCGGTCGTGACATTACCGACACAGTTCCGTTATTTAGTATTCATTGGAATAACTCGCCTATCTGCAAGTACCGCATGCATGGTGATTTCTGTTGTTATTCCATTCTTTATTATTTTGTTGGAACATCCTGACGGTGCGAATTTGACCTGGTTCCGTTATTATTATTCTGTTGGAATAACCTGTCTATGTGAAGTACTGCCTGCGTGGTGATTTCTTTTGTTATTCCATTCTTTATTATACTCAGTTGGTTCAAGTTTTGACTTCTATACT